>CAJQTU010000087.1:0-600000 GCA_906901685.1 Desoria tigrina
CAACTTCATTTTAAATTGATTTTAAATTAAATAAAAATTCTTGCTCCGAGATGGGTGGTTATTCGGCTGAGGTCTTCATATACGTTCTTAACCACGGTACCGGGGTCTGATTTATACGTTCTTAATCCCGGTACCGGGGTCTTGATATACAACATAAACCACGCTAGCGGGATCCCGGTACCGGTGTCTCATATTCGTTTTAAACCCCTGTACCTGGGTCAGATATACGTTCTTAACCCCGGCACTGGGGTCTGATATTCGTTCTTAACCCCTGTACCGGGGTCTTGATATACATTCTTAACCCCGCTAGCGGGGTCTGATATACGTTCTTAACCCCGGTACCGGGGTCTGATATATAAGTTCTTAACCCCGGTACCGGGGTCTGATATATACGTTCTTAACCCCGGTACCGGGGTCTGATATAAGTTCTTAACCCCGGTACCG
Organism: Desoria tigrina; assembly: GCA_906901685.1. Taxonomy (NCBI): domain Eukaryota; kingdom Metazoa; phylum Arthropoda; class Collembola; order Entomobryomorpha; family Isotomidae; genus Desoria; species Desoria tigrina. The sequence continues at coordinate 445 of CAJQTU010000087.1, forward strand.
CTGTCTGATATATAAGTTCTTAACCCCGGTACCGGGGGTCTGATATATACGTTCTTAACCCCGGTACCGGGGTCTGATATACGTTCTTAACCCCTGTACCGGGGTCTGAAATACGTTCTTAACCCCGGTACCGGAGTCTGATATATACGTTCTTAACCCCGGTACCGGGGTCTGATATATACGTTCTTAACCTCGGTACCGCGGTTTTGATATACAACATAAACCCCGCTAGCGGGATCCCGGTACCGGTGTCTCATATTCGTTCTTAACCCCTGTACCGGGGTGTGATATACGTTCTTAACCCCAATACCGGGGTCTGATATATACGTTCTTAACCCCGGTACCGGGGTCTTGATATACAACATAAACCACGCTAGCGGGATCCCGATACCGGTGTCTCATATACGTTCTTAACCCCGGCACTGGGGTCTGATATTCGTTCTTAACCCCTGTACCGGGGTCTTGATATACATTCTTAACCCCGGTACCGGGGTCTGATATACGTTCTTAACCCCGCTAGCGGGGTATTGATATATACGTTCTTAACCCCGGTACCGGGGTCTGATATATACGTTCTTAACCCCATGTACCGGGGTCTGATATACGTTCTTAACCCCGCTAGCGGGGTCTGATATACGTTCTTAACCCCGGTACCGGGGTCTGATATAAGTTTTTAACTCCGGTACCGGAGTCTGATATATACGTTCTTAACCCCGGTACCGGGGTCTGATATATACGTCCTTAACCTCGGTACCGGGGTTTTGATATACAACATAAACCCCGCTAGCGGGATCCCGGTACCGGTGTCTCATATTCGTTCTTAACCCCTGTACCGGGGTGTGATATACGTTCTTATCCCCGTTACCGGGGTCTGATATTCGTTCTTAACCCCTGTACAGGGGTCTGATATACGTTCTTAACTCCGGTACCGGAGTCTGATATATACGTTCTTAACCCCTGTACCGGGGTCTTGATATACATTCTTAACCCCGGTACCGGGGTCTGATATACGTTCTTAACCCCGCTAGCGGGGTATTGATATATACGTTCTTAACCCCGGTACCGGGGTCTGATATATACGTTCTTAACCCCATGTACCGGGGTCTGATATACGTTCTTAACCCCGCTAGCGGGGTCTGATATACGTTCTTAACCCCGGTACCGGGGTCTGATATATACGTCCTTAACCTCGGTACCGGGGTTTTGATATACAACATAAACCCCGCTAGCGGGATCCCGGTACCGGTGTCTCATATTCGTTCTTAACCCCTGTACCGGGGTGTGATATACGTTCTTATCCCCGGTACCGGGGTCTGATATTCGTTCTTAACCCCTGTACAGGGGTCTGATATACGTTCTTAACTGCGGTACCGGAGTCTGATATATACGTTCTTAACCCCAATACCGGGGTCTGATATATACGTTCTTAACCCCGGTACCGGGGTCTTGATATACAACATAAACCACGCTAGCGGGATCCCGATACCGGTGTCTCATATACGTTCTTAACCCCGGCACTGGGGTCTGATATTCGTTCTTAACCCCTGTACCGGGGTCTTGATATACATTCTTAACCCCGGTACCGGGGTCTGATATACGTTCTTAACCCCGCTAGCGGGGTATTGATATATACGTTCTTAACCCCGGTACCGGGGTCTGATATATACGTTCTTAACCCCATGTACCGGGGTCTGATATACGTTCTTAACCCCGCTAGCGGGGTCTGATATACGTTCTTAACCCCGGTACCGGGGTCTGATATAAGTTCTTAACTCCGGTACCGGAGTCTGATATATACGTTCTTAACCCCGGTACCGGGGTCTGATATATACGTCCTTAACCTCGGTACCGGGGTTTTGATATACAACATAAACCCCGCTAGCGGGATCCCGGTACCGGTGTCTCATATTCGTTCTTAACCCCTGTACCGGGGTGTGATATACGTTCTTATCTCCGGTACCGGGGTCTGATATTCGTTCTTAACCCCTGTACAGGGGTCTGATATACGTTCTTAACTCCAGTACCGGGGTCTGATATAAGTTCTTAACCCCGGTACCGCTGTCTGATATATAAGTTCTTAACCCCGGTACCGGGGTCTGATATATACGTTCTTAACCCCGGTACCGGGGTCTGATATACGTTCTTAACCCCTGTACCGGGGTCTGATATATACGTTCTTAACCCCGGTACCGGGGTCTGATATATACGTTCTTAACCCCAATACCGGGGTCTGATATAAACGTTCTTAACCCCGGTACCGGGGTCTTGATATACAACATAAACCACGCTAGCGGGATCCCGATACCGGTGTCTCATATACGTTCTTAACCCCGGCACTGGGGTCTGATATTCGTTCTTAACCCCTGTACCGGGGTCTTGATATACATTCTTAACCCCGGTACCGGGGTCTGATATACGTTCTTAACCCCGCTAGCGGGGTATTGATATATACGTTCTTAACCCCGGTACCGGGGTCTGATATATACGTTCTTAACCCCATGTACGGGGTCTGATATACGTTCTTAACCCCGCTAGCGGGGTCTGATATACGTTCTTAACCCCGGTACCGGGGTCTGATATAAGTTCTTAACTCCGGTACCGGAGTCTGATATATACGTTCTTAACCCCGGTACCGGGCTCTGATATATACGTCCTTAACCTCGGTACCCAGGCTTTGATATACAACATAAACCCCGCTAGCGGGATCCCGGTACCGGTGTCTCATATTCGTTCTTAACCCCTGTACCGGGGTGTGATATACGTTCTTATCCCCGGTACCGGGGTCTGATATTCGTTCTTAACCCCTGTACAGGGGTCTGATATACGTTCTTAACCCCGGTACCGGGGTCTGATATAAGTTCTTAACCCCGGTACCGCTGTCTGATATATAAGTTCTTAACCCCGGTACCGGGGTCTGATATATACGTTCTTAACCCCGGTACCGGGGTCTGATATACGTTCTTAACCCCTGTACCGGGGTCTGAAATACGTTCTTAACCCCGGTACCGGGGTCTGATATATATTCTTAACCCCGGTACCGGGGTCTGATATATAAGTTCTTAACCCCGGTACCGGGGTCTGATATATAAGTTCTTAACCCCGGTACCTTGGTCTGATATATACGTTCTTAACCCCGGTACCGGGGTCTGATATAAGTTCTTAACCCCGGTACCGGGGTCTGATATACGTTTTTAACCCCGGTACCGGGGTCTGATATATACGTTCTTAACCCCGGTACCGGGGTCTGATATATACGTTCTTAACCCCGGTACCGGGGTCTGATATATACGTTCTTAACCCCGGTACTGGGGTCTGATATATACGTTCTTAACCCCGGTACCGGGGTCTGATATATACGTTCTTAACCCCGGTACCGGGGTCTGATATATACGTTCTTAACCCCAATACCGGGGTCTGATATATACGTTCTTAACCCCGGTACCGGGGTCTTGATATACAACATAAACCACGCTAGCGGGATCCCGATACCGGTGTCTCATATACGTTCTTAACCCCGGCACTGGGGTCTGATATTCGTTCTTAACCCCTGTACCGGGTGTCTTTATATACATTCTTAACCCCGGTACCGGGGTCTGATATACGTTCTTAACCCCGCTAGCGGGGTGTGATATACGTTCTTAACCCCGTTAGCGGGGTATTGATATATACGTTCTTAACCCCGGTACCGGGGTCTGATATACGTTCTTAACCCCATGTACCGGGGTCTGATATACGTTCTTAACCCCGGTACCGGGGTCTGATATACGTTCTTAACCCCGGTACCGGGGTCTGATATAAGTTCTTAACCCCGGTACCGGAGTCTGATATATACGTTCTTAACCCCGGTACCGGGGTCTGATATATACGTCCTTAACCTCGGTACCGGGGTTTTGATATATAAGTTCTTAACCCCGGTACCGGGGTCTGATATATAAGTTCTTAACCCCGGTACCGGGGTCTGATATACGTTTTTAACCCCGGTACCGGGGTCTGATATATACGTTCTTAACCCCGGTACCGGGGTCTGATATATACGTTCTTAACCCCGGTACCGGGGTCTGATATATACGTTCTTAACCCCGGTACTGTGGTCTGATATATACGTTCTTAACCCCGGTACCGGGGTCTTGATATACAACATAAACCACGCTAGCGGGATCCCGATACCGGTGTCTCATATACGTTCTTAACCCCGGCACTGGGGTCTGATATTCGTTCTTAACCCCTGTACCGGGGTCTTGATATACATTCTTAACCCCGGTACCGGGGTCTGATATACGTTCTTAACCCCGCTAGCGGGGTGTGATATACGTTCTTAACCCCGGTACCGGGGTCTGATATATACGTTCTTAACCCCGGTACCGGGGTCTGATATATACGTTCTTAACCCCGGTACCGGGGTCTTGATATACAACATAAACCCCGCTAGCGGGATCCCGGTACCGGTGTCTCATATTCGTTCTTAACCCCTGTACCGGGGTCTGATATACGTTTTTAACCCCGGTACCGGGGTCTGATATATACGTTCTTAACCCCGGTACCGGGGTCTGATATATACGTTCTTAACCCCGGTACCGGGGTCTGATATATACGTTCTTAACCCCGGTACTGGGGTCTGATATATACGTTCTTACCCCGGTACCGGGGTCTGATATATACGTTCTTAACCCCAATACCGGGGTCTGATATATACGTTCTTAACCCCGGTACCGGGGTCTTGATATACAACATAAACCACGCTAGCGGGATCCCGATACCGGTGTCTCATATACTTTCTTAACCCCGGCACTGGGGTCTGATATTCGTTCTTAACCCCTGTACCGGGTGTCTTTATATACATTCTTAACCCCGGTACCGGGGTCTGATATATACGTTCTTAACCCCAATACCGGGGTCTGATATAAACGTTCTTAACCCCGGTACCGGGGTCTTGATATACAACATAAACCACGCTAGCGGGATCCCGATACCGGTGTCTCATATACGTTCTTAACCCCGGCACTGGGGTCTGATATTCGTTCTTAACCCCTGTACCGGGGTCTTGATATACATTCTTAACCCCGGTACCGGGGTCTGATATACGTTCTTAACCCCGCTAGCGGGGTATTGATATATACGTTCTTAACCCCGGTACCGGGGTCTGATATATACGTTCTTAACCCATGTACCGGGGTCTGATATACGTTCTTAACCCCGCTAGCGGGGTCTGATATACGTTCTTAACCCCGGTACCGGGGTCTGATATAAGTTCTTAACTCCGGTACTGGAGTCTGATATATACGTTCTTAACCCCGGTACCGGGGTCTGATATATACGTCCTTAACCTCGGTACCCAGGCTTTGATATACAACATAAACCCCGCTAGCGGGATCCCGGTACCGGTGTCTCATATCGTTCTTAACCCCTGTACCGGGGTGTGATATACGTTCTTATCCCCGGTACCGGGGTCTGATATTCGTTCTTAACCCCTGTACAGGGGTCTGATATACGTTCTTAACCCCGGTGCCGGGGTCTGATATAAGTTCTTAACCCCGGTACCGCTGTCTGATATATAAGTTCTTAACCCCGGTACCGGGGTCTGATATATACGTTCTTAACCCCGGTACCGGGGTCTGATATACGTTCTTAACCCCTGTACCGGGGTCTGAAATACGTTCTTAACCCCGGTACCGGGGTCTGATATATATTCTTAACCCCGGTACCGGGGTCTGATATATAAGTTCTTAACCCCGGTACCGGGGTCTGATATATAAGTTCTTAACCCCGGTACCTTGGTCTGATATATACGTTCTTAACCCCGGTACCGGGGTCTGATATAAGTTCTTAACCCCGGTACCGGGGTCTGATATACGTTTTTAACCCCGGTACCGGGGTCTGATATATACGTTCTTAACCCCGGTACCGGGGTCTGATATATACGTTCTTAACCCCGGTACCGGGGTCTGATATATACGTTCTTAACCCCGGTACTGGGGTCTGATATATACGTTCTTAACCCCGGTACCGGGGTCTGATATATACGTTCTTAACCCCAATACCGGGGTCTGATATATACGTTCTTAACCCCGGTACCGGGGTCTGATATATACGTTCTTAACCCCAATACCGGGGTCTGATATATACGTTCTTAACCCCGGTACCGGGGTCTTGATATACAACATAAACCACGCTAGCGGGATCCCGATACCGGTGTCTCATATACGTTCTTAACCCCGGCACTGGGGTCTGATATTCGTTCTTAACCCCTGTACCGGGTGTCTTTATATACATTCTTAACCCCGGTACCGGGGTCTGATATACGTTCTTAACCCCGCTAGCGGGGTGTGATATACGTTCTTAACCCCGTTAGCGGGGTATTGATATATACGTTCTTAACCCCGGTACCGGGGTCTGATATACGTTCTTAACCCCATGTACCGGGGTCTGATATACGTTCTTAACCCCGGTACCGGGGTCTGATATACGTTCTTAACCCCGGTACCGGGGTCTGATATAAGTTCTTAACCCCGGTACCGGAGTCTGATATATACGTTCTTAACCCCGGTACCGGGGTCTGATATATACGTCCTTAACCTCGGTACCGGGGTTTTGATATATAAGTTCTTAACCCCGGTACCGGGGTCTGATATATAAGTTCTTAACCCCGGTACCGGGGTCTGATATACGTTTTTAACCCCGGTACCGGGGTCTGATATATACGTTCTTAACCCCGGTACCGGGGTCTGATATATACGTTCTTAACCCCGGTACCGGGGTCTGATATATACGTTCTTAACCCCGGTACTGTGGTCTGATATATACGTTCTTAACCCCGGTACCGGGGTCTTGATATACAACATAAACCACGCTAGCGGGATCCCGATACCGGTGTCTCATATACGTTCTTAACCCCGGCACTGGGGTCTGATATTCGTTCTTAACCCCTGTACCGGGGTCTTGATATACATTCTTAACCCCGGTACCGGGGTCTGATATACGTTCTTAACCCCGCTAGCGGGGTGTGATATACGTTCTTAACCCCGGTACCGGGGTCTGATATATACGTTCTTAACCCCGGTACCGGGGTCTGATATATACGTTCTTAACCCCGGTACCGGGGTCTTGATATACAACATAAACCCCGCTAGCGGGATCCCGGTACCGGTGTCTCATATTCGTTCTTAACCCCTGTACCGGGGTCTGATATACGTTTTTAACCCCGGTACCGGGGTCTGATATATACGTTCTTAACCCCGGTACCGGGGTCTGATATATACGTTCTTAACCCCGGTACCGGGGTCTGATATATACGTTCTTAACCCCGGTACTGGGGTCTGATATATACGTTCTTAACCCCGGTACCGGGGTCTGATATATACGTTCTTAACCCCAATACCGGGGTCTGATATATACGATCTTAACCCCGGTACCGGGGTCTTGATATACAACATAAACCACGCTAGCGGGATCCCGATACCGGTGTCTCATATACGTTCTTAACCCCGGCACTGGGGTCTGATATTCGTTCTTAACCCCTGTACCGGGTGTCTTTATATACATTCTTAACCCCGGTACCGGGGTCTGATATACGTTCTTAACCCCGCTAGCGGGGTGTGATATACGTTCTTAACCCCGCTAGCGGGGTATTGAAATATACGTTCTTAACCCCGGTACCGGGGTCTGATATATAAGTTCTTAACCCCGGTACCGGGGTCTGATATATAAGTTCTTAACCCCGGTACCGGGGTCTGATATATAAGTTCTTAACCCCGGTACCTTGGTCTGATATATACGTTCTTAACCCCGGTACCGGGGTCTGATATAAGTTCTTAACCCCGGTACCGGGGTCTGATATACGTTTTTAACCCCGGTACCGGGGTCTGATATATACGTTCTTAACCCCGGTACCGGGGTCTGATATATACGTTCTTAACCCCGGTACCGGGGTCTGATATATACGTTCTTAACCCCGGTACTGGGGTCTGATATATACGTTCTTAACCCCGGTACCGGGGTCTGATATATACGTTCTTAACCCCAATACCGGGGTCTGATATATACGTTCTTAACCCCGGTACCGGGGTCTGATATATACGTTCTTAACCCCAATACCGGGGTCTGATATATACGTTCTTAACCCCGGTACCGGGGTCTTGATATACAACATAAACCACGCTAGCGGGATCCCGATACCGGTGTCTCATATACGTTCTTAACCCCGGCACTGGGGTCTGATATTCGTTCTTAACCCCTGTACCGGGTGTCTTTATATACATTCTTAACCCCGGTACCGGGGTCTGATATACGTTCTTAACCCCGCTAGCGGGGTGTGATATACGTTCTTAACCCCGTTAGCGGGGTATTGATATATACGTTCTTAACCCCGGTACCGGGGTCTGATATACGTTCTTAACCCCATGTACCGGGGTCTGATATACGTTCTTAACCCCGGTACCGGGGTCTGATATATACGTTCTTAACCCCGGTACCGGGGTCTGATATATACGTTCTTAACCCCGGTACTGTGGTCTGATATATACGTTCTTAACCCCGGTACCGGGGTCTTGATATACAACATAAACCACGCTAGCGGGATCCCGATACCGGTGTCTCATATACGTTCTTAACCCCGGCACTGGGGTCTGATATTCGTTCTTAACCCCTGTACCGGGGTCTTGATATACATTCTTAACCCCGGTACCGGGGTCTGATATACGTTCTTAACCCCGCTAGCGGGGTGTGATATACGTTCTTAACCCCGGTACCGGGGTCTGATATATACGTTCTTAACCCCGGTACCGGGGTCTGATATATACGTTCTTAACCCCGGTACCGGGGTCTTGATATACAACATAAACCCCGCTAGCGGGATCCCGGTACCGGTGTCTCATATTCGTTCTTAACCCCTGTACCGGGGTCTGATATACGTTTTTAACCCCGGTACCGGGGTCTGATATATACGTTCTTAACCCCGGTACCGGGGTCTGATATATACGTTCTTAACCCCGGTACCGGGGTCTGATATATACGTTCTTAACCCCGGTACTGGGGTCTGATATATACGTTCTTAACCCCGGTACCGGGGTCTGATATATACGTTCTTAACCCCAATACCGGGGTCTGATATATACGTTCTTAACCCCGGTACCGGGGTCTTGATATACAACATAAACCACGCTAGCGGGATCCCGATACCGGTGTCTCATATACGTTCTTAACCCCGGCACTGGGGTCTGATATTCGTTCTTAACCCCTGTACCGGGTGTCTTTATATACATTCTTAACCCCGGTACCGGGGTCTGATATACGTTCTTAACCCCGCCAGCGGGGTGTGATATACGTTCTTAACCCCGCTAGCGGGGTATTGAAATATACGTTCTTAACCCCGGTACCGGGGTCTGATATACGTTCTTAACCCCATGTACCGGGGTCTGATATACGTTCTTAACCCTGGTACCGGGGTCTGATATACGTTCTTAACCCCGGTACCGGGGTCTGATATAAGTTCTTAACCCCGGTACCGGAGTCTGATATATACGTTCTTAACCCCGGTACCGGGGTCTGATATATACGTCCTTAACCTCGGTACCGGGGTTTTGATATATTAGTTCTTAACCCCGGTACCGGGGTCTGATATATACGTTCTTAACCCCGGTACCGGGGTCTGATATAAGTTCTTAACCCCGGTACCGGGGTCTGATATACGTTTTTAACCCCGGTACCGGGGTCTGATATATACGTTCTTAACCCCGGTACCGGGGTCTGATATATACGTTCTTAACCCCGGTACCGGGGTCTGATATATACGTTCTTAACCCCGGTACTGTGGTCTGATATATACGTTCTTAACCCCGGTACCGGGGTCTTGATATACAACATAAACCACGCTAGCGGGATCCCGATACCGGTGTCTCATATACGTTCTTAACCCCGGCACTGGGGTCTGATATTCGTTCTTAACCCCTGTACCGGGGTCTTGATATACATTCTTAACCCCGGTACCGGGGTCTGATATACGTTCTTAACCCCGCTAGCGGGGTGTGATATACGTTCTTAACCCCGCTAGCGGGGTATTGATATATACGTTCTTAACCCCGGTACCGGGGTCTGATATACGTTCTTAACCCCATGTACCGGGGTCTGATATACGTTCTTAACCCCGGTACCGGGGTCTGATATACGTTCTTAACCCCGGTACCGGGGTCTGATATAAGTTCTTAACCCCGGTACCGGAGTCTGATATATACGTTCTTAACCCCGGTACCGGGGTCTCATATATACGTCCTTAACCTCGGTACCGGGGTTTTGATATACAACATAAACCCCGCTAGCGGGATCCCGGTACCGGTGTCTCATATTCGTTCTTAACCCCTGTACCGGGGTGTGATATACGTTCTTATCCCCGGTACCGGGGTCTGATATTCGTTCTTAACCCCTGTACAGGGGTCTGATATACGTTCTTAACCCCGGTACCGGGGTCTGATATAAGTTCTTAACCCCGGTACCGCTGTCTGATATATAAGTTCTTAACCCCGGTACCGGGGTCTGATATATACGTTCTTAACCCCGGTACCGGGGTCTGATATACGTTCTTAACCCCTGTACCGGGGTCTGAAATACGTTCTTAACCCCGGTACCGGGGTCTGATATATAAGTTCTTAACCCCGGTACCGGGGTCTGATATATACGTTCTTAACCCCGGTACCAGGGTCTGATATAAGTTCTTAACCCCGGTACCGGGGTCTGATATACGTTCTTAACCCCGGTACCGGGGTCTGATATATACGTTCTTAACCCCGGTACCGGGGTCTGATATATACGTTCTTAACCCCGATACCGGGGTCTGATATATACGTTCTTAACCACGGTACCGGGGTCTGATTTATACGTTCTTAATCCCGGTACCGGGGTCTTGATATACAACATAAACCACGCTAGCGGGATCCCGGTACCGGTGTCTCATATTCGTTTTAAACCCCTGTACCTGGGTCTGATATACGTTCTTAACCCCGGCACTGGGGTCTGATATTCGTTCTTAACCCCTGTACCGGGGTCTTGATATACATTCTTAACCCCTGTACCGGGGTCTTGATATACATTCTTAACCCCGCTAGCGGGGTCTGATATACGTTCTTAACCCCGGTACCGGGGTCTGATATAAGTTCTTAAACCCGGTACCGGGGTCTGATATATAAGTTCTTAACCCCGGTACCGGGGTCTGATATATACGTTCTTAACCCCGGTACCGGGGTCTGATATAAGTCCTTAACCCCGGTACCGCTGTCTGATATATAAGTTCTTAACCCCGGTATCGGGGTCTGATATATACGTTCTTAACCCCGGTACCGGGGTCTGATATACGTTCTTAACCCCTGTACCGGGGTCTGAAATACGTTCTTAACCCCGGTACCGGAGTCTGATATATACGTTCTTAACCCCGGTACCGGGGTCTGATATATACGTTCTTAACCTCGGTACCGCGGTTTTGATATACAACATAAACCCCGCTAGCGGGATCCCGGTACCGGTGTCTCATATTCGTTCTTAACCCCTGTACCGGGGTGTGATATACGTTCTTAACCCCGGTACCGGGGTCTGATATACGTTCTTAACCCCGGTACCGGGGTCTGATATAAGTTCTTAACCCCGGTACCGGGGTCTGATATATAAGTTCTTAACCACGGTACCGGGGTCTGATATATAAGTTCTTAACCCCGGTATCGATGTCTGATATATACGTTCTTAACCCCGGTACCGGGGTCTGATATAAGTTCTTAACCCCGGTACCGGGGTCTGATTTACGTTCTTAACCCCGGTACCGGGGTCTGATATATACGTTCTTAACCCCGACACCGGGGTCTTGATATACAACATAAACCCCGCTAGCGGGATCCCGGTACCGGCGTCTCATATTCGTTCTTAACCCCTGTACCGGGGTGTGATATACGTTCTTAACCCCGGTACCGGGGTCTGATATTCGTTCTTAACCCCAGTACTGGGGTCTGATATACGTTCTTAACCCCGGTACCGGGGTCTGATATAAGTTCTTAACCCCGGTACCGGGGTCTGATATATAAGTTCTTAACCCCGGTACCGATGTCTGATATATACGTTCTTAACCCCGTTACCGGGGTCTGATATATACGTTCTTAACCCCGGTACCGGGGTCTAATATATACGTTCTTAACCCCGGTACCGGGGTCTGATATATACGTTCTTAATCCCGGTACCAGGGTCTGATATATACGTTCTTAACCCCGGCACCGGGGTCTTGATATACAACATAAACCCCGCTAGCAGGATCCCGGTACCGGTGTCTCATATTCGTTCTTAACCCCTGTACCGGGGTGTGATATACGTTCTTAACCCCGGTACCGGGGTCTGATATAAGTTCTTAACCCCTGTACCGGGGTCTTGATATACATTCTTAACCCCACTAGCGGGGTCTGATATAAGTTCTTAACCCCTGTACCGGGGTCTTGATATATATTCTTAACCCCGCTAGGGGGGTCTGATATACGTTCTTAACCCCGGTACCGGGGTCTTGAAATTCATTCTTAACCCTGCAAGCGGGGTCTGATATACGTTCTTAACCCGGGTAGCATGGTCTGATATACGTTCTTAACCCCGGTAGCAGGGTCTTGATATACAACATAACCCCCGCTAGCGGGGTTTTGATATACAACATAAACCCCGTTTTGTTTATGTTGTATATCAAGACCCCGCTAGCGGGGTTAAGAATGTATTTCAAGACCCCGGTACAGGGGTTAAGAAGAATAAAACGTTAACGACAGCTCGCACAATTCATAAAGATTGTTGTTCAATATTACTTCAAATCGTGTTGCTTTGCTATAACAAGAAAAACTATTAAAAATGATATCAAAATGTCATAATTTGCGTTCACCTAGACGACTGCGTTTTAATCCCGTAATCCACAAGAGTATACTGACACGATAAAGATAGTTTCCATAACAAATATGTGAAAAAACTGACAATTTGAGAATTATTCCAAAATACATTGACTACAATATTACAATATGACTGTTTCCAAATATAATGACTTATATTGTATACTACTGTTTCCCTATTTGTTAATCCACTTCGCTATTTAAACCTGCACAATTTCGTTAAAAATTATTTTGTTTTTGTCAATTGCAGTTAAAATCAATTTGATCAATTTGTTTAAATCAAAAATACGGTTTTTAAATGAGAGATTCAATTTTTGGATCAATTTGAACAGATCATGAAACAATGTTATGAAATGCACCAATTGCGGCTTTTACGAAATCTGGATTGTTGTTTTGTATATAAAATATGATACCATCTTCAAAATATGATTATTGTTTCAAAACGTATTGCTTTATATCGATATATCATTCATGTTGTTTTGATTACCTATTTAAAGCAATAGAATTTAAAAAAAACAGTTGGTATATAAACCAATACGATTTCTTTGAAAATCATATTCATGTTGCACGATTCATATCAAACCTCAACATTGTTTTAATTTTGGAAAAGGGGATAAAAACCATATATATAAATTTGGTATTAAAACCAATACCAATACAATTGTTACACATATTCAATACATGTATAGATAGAGAAAAATTTCCTACAAGTCTTAAATTATCTAAAATAATACCAGTTGCCAAATGTACGAATCCTACTTCACCAAATGATCTAAGACCCATTGCCATACAACCTGTACTAGCAAAAATCTTTGAAAAATGTTTATATAAGCAACTCTCGCAACACTTTTTTAACAACAAACTAATTAGTAAAAATCAATTTGGATTCCGTCCTAAACACTCTACTACACATGCCTTAACAGCAATAACTGATTTTTTTTATGAAAACATTATAAAAGGCTTTATCTGTATTTTAGTTTCAATTGACATTAGAAAATGCTTTGACACGATAGTAAGGTACTTATTACAAAATAAATTAGTATGGTATAATGCAATGGGAAATCTACTAAAATCATATCTCCAGGACCGTAAACAATATGTCAACCTAAAGAAAGCATCCTCACAGTCCAACTCCTCACATTCAACCACCACCACGGGTATTCCACAAGGGGCCAGCCTTTCCAGTCTACTCTTCATAATCCTAATTAATGATCTACCCGATCATATTAAAAATTCCCTTACAATCATGTTTGCTGATGATACACAACTATTGATTGCGGGACCACCAGCAGCAATCATGTTACTCAAAATGAAACTCGAATCCGACCTTATAATTGTAAATAACTGGATGAACAATAATGGGCTAGAACTAAATGGAAATAAGACCCTAAGCATGTTAATTGGGCACCCAAATGTTCTATCTAAAATACATGAACAGAATATTGTCATAAAAATGAATAACGTAGATATTAAAACTGTCGATTCAATTAAAATACTAGGAATAACTATCGATAGCAAACTTGAATGGACTACTCAAACGAAAAACGTTAGTCAAAAATGTAACAGCATTCTCTCAAAAATCTACCCACTAAGAAATATTCTCTCTGTTAATAACAAAACCACTCTTATCACAGCCTATATTTTGCCAATACTAAGCTACGCATCAGCAGTATGGTTAAACACGTCAAGCACTAACTATAAAATATTCAACAAAATTCTAAAAAGATCAGTAAGATTCATCTACCGTAAACGCTTTTATGATAATGTTGATAATGAAATCTCTGTAAACTTAAAATGGCTAAATGCCAAATTTAGATATAAATTTGAGGTACTTAAATTAGCATACGCACTTACAAACAACCTACATCCAGAATACTACTCCGATTATCTAAATTTTGAGAGTTTCTCAGAACGGATAACCCGTAATGCTACTTACAATTACAACACAACTCTTAACGATATTTCATTCAGAAATAAAGCCACTAAAATGTGGCTTGATCTACCTGAAGTCCTTAAAACAAACAATATCTCCTACAAACAATTCAAAATAAAACTTAAAGATTACCTTATCTCTTGTCAAATTAGAGAGATCACTACCTGTATCAAACCTGTATAGATAATGCGATTGCCATGTATCTTTAACTATTTCAATTTATAATTACTTTTAAGTCACATATATACTGTAATTTTAATTTATTTTTTAATTTATTTTTTAATCTAACTTATATTCTCCAACCTAATTACTATTATACTCTTACATTTATGTCAAATTCAACAATCCTTGTGATATAACGACCACCATGTACACATACAGTGGGCATCACATTGTAACAACCAAATAAATAAACAATACGATTCCCTCGAAAACCATTTTCATGTTTTACAATTCATATCAAACCTCAAAATTTCTCTAAATTGTTTTAACTTTAGAAAAGGGGCATCCAGGTCATATATATAGATTTGGTATATAAACCAATACGATTTCCTCGAAAACCATTTTCATGTTTCGCAATTCATATCAAACCTCAAAAGCCTGCTTCCATCTGCTTCTGGCACTTTGCAATTTGTCTTGATTTACATTGAGAACCTGCTTCCATCTGCTTCTGGCACTTTGCAATTTGTCTTGATTTACATTGAGAAAAAGGCCGGACGGACAGACAGACGGACAGACGGACAGACATCATTAGCATCATGACTATCATCAGGTAGACATCATTAGCTCTAAACCCTATTTTCAATAGGCGAGCTAATAATAGAAGTGCTAATGTTTAAAGTCTCAATTTACTATAATACTTCTGGCAAGATCCTGATAAATCAAGATTTTTGTTCCCATTTGCAATCCATGACGATACCATCAATCACTAGAAATTTAAGATGCTGTGTTGGCATTACTGCAGATAAGAACATTTACATTGGCTAGTGAGATAAGAGAATGTTATGACTATTGTCTCAAATGAAAGTGCAGACTATGCTTTAATTAGACAAAACATGTCATGCAAAAATTCGCATATATAACATATAGGGTCGGTAATATAGACTGGCATCGTATGACAATGACAAGGTTGAAATACAATCTAATGCAATATTTCAAGCTAAAAATAAGAGAGACTTAATTCTAACACGTATTCTTCACAATTCTACTCCCGAATTATCTCATCTTATAAGATCTTATCTTATATTTTAAGATAATTATCTTATCGCAAATAACTGCATCTTATTTAAAACAAGTTCATTCCTCAATAAATTAAAATATTAACATTAAAAAAATAAATTATCGGATCCGAAACCGCAGGACTGACCCGTCTCCGAAATCTCAGATTTGAATATCATTTTCCGTAAGTTTTCCTTAAGAAAAGGTCTTAAATCTGTACGAATAATAATAACAATTATCGGAATTGGTACAGAGAAGCTGCAAAAATGGTCAAGTTGTTCCACTACACGGACACAGAAGGGAAAAATGCGATTGAATGTTCGGGAATTGTAAGGAAATCGGTTGGTAACGGGATTCGGGATGACGCCCAGTACGGGGCGGGGGTCTATTTTACGTCACTCCGACCCGAGAATAGGACGGATGTGATTCTTGGGAACAATTGGGACGGGATCACGATTCCGGAACATAAAAAGTACAGAACGGAGTGGTATTTCGAATTGGACTCCGAAGATCCAGAACTGGAGGGAGTGGAACAAATCGAGGACAAGAGGGACATTTGGTTACTCAGGGGCAGAGATCTTATTTGCACAATTAAAGCTGCTCGTCGACGTGTATAAATTTACAAAATTGCATTCACAGAGCAATAAAAGAGAGGATTACTTAATCTTCAATTAAAATTAAATACAGGGTTTTGTCTAACTACACTCAATCAATTGAAATTGGTAACCAAACTACTCCCCTAAAAACAGCTTACTTTGGGTTAAAATTCACATTTGATGCATTTGCACTGTTTAAATCGTCGTTGTCTGTGGTTCTGAATCTGATAATCCGTACCCCCGTAATTTACAGAAAGTAGCAAATTTTGTGTAAATATCCAAATATATAATCATGAGATTTATCTATACAACAACTTTAGAATTTATTCACTCATTACAGGAGAAAATCGAGTCATCTCATCTCAAACACGTAAAAAATGTTCGATTGAAATTTTAATGTTACAGTGTACGTTAAATAAGTTGCTTAGTAGGTGTTATTTTAGGTTAGGTGAGGTTATGGTAATTATTTCGGTGGTTATTTCGCTTGTGTTTAAATTTAGAAACTTGAAAGAATCCTAGGGTTATCGTTTTCTTCAAACGTTGTATCTTCAACGACAGTTATAGATATTTTATATTTTGATAGCCAATCCTAAAATTTAAGTTGCATGCCAAACCTAATGGTAAGAAACAGGACGTTTTGTTGCAACTTTCCTCCAGTTCTTGGCATGCCGGGAGCGGAATACCTTAATTAAAATTAAAATAGTTAATTGCAATTAAATTCTACTAGTTAAAATGAATCTAAACTCATTTGATACATTGCACCGTTTTGGGTAACATTAAATAAAAGTCGGACTTACCGGCGACGGCAACTAGGATACTGATCATGCCGAAACAAATAAGGAGGATTTGCAGCTTCATCGGATATATTATTATTATGTGTCTAATAAATCAGAAAAATGAAAATCCGAGAGCTAATTGTAGGAATTTACTCTTTACTGTTTAGATTTAAAGTTGGTTTAAAAATCTCTTTTTTACTGCTGGCTGTTTAGTGTTTTTATACAAATAAATCTGGGTCGGAATATTTAATAGTTTTTTTTTACTGCGTTTTCGATTTCCCATGCATAACGGGGATTGTTTATGAGATAAATTGCAGATTTAGAATTTTAATCGAGTTTTTTCATGCTGTAGTGTAGGCCTTCCTGGCTTTGATAAAAGAAACAGGTTCTTGTATTATTTGTCATAAAATCCAGTAATTCAAGAATAATGTTTACGGATCCATTCAAACAAGACCCTATGAATATTTCCACTCATTTCTATTGATAACTTGACCGAAATTCCTTTAAAAGTTCATTATTTCCAGTAAACTAATGCCCTGGATTGGATTTGAATTTTACAACTTAACTGGACAAATCGATTTAATTGCCAATAAAATGTGTTTTTTTTTCGTTAGTGTCACATTCACAGACTTTTTCGCCCTCCAACATCCGCCATGATTTATTAAACCAACCGATAGATTACAATATTTAAATACCAATTAAAATATTACCGAATATTAAGATACAGATTTGTCCATCACCGGTTTGTCATGTAGTAACCTTAATTGACTAATTAATACTAATAAGCTTGAAGTTGTCGGAAGGTGGTGAGGTTCAAAGATTGACCTCTGACCTCAATTATTGACACAGCAACGCTGGACAGGTCGTCGGCGACAGCCCGAGTCCCAGAAGACGCTTCGTGTTCCACGTGGACAATCATTGTAGCACCTTCCCCCTTGGGCCGAGCATGACAGTGCATCTGCATCAAAACCAGTTATTAATTCGACCCCCTTAATAACTCCCCACTCTGGATGTATACTTTTATAACTCTCATTAAAACTTTATTTAGAGATTCCCCATGAGGAATTATTTAGAGACAACGGTTCAAAAATATAAATCCCCTTACCAACAACTCCGACAGACATCATTCCGATGCAGAGAAGAAGGATAAGGACCTGGACCTTCATTTTTAAAATCGCAATATATCTTGGTTCTGTTCGGTTGCAAATCAAAATGATTATGAACTTGAAGATGAATTAGGCTTGTTCCCTTTTATACAGAGAAACTGGAATTAATTGCGTAGCATGTTATGCCATCCATTCATAAAAGACTGGATGTCAAACAATAGCTCTGTCGAAATTTCTACGAAATATGGACTTAATTTAAATCTTTAATACCGTCTCAATTTGGTTCAAATAATACTGTTTACAAATTACAAGTCAGAACGCATTTCCGATCACATCACAGTTTTGCTGTTTATGGTTTTTTATGTAAAGTGAGTGATAAATCCCAAAAGGAATTGTGCGTCATGCTATACATCGCCTCGCATAACATGATTTTAATCATCTTATTAGAATAACAAATTAGTCAACTCACAGTTTATGTTCCGTGTGAATATAATTTGGAATCATCATCAAAGGATTTGTAACCTGGCAAAAACGACGAGTGAACAGATATGTACGTTTAATGACAAACAAATACGATTTATGATTCAAATTCCACCTTAAAATTCACATCAAACCTCAGAGAAGCGCAACTTGTTTGTTGCAAACAATTTAAAGTCCTTTTACGTGTTTGCAAAAAATGATATTTCTAACGTTTTCCAATACCCTGAAAACGAATGTTCTGGGTTTTTATTGTCAATTCTGATAAGAGATTCCATTGTGATCGACAAATGTGCTGTTTTCAGATGACGAGGAATTCTCAGGTGTCATAACATACAGAGACCCGATCCGGGCCTGTGGCTAGTTGCTAATGCTTGTAGAAGTTCATATTAATTAAATACTACATTTTTTTATACCAAGAATCAGAGTTGGTTTTTATTTTCCACATAAAATAAGCTATAGTTGACTAAAGGAGTTATTCTTACGCTTAAATTCGTAATATTTTAATTTACACTTCCATAATCCCCCTGAAATATTTTTTTTGTTTAAATGTAAACTATCAACAAGGGATTTGCAATGGCAAAAAACGTACGTATTTAATTTCCAGGAACGATGAAAATGTAATTTATTATCTGCCCTGTTGTCAACAAACCCAGTTCTGTTGTACCTATTAGTATATCCTACAACCCTGGGATTGAATATATTAATTAACCGTAGATATATGGTTGATAATAATGGTGGTTAATGCTGTATTTATTTAACTAACAATAAGAACCGAAAATTGTAATTTAAGCCCTCCTTGGTGCCTAGTGCTGCCTAAATCCCTAATTATTCATCATTAGACGTTTACCCCCGGCCACAAGATATTCCTGACAAATATAAGAATCCGTACAACTGACCATCCTTATGATTGTCATGTCCATAAAAGCAGGGGATCGGCTGTTTCGTCAATTTGGTCAGAGCTATTTTCCCAATCCAATTAAGGAAACACACCGGGCCTAATTGGCTTAGAAGTTAATAAATCCCTGTAGCTAATACGGGGAGAGAAGGCTGCACATTCATAATTCAAATCAGTCGAAAATTAGACTTTGAGGTCAAAATTTGGAAATTGGAACGGTCAATTCCATGATTTAAACCACCAGGAACGAACTAATTGTAAGAGGTCACAGTCTACAGTTTCGCTCTCCATTTTCATAGTTTTGGTGAGAGAGGAGAGGAGGGGGCAAGAACAATTAAAAAAATGCAGTCAACCTCTTTTGTTGTTGTTAATTAGATTGTTTTTGTTGATCTTTCGTCAACTGAATAGGATGACGATTCCTGACCGAAATAACTCCCCACCCCCAAATAATAAGTCCCCACTCCTCTGCTGTGTTACCTTTGGCTTCGTCCTCACAGCGTGTGATCATCTCAAGGACATGTTCCAGACTTGTCGACACTTTTTCGCTACTTGTTGTCGATCAAAACCCAGTTTGGAGACTGTGTCGGCCACTCTCTGAAATAGAGTACGGATTATTTTAAGATTCAAATTAGCAGATGTCACCCAGTAACATAATACCATATATCATAACAACCTATGGATTACAAGGAGTCGTGAACACCGCATCGATGACATTCATCGACATTGTAAATTGTAACTGGATCTATTATGTAAGGTAGGGGTTCAAGAGAAGCTAAAAGATACGAATTGTAAATGTCAGTGACTATTTTCTCTTCATCTGGGCGCTAATAACTCTAGATGATAATAAACCGATGTAGACATCAACCGACTTATTTGTTCTCTAGAAAAGTTACACGTTTTACACAAAATAAGTAAATCGAGTCAAAAGACTAATTGTAATTGACATTAAATTGTTTGCATACTGTAGTAAGTTCATTTAATGTACTTCTATAAACTGCATCTTTATAACTTACAAGAGGTTTTTAGTATCTCATCTAGCCAAACTGTCGATAAATAAATACATTCTATAGCGAGGGGACTAAAAATAATATTCAATAACAGTAAAATTCATGAACCTATACCATAAATTCAGTACCATCGATTCATCAGTCAGATCCAAGTTCATTGCCTTGCAAACTCATTACTTTACATTACATTAGATTGTAACGAGTTTATGTTAATGAGTTGACGATAATGGGTGCTCTACATACAACATTCAAACTTACAATAAATGCATACCGTGACTTCTAATGTTCCGATAGGCTTTACATTGTCGTATTTATTTATCCAATTTATCGAAAACTCAAAGTTTGCATTAAATTTTTCAGATCCATAGGTTGTCCTGATTAATATGGCAAAATTAACGGTTTTGCAAGAAGGGTACGCGTATATCGATGAGTCGGGGTGGATGAGGGCAAACTGCACCTGCACTTTTATTCAAACCCCGGATAATAAGGTCATTGTGGATACCCTCACCCCCTGGGATGCCCCCATCATACTACAAAGTAAGTCTCAAACATAAGCTATACGTTCCAAGTTCAGATTTTGATTTCCGATTGTATGTCGAAAATCTCGAAAATTAAAAAAAAATCACCCAAAAATCAAGGTATTCATTCATTTAAAACTAATTTAGAACTGAAGGATCTAGAGGTGACCGCTTCGAGTGTTGACTACGTGATATCAAGCCATGGACATTCGGACCACAATGGAAATAATAACTTATTCCTTGAAGCTAAACAGCACATCGTAGGATATTGCATTTCCAAACGTGACCAGTATTATGCGCATCCCTTCGAACAAGGTAAACATGCTCTTTGACCCCCGAAATAACTCCCCCCCCCTCTTTAAAACAGTTTAATTGATATTCAAAATTCGTAATTCAGATGAGCCCTATGTGTTGGACCCATTTCTGAAGGTGATCCCAACTCCAGGTCATACGAATGAAGACGTGTCGGTGGTGGTGGAACGGGAGGACGGTAAAACGGTCGTTGTGGCTGGGGATCTCTTTGAATCCGAAAAAGACATTACAAATCCCGATCTCTGGACTGCCAACAGTTTCCAACCTGAAGTTCAGGTCAAAAACCGGCTCAAAGTTTTGAAAATGGCTGATTGGATCATTCCGGGTCATGGGCCAATGTTTGAGGTCACGAGCCAACACGTCCAAGCTGCTGAAAAACTTGTTCAAACTTATGAGGAGGCCAATAAAAAATAGGCATGAAAATCGGAGCCCGTTGACATCGTTGTCATTTTTCACAAATTAAGAGAAATTGGCAAATCATTTTTTTATTGCACTAAATTCGGCCAAAACAATTAAACGTACGTTGGATTGAGGTTTAAATAACAATGTTAAGCATTTGGTAGTGAATTTGGTGGAGGATAGTAACCGAATGCATAGGCATACAGCTCCCGTTCAATGTCCGACAATAAACCGGAAGCTCCGATTCGAAAGAGTTGAGGATTTAGCCAATCGTCTCCGAGTTCCTCTTTCACCAAGATGAGCCAATTGATAGCGTCTGCCGCTGTTCTGAGACCCCCTGCGGGTTTTAAGCCAATCTTGATACCCGTTCGGGCATGGTAGTCTCGAATTGCTCGGCACATTACGATCCCTACTGGAACGGTTGCATTCGTTGCTTCTTTCCCTATAATAAGTTAGTTTGTAAGATTAGTGTCAGAATTTTCGTTTTTCTTAGAGATGAATGTAAGAATAAGTAATAGATTTGCGGATCATCCCCGCCCATCATTCCCCGCCCATCAATTCCCGCCAATTATTCCCCGCCCATCATTCCCCGCCGTGTATCTTTTCCTGCCCATCATTCCCCGCCCTTACACTTTTCCGCCCAGAACCCGGTGCAGTATCAAAAAGCGAGGGCGACTAAATACCAAATGCGAAGAGAAAGCTCCGAATCGGTATTATACTTTTCTAAAAGTGTTGAGTCAGCCTGTATATGTCTGTAGAAGCATTGGGAGTAATGAAAGAAACAACCTCGGTTCTCGGAATCTTGAAAAACCGCTTGGAAGGATTTTATTTCGGCGGACTCATAATCCGTCATTACAGTTTTCGGGGCAAGTCCAGAATTTAGATTTTGAAGCGCCTCAAGAACGGTAGTGTAACAGATCTGAGATTTGTTTGGCATAAGGCAGTAGACAAGAGGGAAGGCGACACCACTACGATATCCATGGATGACGAAAAGTTGGGTAAACAACCGGGGGGCGACTTTAAATGTTGCGTCGGCCAGCCAAATATCAAACGACTGTAGGATTTTTACCTTCCTTTTATAGTTTTTCAATTTACAAAAATGAAATGAGAATAAAATGAAGTAGACATGGACAAATTTTGGTGTTTTAAAAATATTAACATAGTTTGGATTATTATATAGTAGAAATGGTTAGTAGTTTTTTAATTTAAAAACAGAAACTATGTTGTAAGGTAAAGAGTAAACGAGTCATTCATAATTATATAGGTAAAACAAGAGGTGCATCGGGTTTTAAATAAATCTGGACTGGGAAAGAGGATTATAATAATCCAGTCATTTAAAGTAAGCAAAGTAACAAGAGAGATACCCAAAACGAAGAGTCTTGTTTGACCTAGTTGACCAACCTTTCTCAACAAAATATTACCAACCCAAACTTTGAATTCATAATACGTTGATAAAATAACAAGGGATTTGTTGTATTCGAAAGGTTCCTCCGAAGTTGGTTAAAACTAAATCGTAGAAACATAAAACTCTAAGACTTGTCGGTTACTGGATTTTGGCGTTTAACATACAATCGGTTCTGGGCGGAAAAGTGTAAGGGCGGGGAATGATGGGCAGGAAAAGATACACGGCGGGGAATGATGGGCGGGGAATAATTGGCGGGAATTGATGGGCGGGGAATGATGGGCGGGGGTCATCCGTATACCTAAGTGATATATATACCAGTTGAGGTTTTAATGAAATCAGAGCCAGCCATCATTGCAATCATTGAAGACTGATAGACTTCTGTAAATGAGGACAGTTCTCCGACAGCGAGAATAGCTTTCATATGGGCTGAACCACAAGCGTCTTTCATTTGTCTCAATTCGTCGTAAAGGGCGACCCAGTCGTGGGCGATTGCATGACGTCGATTGATGACGATGTCAATCTCCTTGGCCCCGAATGACACAGCGTCTTTGATCTCTTCAAGACGGACTCGGAGAGAGGTTTGTCCTGATGGGAATCCCGTCGCAACTAACGAAATAAAATTTATTTAAATTTTAAATCCTGAAATAAATGCCCCACCTCAAAATATAACCCCACTCTATCTAGAGATTATGTAGTACCTGATGCCACGGGGAGGTCAGCATTGGCATTTTTAATAACCGTTACTGCGTCCTCAATTCTGGCTGGATAGACACAAACTGCTCCGCATTTTAGAGGTTCGTCGAGATCCAAATTCAATTTATCCAGGATATCTTTCCTCAGAGGATTTAAGGCTTTGTGAACGAGGCGAAGAACATTTGCCTCCGTGTCATCGCCTGAAATAAAATAGGGTTTATTTAACATTTTAGAGCATAATCAACTAAAATTAAAATTCAAATATTAAATTTTAAAAATATTCGTCAAAAAAAATTTCACCATTTTTTTCATGGAACCCTAAAATTTTTGACATTTTGTACTTTTTTAGTCAAATAAATCTGTCCGTATTCAAACTAATTCATGTAGCGTCCCAAACGCAAACCCAGTATACGACTCTCGGAATACACCCCCATAACTACAACCACATATTCGCTTATTAAAGACCTCAGTGCTTTTTGACTCGCCGGATAAAACTCGTTTCGTCTTCTATAGCCAGAGAATGGACTATATGCTGCTATACGTATCGACGAAACGAGTTTTACCCGGCGAGTCAAAGAACAGAGAGACTCTATTCTAAACTCCACAGATTTTATTCTTTCCAAAATAACAGCCCCTGGTGTGGGAAATTGTATTAGATATTTACAAGCACGGTATACTTTAAATAGTTTAGATGAACATAAATACCGGCAAGAGTTGTCAGATCGATGCATGTAATAGCCTTAAGGAGCCAAGCTGCCCGGTGATCTCCAGTCACGGACCCAACCCGACTCAGGATAAGGTGCCTAGCTTTTTTATGAATTTCAAACTCGTTCAAGGGATTGACGGATATCCATTCTGCATCTGCATTTCAGTTTGAATTAATAGGAAATGTAAAAACAAATTTTTATGATGCGTTGGATACTTTTTTGAGAAAAACACATGTCAGCGTCCTTACCAAATCCAATCCCAGGGTTTACAATTTCAGTATGATTTTTAGGCATATTTATACCTGCCGATAGAACGAAACTGGAGAGATGGATTAAAAAACTAATTATAATCCAGAGCAGATGATTCCTCAGATTCCTGGACCAAAGTGATCGAGTCTATGTATAATTTGTACATACAGAATGAGAGATTGAAAGATTTGGCCTTGGCCTTCTGCTTGCCCTGCCTGTTCACCATTTAGGCATTGCATAACTTCATACACCCACATACAAGTCAGATGAATGATGAACCCACAACAAGTTGGATATTTATTATTTTAATGCATAGTTAGGTTAGGACTTAACTGTCATTAATAATCAATGGATGCGAATCATAAAGAGTGAGATATAGAGAGAGAGTCGATAATGTCATGAATGAGGCTTCATGGGGAATTATTTAGGGGGAAATATTATTTCAATGAATGATAAATATGGGTCATAGGTCAAATTGGTCTAGGAAAACTGACATTCCTGGTTGCGTGGGTTTTGGCTTATCGACATGACCCCGTTAGCCCCACGCCCCTCTAAAACTCGTCTACCCCAGCGAAAAGGGACTAAATCCTGCTCTCTTCTGTGTACATCTAACCCGGGAATTTCATAGATGTGTCTTTGGATTCGTTTCGGATTTGTCGAATTTTTTCGTCTTGTCGTCGTCGATTCGACTGTCGACATTTTAAAGGTGTTCGGGACTTTGGGTGGGAGTGTAGCTGAACCGGCTGGACGTAACCAACGTTATCGTGGTTAGTGGAAGCATTTGGAAATGGAGTGGATTTGGGGCGGAAGAGGATGCTGAGTTGTTTGGAGCAAGTTCGGCTGGGGCGTCTGGCACCGGAAACGTTTCGAAGGGCCGAGATCAGCCGGAGGACACTGAACTTTGCCCTCAGCTCCATCGCCGTCGTCGAGCCCGTCTTCAGCGCCGCTCTCTTCTCCCTCGACATCGACGTCACTGGACGATAGTGCGCTTATTCAAAATTCTATAATTTTGGTCATAAAACTTATCACATATTTAAAACCCTTTGCTTATTTTTATTGTTAGTTTGCTTTCGGGAGCATCGGACGGGACCTGGTACATCCACGACACTTTCAACCTCAGCTCCAAAGTTGACCACACGAAGAAGTGTGTGAGCCAGTGTCCCAGACGACAAGGTCACACGAGGTCAATTTCAACGGTAGAATGGTATCCTGAAGATTCTGGCCTCTTTGTCACCAGTTCTTATGAAGGGAAGCTTTGCATCTGGGATGCCAATAACTCAACTCGACCCGTTGACCTTTATGACCTTGAAGAAAGTATTACAAGACACCAGATCAACCCTCGAGTTGGATCTACTATTGCTGGTTCAAAATAATGAAATTGACACTAATTTTACTTTGACTTTAAACGAATTAAAATGTATATAATTGTTATTTCAGCTTGTGTTGGAGGAAAAGTGCAATTGATAGATGTCCGAGCTGGAACTGCCATACAGAAATTACCGGAAACTTTAACCAAATCCAAAGAATTACGATGGAATCCGGCAAACGAATATCAACTGATTGTGGGGAGCAGTGAGGGCCATCTTATAGAATGGGACACTCGAAGTACCCTCTCCTATAGAGGTTATGGTCTTTTAGAAGTTTTGGTTGCCCGACGGGGGGTCCGTACAAGGGATTTTAAAGAACAAGGTATGAATATGGACCTTTAAAATTACAAAGTTAAACTTTGTCAAAGCTAATAAAATTATTATCAACATTATGATACAGTAAGTCTGCTCCAAAAAGCCCACAAGGGTGGAATAGCAAGTATTCGATATCGAAAAGACGGGATGGAATTCTATTCCTTCGGTGAAGACGGAAAAATTCGTCGATGGATGTCAGACACAAATCCAATAGCTGAACCGCTCATATCTACCCTAAGTTACGGAAGGAAGACGAAAGGTCACGGGAATTTTGCAATGGACATTTCAGGGGACACGGACCCTCCCCTCGTGTTCGTCCCACGGGGCTCTTCTATCGTAATCTGTGATATGAAAGACTGCCGAGTCCGCCGTGAACTCATCGGCCATTTTAAACAAGTCAACTGCTTCGTCTATGACGAGAACTACCAACAGGGCTACAGCGGGGGGAACGATGCTGCAGTTATGGTTTGGAGTGGACACACTACTTCTGAACAGACTTTTCAAGAGGAGAAGGTCAAAGGTGACGGTTCGAGTTCAAAATCAAAACGAAATGGGAGACCTTCAAGGACAGCCGCATCGGCTGGAGATTCCAATCGGCAGTTGGTCAACCTCATCGACGAAGATGAGTATGACGAGTACGAGGTCCCGAGTTCTAGTGATGACGAAGAGATCGACTGAATGTGCAATATTTAATTATCAATTACTTATAGTATTACCGGCTTTTAACTGTTTTTATAAGTACCTTTTAAAAAAATAATAAATTTTGAACCCATTTAAGCTGGCCAATTCCTTGCAGGAATTAGCTTAATTTTTTGTGGTCCGTATAATTTTATTTTCTTACTTTTACTTTTTTGTAAATACATATTCATTCCCCAAAACGGTTGTTGATACCAGTAGATGTATCTATTTAGAGTCGTGTCCGTAGATTTGATAGAAGGTGGTCCCATTGTATCCGACATCTTGGGCCTTTGTGTCCTGGAACTGAATACAGAATCGGTTGAGACCGACTCCAAGTTCTTTGGAAATTATGTCAAAGAGGACTTTGGAGAGGATCTGATTCTCCTTTACCCCGAATGACCCGATAGACATTAGCGTCGCTTGAGCGACGGGATCATCGGTTGCACCGTAAGACTGCATTTGATCCGGAACTATCGTCACACAGCAAACCTAACAATGAGTCAAATATTAAAATCATTCCTTGTAAACTAAATGGAATGAAAATGATTTTAGAATTTGGGACTTGAGACATGAATTTTTATAATTCCCCTTGTGGATATTACTTTAATTTTGAATTAAAACAGTATAATCTTACATCCAAAGGCTTTCCCATTGTAGTTGACATTAACTTGCAAAGAGTTTTGACAAAATCGGCTGGGATTTTGGATCTCGGGACATTCGTGTCGATCTTGAGATGAGGCATTCTGTCGGATTTTTTTAACCCTTTTTTAAATTAAAGGTTGTAAATTTAGTTTCTGGAGCCTTGGATGGAATAGTTGACGACGTTTTGTGAAGCAAATGCAAAGTTCGAATGATCAAATTAATTGGTTCTGATATTTTTTATATAAATCCTCAAATCGTCACTTGATTGAATGATTTTTTACAACTGCGTTATCTCATTTTGAGATAAGTGGTCTGAAGACCATGTATTCAGAGTGGGGATGATGGACATTGCACGTGATTATTATTTCTTTGCCAGTTTACCGTGCACAGACAGAATATACTTGTGCTTGTGTAGCCTGTTTGGAATGATCGTAATTTAATAACCTTAAGAACAAGGACTTATCTCAAGTGTCCGCAATCTGTAGATATGTCCTGCTTTTTATGTTTTGCACTTGATACTTCAACGTTTTAATCGAGTCAATCTTGTGATAATGACACCTAATACATAATACACTTATCAATTACAAGAACAAAATAAAATTGTAGAATTAGTGCATATGCATGTAAACAATCCTCATCTCATCGTCTAAATTATTTGTTTTTTAATAATTCCGTGTGATATTGCTATACAATTTCGGAAAAATTTAACTATGGGTAAAAATAATTTTAACTATACCGCATTGTTCAACAGCTCCTACAGTTTAAATGCTAGAGTATCTCAAACTGTGGAGTGGAGCGAATGTAGTTTTTAATTCTGATTGGAGCTCCAAATTCCAAGCTACAGTTTATTCGAAATAAAAAAATTAAAACGGTTTTTAAAATGAGATTAAAAGGCCTGTGAAATATTTCGAGGTATGCTAATAACCCCTAAATAAAATGCTCCATTTCTTAATTGCAATGTGTACATGGGAGATTAAAAGTATTTGGAGCTGTTAACACGAGGTCTGCAATTAAGCCCCCCTCTCTGAAATAATACCCGGATCTAGTTTCGACGCACTCATATTTTTTAATTGTAATGCATTTATTTCTGTTCCTTACATGGAAATATATAGTAATTGGAGGAATTAACGTGTGAGGAATTGCAAATTGGAAATAATTCTTAGTTATTGAATCAAATTGTTGAATTAAACTGTGGTTTTCAGGCATTTGCCCCAAATATTTGGTACAGAGTTGTGGAATTGTATCCGACATCAGAAGAGAGTGCGTTTTGGAAATGAATGTACATGCGAGTGGGCTCAATGCCGAGTCCCTTCTGCACCGCCTCGAAGATCGCTTTCGAATGCTTCTCATTCTCCTTGACCCCCAGTTGACCTGCTGACATCAAAATCGCTTGACCTGACGGCTCATCCGTACCTCCAAACGACTGGATCACATCCGGAATTATTGTCACACAGACGTACTATATTAAAGAGACATTTTTAGGAACAGCACATTATTAACCAGATTAGTTGATATTTGCTATTAAACATACAAATAGGGCCTGTGAATTCTCAAAGAAACATAACAATGCAACGAGCAGAGGTAGTTATTGTAAGGATTTTTTTTAATACTAGACTATTCTTCTTTAATAGACTATTGAATACAGAGTAAAAAATCTAGTGTTTCCTTGCAAAGTTTTAGTTAAAATTACAAGATTGGGAAAATACAATCGAATTAAAGGGTTTCACCACTTTCACCCTTTCTTTAATAATGAGTTATATTATATGAGACCATAGGATGATGAGACTTGAAATGCAAAACTTCCCTTGAACTTTATAATTCCTTAAAGAAAAATTATTATGGATTCATATAAAAAATTTAAAAAAAGTTCGGGTCACAATCAAGAAATTGATATAAATTAGGATCATCCGACTGGTTTGATGGTTTAAAACCATGTACTATTTAAAATTAATACGTATGTCGATTTTAAAACTAAAAGTTTAGTAACCGTAACTGCGGGTAATAAATAAATGCTTACGCTTGCTGGTCTTTCAAGGCAGGTAGAGATAACTTGGCCAAGATCTTTTGCCAAATCGGCCGGTACTTTGGCCCTTGGTAGGTTCGTTTCGATCCTTAAATGAGGCATCTTTCTTACTTATTGTTAATTTACTCTTCTTATCACCTTTATTTGATCAAAAGATAGAAGAATTTTAAAACGCTCAAAAATCGATAAATATTTTTCTATTTTATATGTTCCAGGTTCCAATACTTGCAAAGCTAGTAACCTTCAAGCAACAACTCCGACTCCAGTTTTTTGGGAATTACTTCAATTTTGTCGTATTCATATAACCAGTTTACCAAAGGTCACCTTCTCCATGTATTTTCATACCGTTTCTAACCAAACATCAAGATAAAAAATATTAGGAAAAAACTTGTAGTTGAGGAAATTGAGGAAAGAATCCTAGTAAATAGGTATTTCATCCGTATATCCTAATTAGTATGGTCCGGTTTTGCCGATATCAATTTATTAAACGCATACCTAATACCCATAACTAATTACCTACGTTTCTTATTCACGAGTTCCTAAATTACAATTAACTATTAATCACAAAAGAGTTATGAAAATAATATTACGTGGTATGAACTGAAAGAATCCAGTGGAATAAAGCTCATCTCGTTTCGAAACACTTATATGTTTTAAATTGTAATGTATTTATTTCTGATTTTTTCTGTTCCTCGGATGTAAATATAGTAATTGTAGTAATTGAGGTATGAGGAATTTTAATTAATTTAAATAAATTGTTGAATTAAATGCTGTTTTTCAGGCCCCAAATATTTCGTAGAAAGTGGTTGAGTTGTACCCGACATCGGAGGAAGGTGCGTCTAGGAAATGTATGTACATGCGAGTGGGTTCAACCCCGAGTCCCTTTTGCACCGCCTCGAATATCGCTTTCGAATGCTTCTGATTTTCCTTGACCCCCAGTTGACCTATTGACATCAAGGCCGCTTGAGCCGAGGGCTCATCCGTACCTCCAAACGACTGCATCACTTCCGGAATTATTGTCACACAGCAGTACTACATAGAGACAGTTTTAACAACGTTCAGGACATTATTACCCAGAATAATTGACATTTCTCAAGAAATAACCGTTCAAAAACGCAAAAAACTACAACGAGCTAGACACTGCGAGTGTCCCTCTTGTGATGAGGTGTCTTTGGTCCATTCTACAGACGATCTCATTGTCTAACAACGAGCAGGTCCGTATTTTTAGGATTTTTTTTTTTAATTTGAGACAAAAGAATGCAAAGTTTTGTAAAAAAAAATCCGATTGTGAGAATAGAAAAATGTCTCATTGTAAAGTTTAAGGAAAATTACATGAGGGGTAACAAACATGCTAGAATGTTCCCTTGTAATGTAACTGCAAGTAAAAAATATAGGGAAAAAACTCCCTTCAACTTTATAAAAAAAATAATTTGGATCATCGTACTTGTTCTAGTGAATTAGAAATATCGCTTTATTTAACCTTAATATGTTTGTGGATTTTAAAACTATAGTTTTAGTAACTGCGGGTAGTAAATAAAGTGTTTACATTCAGAGGTTTTCCAAGACAAGTAGACACAAGTTGAGTAAGATCTTTAACGAAATCGGTTGGTATTTTGGCCTTGGGCACATTGGTTTCGATCCTTAAATGAGGCATCTTACTTAATCACCTTTATTTTACCAAAACACAAAAGATTTTGAGAAAAATTGGAAAACAATATATATTTTATATTTTTTAGCTTCCAATACCTGCAAACCTAGTAACCTTCAAACAACAACTGACAACAAGTCCGAATCCGGTTCTTTGGAAATTACCTCAATTTTAACATATGCATATAACCAGTTTCACAAGGTCACCTGCTACATGTATTTTCATACGGATTATAAACAAACCCATGCTAAGAACCAAAGATAAAAATGATTATTCCATTGGTATAGGAAATTCTGATTGGAGAAAATGATGTATTATATATGTTGTATGTATTCATGACTTTATTCTAAAATTCTAGCAAATAGCTGTTTCATCTTAACAAAAAATAATACGAGTCCTCAAATATTATATACAAATTTTTCATTGCCAATGTACAATAGCTCCGATTTTATCCATAACTATAATTGCCTGTGATTCTTATCTTATTTGCTGGTTTTTAAATTACAATTAGTTAGGTTAAAAAATCGGGTCAGTGTCAATGTGTCGCTGTTGTATGTGTCGCTCGGTCAAAGAGTCGCTGAGCCAAGTGTCGATATGGGTGCATTGAAAGTGTCTTAAAGTGTCGCTATACCAAAGAGTCGCTATGCATGAAAACCATCATTTGTCGTCAAAAACGCTCAGCCAATTCACCTTAAATTAAATTAAACTCAAACCAGTAGAGTAAGTCAAGAAACAAGAAGGTTGGAGACTTATAGTATCTTGGTAATTAGCATTTATTTTATGCTAATCATGTTATCTCTTACAGATCCCAAGATCACTCTCTGCCCGTCTGTTCTAGTCTCCAGCACTCTCTTTTTTCCACTCTCTCAGGCAGAGATTTTATATTTCTATTTTATTGGATTTAATACAATGGCAAGTGAAGATGAAACAATATCTTATGGGGTCACTCAGATGGGTGCACCTCAATTAATTTATAAAAGACAGTTTTACATTATAAACAAAAAATACCCTTGCGGTAGACAAAGGTGGATTTGCATTAATAAAAAAGTGTGCAAAGGAAGTGTTAGTCTGGGTCCGGATGGTAAAACTGTGACAGTTACTCACAAACACATACTGGGAGAATTTTCAGCTATCGAGTAAGTTTAGAATTATTTATTTATTCTTTATTAAATTCTTTAATGAGTAATTATTTTATCGTATTAAAAGGTATGAAGCCGAACTAGCTCGCCAAAAGTTAAAACGGATGGCATTAGAACAACTTGATGTAATTCCGATGTAAATATTGGCAAATCATCCCCGTACCAACAATGCAATAGAGTCCTGGAATCGACGTTTTGGGATATTTGCTGGTTGCTCTAATCTACCCGTTTACAGACTGGTACCCCTTCTTATAAAGGAACAGGACTACACATCGGGCCTTTTACTGCTCAAAAGTGCTGGCGAGTCCTTGAAAACTCGCAAATTTAGTCAAAGACGATTAAACTCAAGACTCTTGACGCTGGTCATGGATTATGGAGTTGGAACGGAATTGAAGCCATGGAAGGTCATCAACTTCGTGAGAGGAGTGGCTCGCAACATGACAGATTTAGTTAGGTACAAGCGTCGCAGAATAAATGAAACAGACCATGATGGACCTCCAACGCTTCGACCTCAAATGGACTTTGGCAGCAACATGGATGAAACTCAGGTGAACACATTTCGGAAGTTGATGACCAAAACAATGAAAACCACGATCCTGAAGCACTCAAGATTCCTGAAGTTTGCTTCAGCAGACAGTTCAGTACTGCTCCAGTAAATACTAAGCGAGGAAGGAAGAGAAAGGCTAATTTAAGCCAAAAAAATTAAATGATGGAAAGAATGGAAAATGGCCCCATATATTGCTACTTCGATTGGTTTTAGTTTAATTTAATTTAACGTGAATTGGCTGAGCGTTTTTGACGATTTGTGAAATAAATATGTTGACGACAAATGATGGTTTTCATGCATAGCGACTCTTTGGTATAGCGACACTTTAAGACACTTTCAATGCACCCATATCGACACTTGGCTCAGCGACTCTTTGACCGAGCGACACATACAACAGAGACACATTGACCGGCACCCTAAAAAATCAGTCTGAAATATGAAATGAATCTGTACATCGTAGATGAAGTCAGTTGAAAAATGAACATGTCATTTATTTTTAATTATTTTACATGACTTTAGTACAATTTCCCCTCCGGAGTGACTCCCATAGGACCTTATTCATCCACATGTAGGCTGCTTTATTCAACTTATTTAATTGTAGTCGTTTGTGCCCTATTTCAAGCAAATTACATGCTCAACTCTGCCTATTAAGTACCCTTGTAAGAGGATTAACTAAGGTCAGAGTAGAGAGTCTTAAATGGGAATTGTACCGGTTAAAACAGGTTAAAACTTCTAAAAATAGTAACAGAAAAGGTTAAATAAGTACAATAGAGGTACATCTGGATATAATAACAACTGAACATTCACGTATCACCATTTCCAACGATTCTGATAATGTATGGACAGAAACAACCCCTTGGAATAAGACACATCGGATAACCTGGCTCTTATAATTATAACCAACTCTTCTACCGAAATAAGGCCCCTTGAAATAAGCGTACATTAGTATGTAGTATCACAAAGCATTATACAGACATATATATATATTTTATATTTTAAATCTAAAATATTGTATGAAAAAACAAAGTTGTTTCAATTCCAACTAAACATATACGGTTTTCTTTCAAATTTAACGTAGGTTCCAAATCTGCAATAAAACTCCGTGCGATATGGAAGCGTTTTTGAGATAAATCACTAAAAATATTATTTTGCCCAATCGGTCATTATTTTTTTGAACGCATGTCAGACATTCTTTAATTAATGGGCATCCACGTCGGATATAAACTAGAAATCAGAGTAAATTCTGACAATAAGAGAGTCTTAAAAATGAACCAGGTTGGGTTGAACTGATTCTGAATAAGAGTCAGTGGTTGCATGGCTTTACAGCCTCCAACAACACCCGAAATAATCTCACCAACCTGGAAAAGCCTGCTAAAGTGGCAGCCATTTTTACCCTCTCCAAATAAATAAGCAAATGGTAATTTTTAATCATTTTATTAAACTCATCTATAATTATACTTGAGAGAGCTCAATCTATTAAAGTTACATGAAAATTTAAATCTACTAAATTATGTTACAGAGCCCTAAAATAATCCAAACAGCAGGATTTTATTTTTCAAACACCATTTTATTTAATTACTCGGAAGTCAAAGAGTCACGGGATTTGATTTAATTACAAACTGCCTAAACATCTTATTATGTATTTTCTTTAGGATTCTGAGGTCTTGTTGATTTCGGATGACTGGCAGGCTGTAACTCATTGAAAAACTGATGGGATTAAATGGTAATTAATTGATTCATTAATTATACATCGTTTATGCTCTCCTGTCTTTCCTTAAAACTAGGCACAAGTAATGAAACTGTTAATTTGCCTTTTATATACTGTTATATGGTAATATCGCATTTACTTGAATTTTGAATTATAATTTTTGACATTTTTTATTCTTAAGGTTCCCATCGGAACTATGGCCAGGAGTCTGCGGCAACCGACTCTGAATAGGAGAGGGCGGGTGACATCCCAACTTGAGGAAAATGTTCCAGACTACAATTAAATTAACTTACGATTAATTGGCAGTTGAAAACTAATTTTTTTACGGGGGTGGAGCTAAAGTTGACGCAATGTATGTCGTCAATTTTAGACTCGGAGTTAGATGCTATATAGATGACAGTATTTAAATTTTAAAATTACGAAAGTAAGTCATACTTATCGGACTTCAGCTAGGATTCCCGAAGCTGATTCTAAAGGCCTCAGATGACCTTAATAAAAGATGGTAGCCGTTACCAACGTTTTTACTTAACGTCTAGGAATTGAGTTGTTGTCCCCAACCTCGATTAAAATCGTTCACTGTGCTACCACAACCGTAGCCATAAGTTTAAGACAGTCCTGCCTTTACGAGGTAATGTAAACGTCAGTTCTGTCTTAAGAAGATTGGTAATTAATAATGATAATTAATTACAAATGCTAACAGGATAAGGAAAACAATAAAAGGGAACTACATTAATTTGTTAAGGAATGGGTGTCGTACCCTTATGCTGCAAGGCTCGAAACGCAACTTGTTAATAAGTTCAACAAGACTATCGTTTTAAATTAACAGAGGTAAATGATTAATTATTTAAATGCAATTACGCATAGCTCTAACTAGATGATCGAAGCTAATTCCTCTTAAAGAATGTATATTTAAGGGTATGAAACTTCGGTCTTCGTTACAATTACCTATATAGGTCTAATGACTCTATAAGCATTCGAATTTGTATTTTCGTTAAAATGCTATTAAAGTTCGTTCCTGTATGAACATGATCTATTTATAATGACATTAAATGTCACTGGAATGGAGAATATTGTTCTTATTTTGATGTTGTATAATCAAAACTGAATAATAAAACGTGAACTATGAATTGAAAATGAAAAGTTGGGATTATATTTTCGGAATTTATTTAAATAATTTCAATAATTAGTAAAATACGGGAGTATTATTTATTATTTGACATTGGCTCGTCACATTTACATATATGCATATAATTGCATAAATTGACAAAAATGCGTTCTAGAATAATTCCCCAATTGTATGAAGAAATATCTATTCTGCTTCGTTATGAGAATAGTTAGCAATAAGGGTGCAACCTTTAATGGAACTGCTTAGTTTCTCGTCCGTCCGTCCGTCCGTCCATGATTTCTTCATGTATGACCACTTGCTAACAATTTTTTTTTAAATCAAAAGCAATTGTGAAAATTCCTGAGCATTTTAAATTTAAATGCTACTTAAAATGCTTTTTCGAATAAAATTGCATTTCTTCCAAATATGCTCAAAATGTGTTTTTTAAATATTGAGAGAATAAAATGTAAAATGCAAAGTGGTCAAGATTATTTCAGTTTTTATTACTTGAATCATGAATGACAACGACGTGTTAGTGGTTTAATTTATTATGAGTGGGGATCAGAGTCTAGCTTCAAAATAATGCTTATCGTAATGAATTTAAATAAGCCACGAGTAATTAATTTTTGTCTTCCGCCCGTAACTTTATTTGTACTCATTTCCATTAAATGCCTTCCATAACAGTGATCATATTTACTTGGCTAAAATCCATTAAAATAAAAAACCTACACATTATGTAAAATTCAAGTCCCCTTAAAGTAGTAGTAAAGAGTTTTTTTTTATTTATTTATTTATACAGATGTGATACCCACAGTACGTGTACTTTGTGGTTGTTACATCACACGGAATATATGTATTTTGCTATGGTTTACAATTAATGATTATTGATTGTTGATTTAGATATATATAGAAAGTAGTTTGAAATAGTACAAACAGTCAAGTTTAGTTAATTCTTAATTTAGAATGAATCAATATTGGTCGTAAATCATTAGGAATGAGTGGTTCAGTTTTTTTAGGGATGGGTACAATTGTAGAAATTTTAAGGCAGTCAGGAAAATATTCATTTTCAATGTAAGAGTTAAAATTTTTTGTATTATTAATACTATGGTCAATGATAAAATTACTGATATTAAGGATGTCATTGGAGGTGTTCAGAGGGTTTCTTGTCCTTTTCCAGGCTTTGGGTAGGTCCTCCTGTTGTAATAGGCTTAAGTTTGAACTCCTCAATATTGAGATTCTATATTATTCTGATATTGAGTTAAATTAGGGATTTAAATCTAGTGACTCAGGTATCTAAATTATAATTTATAACAGAGTATATAATACAAAAGTAGTAATTTCTTGGTCCCAATGTCCCTAATGCGGGTTGACCTTTCGGCGTAACCGATTGTCGAGGTCGAGGTCATTAGAAGGTATGGAGTGGAGGGGGTCCTCGAAATAAGTCCCCAGACCCTTTATTGCGGGGTCCTCTTGTGTCGGCGAACTCCAGTCCTCCAGAATTATGGAGGAGCCTTTCTCCCCGATCATCATCGCAGAGGCCCCTGTGTTCGTCACGATTATCTTAGGCTGAATAGACGAGTCCACAACTCGGAGACCTTTGACCCCGATGACCCTCAGTCTCGTGTCCACCACCGCTTCCGGTGACCCCACTTGACCCATTCGGGCTGTTCCCACCGGATGATGCAGAGTGACCGAGTATCTGTTCACATTAGAAATACATCATATTATGATAGAATTTCGGGAGTTAATTAAGCTTACAACAAGGGAACACTACCAACTGTACCACCCTGATTTTTTAAACCATTTTACTGATTTTATGGACTGAAAGTTCCAATATTATAGTTTAGTTATAGTTTGAGCTTCTCTTTTGAATGAGACCTGTTTGAAAAAAATCAGGGTCGTACACTTGGGGATGTTCCTTTTAGAAGAAAGAAATGCACTATTTTTTAAAACATTATTTAAATTTAACTGATAATTTAGTTCTTGTGCGTGATTTGAAAAATTAAGAATATTAAACCCCGAAATACGAGTGGGTATGCCTTATTTCGGGGGGTAATTTCCAGCCTTACCTCCGAATGTAACAAATCCAATACTCGTCACTTCTAAACTCGAGATGCTCACAACCGGGTAATTTCTCGGTCGTAAACCGGCCACCGAGATTCTTGCCAATCGCTGTCGAATTCTCGACCATTAAGACCGCCGTTTTGGTCGCTTCAAGTAAGACCTTGAGGTCGATATCGTCGGGGTCATCGAGGTACTTGGGGTCAATGATGGGGTCATGTCGAGGGTCACTGCTCAGCTGGACAAAGCCCCTCGAGAAGGGCCTCGCCCCCGTCACGATGATGAAGAATGAGTCCTTCCCGTCTCCGTGTCGGTAGTACCGTTCCAACTCTTCCGGTTCCAGATTAAAAGCAGTCGAAACTACTTTAGAAATTATTGAGGAAGTTGAGAATCCGTAGAGGAAGTAGTGAATGTCGGGCCAATCTCCTTCCCCTCGGGCCTAATTCAATTAACCATTTCATTTATATTTCAAATGGGATTTAAATATTTAAATATTTTTGGATGCATGCTCAGCAAAAATGAATTTAAAAAAATTATGGACAAATAAAAATCAATTTTGGATTTTGGAATACGGTTCATAATAGCTATTTACGCGAGCAGATTTTCAATACAGTGATAGCGTTTTATCGGTTAAAGGGGTGAAACCCCTTACTGTGATCGCATTGTCTGTCTGTCCGTCCATCCATCCGTCCGTTCGTTTACGCTCTAGCTTTTGAACGGTTGAACTTTTTTGAAAACGGTTTTCGGATTTGAAGCCTACATTTACTTGGCTTTAAGCCAAATAGAAATTCGAAATTGTCGGTCAGACCCCCTGACCACCAAAAATTTAAACTCGAACATTCCTATACCAAATGACTCCTCTACGTGTCAGTAGGGATAGTTATTCGTGTAAATATTTTAAAATGTAAGGTTTTGGTTTCACCTTTCACCCCTTTTTACGTTTCGTTTGTAACGATTTATTAATTAATTTTTCTTCCATGTTTCGTCGATTAGAAGTTTCATGTATAATCTCATTTTAGATGGAAGAACAGATGGAAAAAAGGAAGAACACTCGCCAGACATACTCGGTAGACGATTGTAATTCCACAATAATTCCAATATTTCCAATGTACGATAAAAGAATGAAATGAAACCTTGGCAAATGATGAAGCGATGCAGCCACTGGCCGGGACCCCGGAAGATGACAAGACGCCCTTGCCCCCTTGCGCCCATTCCATAATCGCCCTCGGGGTAAAGTCCCGGTCCATTCGGATACTTCGGGGTTTATTAATGAAGAATGGGTGGAGATAAACCCCGATGTGGTCTTCTAGCCCCTCACCCACTGGCAGCTCTTGACGAACTGGAATCTAAAGTTTCAGCAAACCTGTCATTGTTCGTGTATGTCGATGTCGACAATGCAGGGATCAAAATCACAGACCCAGGTATAACAATAAGGAAGGTCGGGATGTAATAAGGGAATTGCCTGAAACTTTTATGGTCAACTTTACAAGTCTTATGGACAATAAAAATAAAAAATTAGCTGCTCAAAGTGATGTTGACTATGCTTAAAAATGAAAGTATACAAAAAAATCGTGCAAATCGACTTATTTTAAAAGCTATCATTTGATGTGGCAACAAAAACTTAGAAAAATTTTCCAATGTGGCAACAAAACTTTGAACTTTTAAAGTGTGGTAACAAAACTTTGATGCTTTCAAAATTGTGGTAACATTTTAAAATCAGGGCCGTAGTCCCGGATCCCCTGAATTAATGTGGCAACAAAACTTTAACATAAAAAATGTGGCAACAATTTTTTTGGCCGTTTTTTTTAAACCAGCCCCTCCCTCTCAGGATAACGAAAACAACATGTGGCCACACCCTTCGGGGTGTGGCCAATTTTTTTTGGCCGTTTTTTTTAAAAAACCAGCCCCTCCCCCTCAGGGAAACAAAAACAACATGTGGCCACACCCTTCGGGGTGTGGCCAATTTTTTTTTGGCCGGTTTTTTTTTAAACCAGCCCCTCCCCCTCAGGGGAACAAAAACAACATGTGGCCAATTTTTTTTTGGCCGGTTTTTTTTAAAACCAGCCCCTCTCCCTCAGGGGAACAAAAACAACATGTTTTTATTAAATAATCTTCTGACGCTAACAACAAAAAAAGCAATCAATATTTATTGTATTCGGGAGGGGTTTTTGTTTTAAGCTGGTTATCCCCTCCCATCCCAGCTTTTAGACGTCTACTTCTTGCAAGTCTTGGAATGTCTCCTCATAACCCAGTTATCAGCAAACGTCTTTTTGCATTTTGGACACTCAAATCGGCGCCTTTTGTGTACTTTGTATACGTGCTTGCTTTTTTGAGGCCGAGAGGTGAAGGTTTTGAAGCAAAATTTGCATTTCAGGGATTTGGAAACAAATAGGGATGCCAAAGGGTGCAATGGTTTAGGCTTGGGTTTGGAACGGGAACTGGAGTCTGATGAATCGGATTCCGAGGAATCAGAATCCTTGGTGTCACTGCTACTGGATTCGGATAAAGAATCTGAAGGGTTCGAACTAGATTGTGATCTCGACCTAGATCGCAATCTTGGTTTCTGGATGACAGATCTGGAAGGGCCACCCTTTGAGCTTGCTAGGGCTTTTGGTCTAGGCGAAGAGTCGGATACAGCTGAAGAGCTAGAACTCGAGCTAGATGATCTAGGCCGAATAGGGATTGGCGAAGCAGCAGATTCCATAGGTTTCTTCTTGTTAGGGTGATTAGGAGGTAACAGTCCCATGACTTGGCCTGCAAAACCCAGAAAATATTTTTGAATGCCAACGAGTTGTTTTTAAAGGCAATTATAAAAATCGAATTTTCAAAAAAGCTTAAAAGAAATTGAGTGCAAATAAAAATTGCACGATTAGATTAGCCTACTAGAAAAGTTGATGCAATGGTATGATAGATACTGGAAACCGAGTCACTCTCACTTCTTTCTCAATTCATTGCTGTTAAATATTACGTTTACGGTTTACCACCGATCAAGTATAAGTTAACTATTTGCAACGAAACCGGCATATTAAAACCAGCCACATAAACGCCCCTTGCAGAGCATCTCATCACAAGATTTGTTTTACTTTAAATTATTCAAATTAGAGAGATGATACACAATTTTTCAAATTGTTCTATGCTTGAAATGCCTTAAAATCTCCGATTACGACGGCGACGGACCGTTTTT
Organism: Desoria tigrina; assembly: GCA_906901685.1. NCBI lineage: Eukaryota > Metazoa > Arthropoda > Collembola > Entomobryomorpha > Isotomidae > Desoria > Desoria tigrina. The sequence continues at coordinate 42,043 of CAJQTU010000087.1, forward strand.
ATGTGACTGGTTATTGTGGGCAGGTTTTGATGTACCGGTTTATACGCAAATCTATTTAGGCTTGAATTTCATTTTTTGAAGTTTTTTATTAGATTACTAAATCTATTAGAGTGAGTAATTCATGCGGGGTCTATTGTTTGTAGTCGTTCCCTTGTAAGACTTGTAACGATCGAAAGAATGAAGAAGAGGGGAGATGAGGATTCTGCTTTAAATCAATAGAGATAATTACATAGCGCGATGTAAAACGTTAATCTGTTGACTTACAATCTGTTAAACCATGTTTCATATTTTTATTAGGAGATTAGAAGTGTTTGAAACGGAGACAGTTGACCTGAAAGCGTCATTTTATCCTTTAAAATATAAATATATATCTTTCAACGTTCCACAAAATAAAATCAATTTTTTCCAGGTTAGAACTACGTCGGAATACTCTAAAGGCGTTGGAAGTATTGATTTCACGCACCTTTTTTATTATCTGTAAGCTCATGTTCCGAACTTAGATGCCACCTAAGGTCATGTCAAGGACGATAAAAAATTGAAACGTTCTCGAATTATCATACCGACAACAAAAGCGAAAAAAGCTGCGATTAATAAAAACTCAACATCTCTGAAAATTTTCAACCTCTCCAAAAATGTTTTGATTTTTCAGGGTTTTTATTTTTAGCTGGTTATCCCTGTCCCAGCTACGAAAACAGCTCAACAATCCGGGCAGTTGCAGTTAAGTCCGCGAATTCCTTCTCCTATGTGGTTTTGGCCAGGATATGCGCGAACTAAATCGGAGATGAATGTCCTAAATCTAGCAGTTTGGTTGGGTTGTTGTTGAAGGATGTTATGCCGGTAAAGATATTCCCCGATGTACCCGTGGATCATAGCATCGCTTCGACAAGTACGCAGAATAGATTTCAAGTGTCTCCACTGTCGTTCTAGGGTATTAGTGTGCACTTTAACCCGAACGCCAACTCGTCCTGGAATTGCATGACCAAGAGTTCGATTCACTCTGAGGACAGGCCTTCTTCTTGCGACATACCTTTTGGAATGGTTGACCCTAAAATGATGCGTGTATCCCATAAGAGTGCAAGTTAAGCAACTGCGGTGCTCGTCGGACATAATAACCGACCCTCTTGCAATATTTTGCATCATATGGGGGAAGAGAGTCCGATGTTCTTTATTGGGAATCCGAACGACGAAGACTTTCTTCGTCAATCGACTCATCCCACCAAATACCCAAACCTGGTTGTTTAAGAGCCTTCCGCGATTATATTTCCGGGTAAATAAATGAGTCTCGTCGACCTCCACTATGTCGCCCGGACCCCCGATTTGTGGTTCGTCGTGAGCCTCCACCGTTTCGCACAAGTCCCTGAAGAATTGGTACATATCGATCGCGGTAACCTTTGTAACTTTGACCTAATGATATGGGAAACCGCTTTTACATTATCATATTTGTAAATATTAATAATATTATAATAGTCAATGCTAATATGTAAATTTAATTTTATCTTATCTTTTTTTAATTGTTGGGGTTTTATTAAGCGTGGCATTTATAATTTTATTTGAGCGTAAAATCTTAGGCTACATTCAAATCCGTAAGGGTCCAAATAGGGTTGGGTACACCGGGATTTTTCAGTCTTTCGGGGATGCTGTAAAATTATTTATTAAGGAGCAGAGAGTTCCTGTTTCTTCAAATCTTACTCCTTACTATTTTTCTCCTGTAATTTCATTGTTTATAGTTATGCTATTATGGGTGATAATACCTTACGAGTCAATAATAGTTAGATTTAGCCTGGGGGGGCTATTCTTTTTTTGTTGCACAAGTTTTGGTGTTTATACCTTGATAGGAAGAGGGTGGTCATCGAATTCTAATTATGCGTTATTAGGGGCTATGCGCGGGGTAGCTCAGACTATTTCGTATGAGGTTAGAATAGCCTTAATCTTTATTTCTTTTATTTTTATTGTAGGTACCTACAGGATGTGGGACTTTCAGGAAAATCAGGTTTATGTGTGGTTTTTATTTATTAGTTTGCCAATTTTTTTATGCTGGATGACTTCAATTTTAGCTGAGACCAACCGAACATCAATGCATTTTACGAGAAATGGGGTTTCGTTGCTCCATTTCTGAAACTACGCAGTATATTGAAGCAGGATTCTACTACTTGAGCTTAATACAAAAATCGTACAGGTTTTATAAATTGTTGCAACTTCTTTGTCTCCAATTTGCTTTACAAAACGTCATTATTGAAATCGCATGCTGTGGTAATAGCTTTGATCCTTCATATCTCATTTTTCTTCAACCGAGCGAGGACTTGAGTTTCGATTGAGTAAGGAAGCTTGTCATCTGAGTGTCATCCAATCCCCAGAAGCCCATCTTCTCTTTTATTGTTTTTCTAAAAAGTAAAGGTAAGTACTTAAACTTTGAACTTTTATTTTGAAATACGCATAGATAATTCAATGAAAACTGGAAGCCGTATCATCTAAATGCTTCAAATAATATTGCTTGCCAAATACTATTGTTCGTCGGGTTACTCTTTCCTTTTATCATAAATTGTATTATTTTTACAAAATTTCAAATACATTCGGACATATCTTAGATGGCTGTGTAAGCGCGCATGAGCCCAAGATTATGTCTAGCTTTTAACAATTTTTTCAATTGTTTCAGAAACTTTTATCAAAGCCTAATACTGAAGCAAGGTTTATTCGGGTTGTTTAGTTTTGTATTAATGCGCCAACTTAAATCTTTTCCAAATATTGCTATTAAAATTGATATATTTTATTTAGCCATTTTTGCCTTTTTTAATATTGCCACATTCAATGCACAAGACAAAAATACATCGTTTATTAAATTATAAACTATTCAAAAACACTGTATGTGACGAGTTTATTAATGTTAGCTGTCGACGTTTTAATTTATTGAGCTTTTTAAATGCTTTCATGATCATAAAAGAGCAGAATGCATCCTGCTACTTTACTGTACAAAAATCGGATTGAAGCCATAATATCTGTCATTTGGAGGTACATCGAGTCATGCAATACTGGATCGGTGACAAATTATCAACCGTCTGACTCAAGGTCTGGCAAAAAGGTTCCCGTTGACAGGGGTACTTTTTGCCTATGTGTGGCTTACAGTAACAAGTTCTTGTTGCATCACCCGGATCAACGGAGCAAATACTCCTGTAGCAATTGCTTACGGCGATACAAAACGACCACGGGTTTTCAATCCCATTTGCCATGTTCTGGACCAAAAGCCAAAAGGGAACGAGTAATTCAGTGCGGCTTTTGCAAGCGAAAATTATTTGACTCCACCGGATTGAAAGTTCACATAAAGTGCAAAAAACTTCAGCGACATCCATAAAAAACGAATATCTACTGGGAGAGGGATAACCAGTTTAAAAACCCTCAAAATGTGCAAAGGTAAACTAAATAATTATATGCTTGTAATATTTTTTAAATCATTAGCTAAAATATAGTCAACAAGATGTAATCACAAAAACTAATTTTCAAGGTTAGACTTAAATTAAATGAAATCGGCCAAAAAAAATTGGCCACACCCCGAAGGGTGTGACCACATGTTGTTTTTGTTCCCCTGAGGGGGAGGGGCTGGTTTTAAAAAAAAACCGGCCAAAAAAAATTGGCCACACCCCGAAGGGTGTGGCCACATGTTGTTTTTGTTCCCCTGAGGGGGAGGGGCTGGTTTAAAAAAAAACCGGCCAAAAAAAAATTGGCCACACCCCGAAGGGTGTGGCCACATGTTGTTTTTGTTCCCCTGAGGGGGAGGGGCTGGTTTAAAAAAAAACCGGCCAAAAAAAATTGGCCACGCCCCGAAGGGTGTGGCCACATGTTCTTTTTGTTCCCCTGAGAGGGAGGGGCTGGTTTAAAAAAAAAACCGGCCAAAAAAATTGTTGCCACATTTTTTATGTTAAAGTTTTGTTGCCACATTAATTCAGGGGATCCGGGACTACGGCCCTGATTTTAAAATGTTACCACAATTTTGAAAGCATCAAAGTTTGGTTACCACACTTTAAAAGTTCAAGTTTTTGTTGCCACATCAAATGTGGGCCGGTTTGCTATACCCCAACCCTATAAAGAACTATAAGTATTAGCCTGATTTTCAAAAATGTTCAAGTTTTTTAATATTAAAATTGGTTTTTACGAGAGATTACGAAGATTTAAATTTAAAAACCTACTGTGTGCAGTGTTAAATAGCCCGAGTCAGGATGCTTCAATTTGTCTGTATTTTAAACCTATTCCCTTGGTAACACTACTTTGCATGACCCCCACGGGCCAACCGATCGACCGATTTTTCCCACCTTCGAACTTAGCCTTCGCATTTGCAAAATACACAAGTGCCCCAAATTTCAAGTCGATCGGTCCAGCCGTTTGGCCGCTAGCGTGTCACGGACAGACGGACGGACGGACGGACGGACGGACGGACGGACGGACAGCATGATTCCATAAGCCCTGACTCGGGCTAAAAATTGATAACTTTTTCCAATTTCCAATTTTTAGCCCGGGTCAGGGCTTATGGAATCATGCTGTCCGTCCGTCCGTCCGTCCGTCCGTCTGTCCGTGACACGCTAGCGGCCAAACGGCTGGACCGATCGACTTGAAATTTTTGACACTTGTGTATTTTGTAAATGCGAAGGCTAAGTTCGAAGGTGGGAAAAATCGGTCGATCGGTTGGCCCGTGGGGGTCATGCAAAGTAGTGTTACCAAGGGAATAGGTTTAAAATACAGAGAAATTGAAGCATCCTGACTCGGGCTTTTGTACACTGCACACTGTAGGTTTTTAAGCTTCCAAGTAATTGAAAAACTGGATTTAAAAGAAAAATTGGATGATATAAATCCAAACCTCAAGTTTGTTTCGGAAATCAAGTATTAATGATATCATGAATTTAAATTGTAATGAAGATGAAGGTTCAACTCCCTAATTTGAACTTGAAGCAATTTGTTTCTGTTTTCATATTTGGTCCTTCCAATCGATTGCTTTTCTGCAACATTGAAATAATTCTGCAAATTTAAAACATGTGTGGATATAAGAGGGACTCGGGGTGTAATAAGAAGGGAATTGCTTGAAACTTTAATTGTCAACTTGTCAACATTACAAGTCTTTTTTATGAATGATTAAAATCGAAAAATTGTCTGCTCATGTAGCAGCTATAAACTACTATTAAAGTACTGTAGTACTATACTATTGTCCGTTTCAAAATGATTGGCTGATTTTCCAAAATTACAAGTTTTTGAGCGTCAAAGATTTGTTTTTCAAGACAGTATGAAGATTTAATTTTTTAAAATTAATAACTTTTTCGAATTTTCGAAGGTTTTAAGCTCTCGAACTAACGGAAAAACTCGATTTTTCTTAACTTTTTTCTGCAAAATATACATCTCCAAACCTAATGTTTGTTTCAGAAATCAAGTATTAATGGAATCGGTTGTTAAATTGTAATGAGAAAGAGTATTTTGCTGTTAAACTCCCCAATTTCAATTTCTATTTTCATATTTGGTCCTTCGAAATAAACGGATGAGTATTAATTTTTTGGTAAATATTCCTGTAAATTAATAACATGTGTGGTTACTGGTTATACGAAGCTTACCCCATGTTGTTCTAACTGATCCTAGGTCCGATACCGGAGAGCATTAGCAATTTGGGAGTACTGACTGATCCCGAGGAGAGGATCACTTCCTTACGAGCCATCGCCCGTTTGATCTCACTGTGTCTCTCATATTCCACCCCGTACGCTTTATTATCATCATCGATTAACACCTGAAACGTAGGGGACATTTTTAATCGCAATTACACGAAAGTAGGATAATTATTTCCGGTTGGGGGGGGGGGTTTAATCCATATACATAAAAGTATGATATGTCTGAATGTGTGTAACTGATGTTCCAGGTATACGTTTCTTACTGGGTAATCTTATCAAAAATCCGAGATAGCCAAATGATAAAAAAATATTTTTAGAGGGAGGTGGCTATTTTGAAATTTCGAAATTCGGTGACCTGTGACCTCGGCTAGCGTGACCTAATAAAATTTTTTCCGTAAAGTTGTAGTGTAAGACACCGATTTGCACTGTGATCCTACGAGAAATACTTTGGCTGTGTTGGAATTTCGAAGTTCTGACCGCTTGACCTGGAAACGGTCAAAGTCGTCGAAATTTCGAAATAATCGTGAGACATAACGACTGACAACTACTTTCGCCGAGAAAATCTTTAGCTATTTTGGATTTTCGAAATTTTGATCACCTGACCTTCAGACGGTCAAAATTTTTTAATATTTGTAAGTATAAAGTGTCGTATAACGGTCACCTACTAAATATTTTCTAATATTTGCTCTCCCATTCAATTCATATTGAACACATCTAACCCATAAAAAACTTAACTCTGCACACCAAAAACATTGTTGCCGGGGAGTTCAAAACCATAAATATTTGTATTTTACATAATTTATGTGAATGTGGATGAGCTCCTCATTTAAAATTTGGAAATATTACGATTTTGAATTTTTGTTTGAAGTTAAAGTTTCTGAAACTAAAATTACATTGGGGTTGTAAAGAAGTGGCGTTGTCACTGTTTTAAACAGATATTTTGATTCTGGGATTATTATTTGGCATTTAATTGTGAATTGTTTTTTTTAAATTACAAATTTGAAATTGCAAATTATATATTTGCGCTTTTCATTTCTAAATTTAAAATTTTATGTTTGCAGATTCAAGCATCGGGATCGGAAGTGGCGTAAGATTCAATTGCCCGAAGTGACATAAATTTAAATTGCCCGAAGTGGCATAAATTTAAATTGCCCGAAGTGGCGTAAGATTCAATTGCCCGAAGTGGCATAAATTTAAATTGCCCGAAGTGGCGTAAATTTAAATTGCCCGAAGTGACTTAAATTTAAATTGCCCGAAGTGGCATAAATTTAAATTGCCCGAAGTGGCATAAATTTATATTGCCCGAAGTGGCGTAAGATTCAATTGCCCGAAGTGGCATAAATTTAAATTGCCCGAAGTGGCGTAAGATTCAATTGCCCGAAGTGGCATAAATTTAAATTGCCCGAAGTGGCGTAAATTTGAATTGCCCGAAGTGACATAAATTTATATTGCCCGAAGTGGCGTAAGATTCAATTGCCCGAAGTGGCATAAATTTAAATTGCCCGAAGTGGCGTAAGTTCAAATTACCCGAAGTGGCGTAATATTAAAATAGCCCGAAGTGGCGTAATATTAAAATAGCCCAAAGTGGCGTAAATTCCAATTGCTGGAAGTGGCGTAAATTGCAATTGCTCAAAGTGGCGTTAGCTTAAATTGATAAAAAATGGCGTTTTTTAACGAGTATATTTAAACTGCAAGAAGTAGTTAAATAGTTTGGAAGTTGCCCGAATTCTCAATTTGTGGTTCAAATCGACCGATATGCCTCCCAAAAAGCGAGGTAGTCTCGACTCCAAGCATGAGCGGTTACGAGATAAAAAAAGACGTGAAGAACTTAAAAATACAAGCGACCAGCTTCCTGGACCAAGTTCTGAAACCGAAGAGCAAAGATCTCAGAGGTTAGCCTTGCATGCTCAGGCTCAAGCAAGGTTACACGCCAATTTTACACCGGCCCAAAAGACATTGAGGTTAGCGGAAATATCAATGGCTAATTCTACAGCTAGAGCTAACGAGACACAAACAGGTAGAAATAAGAGATTAGCCGAAAAATCTGCGAATATCTCAACAGCTAGGGCTCACGAGACACCAGCTAGCAGGACTAGAAGGCTAGAGGAAATTTCCCTTAGAAATAGTATCACTCGAGAAGCAGAAGCTCCATTCCAGCGATCTCAAAGATTAAAAGCTGATGTTTCTCGAAGAAATAATAGAATTGTTAACGCACTAGACAGAACAAGGTGCTTGGCAACTAAGGCCATTGAGAATGAAGATGACATTAAAGAACATTATGGTGGTCCCATGAATGTTGTCTGTACATCCTGTAACTCCAAAAACTTTGCAGATGAGCAGACCTCTGATAAGGATGGTAGGTTTCAATTATGTTGTCACAAAGGGAAAGTTAAGCTTAACCCTTTAATTCAACTTCCAGCTGAGTTGGAAAGTCTATTAAAAGGTGAGGGTGACAGGGCAGAGGTTAATAACTTTCAAGATAATATCCGGTCTTATAACAGTGCCTTTGCATTTGTATCGATGGGGGCTAATATGGAAGCACCTCCCGGATATGGTCCATATTGCTTTCGGATTCATGGTCAAATTTACCATCGAGCTGGAGTCTTGCATCCAGAAAGAGGTGAAAAGAGAAAGTTTGCCCAACTCTACATTCTTGATCCTCAAGAAGCAGCAGATCAGAGGATGAGCCTTCCTGAGAATGCTGGCTGTCTTCCAAGTCTGATGAACAGCCTGGGAGAATTGATTTCCGAACGAAGTCCATTTGCTCAAAGCTACAAGATGCTACGGCAAGTAGAGACTGAAGCTTTAGAAGAAGCTGAAAGAAACGGTATCTTACCTTCTACGATTATGATGGCTATTCGACAAGATCGAAATGATGACGCAAGGAGATACAATGCTCCAAGAGTCATAGAAGTAGCTGTAATCTTCCAAAATAACGACGGTGAACCTCCGTTGGAAAGAGATCTTTTGATTCATTTGAAGTATGATCCTAATGACCCTACTGCATGCAGAATGAAGAGAGTAGGTGTCTTAAACCCGAATTTAGATCCTCTAACTTATCCAATTCTTTTTCCTTCTGGAGAACAAGGTTGGCATTCAAACATCATGTTAGATAAATTGCCAACAACTAGGCCTGCAGCACAAAGACGTGGAACTAGGAATGTATTTATACATGAAGGGAGTGGTAGCGATCAGCCTTTGACTGAGACCGAACAAAATAAACGCGTCACACAGATGGCTTACTATGGTTATAGGTTAGCGATAAGAGATGAGTTTAACCCACTCTTAAACGCCGGTAAACTGACTCAGCAGTACATCGTAGATTCATATGTTCGAACTGAAGCGAATCGATTAAACTTCGTTCAGTTTAATCAGAAAAAGTTGAGAGTTGAACTCTATAAAGGTTTAGCTGACCACATTAACTCCAGAGCAGAAGCTGAAGGTTTAGTTCCAGGCAAGCCGATTATTTTGCCATCAAGTTTTGGAGGTAGCCCAAGGAATATGCAACAGAATTGCCAAGATGCTATGGCTATTGTAAAAAAATACGGCAAGCCCGATTTGTTCATAACCATGACATGTAATCCTAAATGGTCTGAAATTACTGAAAATATGGAACCTTGGCAGAAAGACAAGAAAAGTAGTGAACACAGACCTGATTTAGTGGCGAGAGTATTTAAACTGAAATTAAAGGCTCTACTAGATGATATAATGATTAAGCAAGTACTTGGAAAAGCTGTCGCCAAAATCCATGTCATTGAGTTTCAGAAGCGAGGACTTCCACATGCTCATATTTTGTTGATCTTGCACAGCGAATATAAGCCACGTCATAGAGACCTGATTGATAAATTGGTATGTGCTGAATGGCCCGATCAAGTCACACATCCTCAACTTTACGAGATTGTACTGAATAACATGATACATGGACCGTGCGATCGTAAAAACCCTAAATCGCCTTGCATGGTGAACGGCAAATGTTCTAAAGATTTCCCTAAACCATTGAAACCGGAAACTTACGTGTCCGGGGATGGGTATCCGGAATATCGTAGAAGAAATGATAAACAGATACACCATAAAGGTAGACACACTGTTGATAACCAATGGGTTGTTCCTTACAATCCTTACTTGAGTTTAAAGTACAACTCTCATATCAACGTGGAAGTCTGTGGAACAGTCAAAAGCGTTAAGTATCTTTTTAAGTATGTTTACAAGGGCCACGATTGTGCTAATGTAGAAATACAAGAAAAAGATTCAACGTTGGAACACAACGAAATCAAAACCTTTATGGATTCTAGATATGTCAGTGCCCCAGAAGCTATCTGGCGGCTTTTTGGCTATAAAATGCACGACCAGTCGCATTCTATTATGCGCTTGGCCGTGCATGATCCCGATAGTCGAAGCATTGTATTTCATCCTGATCAGATTCATGAGGCCGTTACTAATTCAGAATTTTCTGATTCCACCCTAACAGCATGGTTTATATTAAATCAGCAGGACCGTGATGCGAATCAGTATCTTTATCATGAGATACAAAAGCACTATGTGTTTAATGATAAGAAAAAATGGCAACCAAGACAACGCGGTGGTGAAAAGGTCATTGGTAGAATGTACGCTGTAGGCATTCAAGACATCGAGCGGTACTTCATGCGACTTATGCTTCTTCATATTCGAGGAGCTACTTCATTTGAAGATTTGAGAACAGTTGATGACATAACTTACGAATCATATCGTGAAGCGGCTGCTAAAATGGGGCTGTTAGAAACCGATCAGGTTTGGAAAGACACCATGGACGATGCAATATCATGGGCAATGCCTAAACAACTAAGGGAAATGTTTGCACTTATATGCTCATTTAACATCATGGAAGACTATCTCAAATTCTGGGAAAGCTACAAAGACTCCATGACTGAAGATTTTCGGCATACACATAAGTGCAATACTGAAGTACCTTGCGAAAATTGTGAGTATGATGCTCTACGTGCAATTCGAAGCACACTAATTTTACACGGCAAAACACTTACTCAGTTAAATTTGCCTACACCTCCCGGCTTTAATCGTCCTGATCCTCTTAGCGATTATGATATTGAAGCGGAGCGATTACGAGGAATTGTTCAAAGAGACAGTCTTAATGAAGAACAAGAAGCTGCTTTCAATACAATTTTTGAAGCTATTAATGACCCCTCAAATCGAGCCAAGTGCTTTTATCTTGACGGTCCTGGAGGTAGTGGTAAGACCTATCTATACGAAACCCTTTTAAGTGTGATTAGAGGTTCTCAAGAGATTGCTCTACCAGTTGCTTCTACGGGGATAGCTGCTAATCTTTTAAAGGGTGGTAGGACTTACCACTCGCAATATAAATTGCCTGTTCCATTAGTTGAGAACTCTAGATGGAGTCTTAAGCTTACTACTAACGATGCAGCAATTATCAGACATGCCAAACTCTTGATATGGGATGAGAGCACTATGGCTCCAAGTCACGCTTTAAATGCTGTTGACGCGTTACTAAAAGAGATAATGGACAACAATTTACCATTTGGAGGTAAAGTAATGTTGCTCGGAGGAGATTTCCGGCAGTGCTTACCTGTAGTCCCTCATGCCCATCAATCGGCAATTGTAGAGGCGAGCATTAAGTTTAGCCCGAATTGGCCACTATTCAATATACTTAAGTTAAAAAATAACGTACGATCCGAGGATGAGTATTTTAGCGATTGGCTAATCGAGCTTGGAAATGGAACGCTTTCCAATTCAGTTGGCTTGGACCGAGATATGGTCGAGATCCCTGAAAACATGCTATCTGACGATCTCATAAGGGATATATTTGGCGAGAAATTGAGAGTTGAAGATATTCCTTCGCTTTCAAAGCGAGCGATACTCTGTCCCCTTAATGAGGATGTAGACGGTATTAACGATAAGATATTGGATATCTTAGAAGGAGAGTCTAAATCTTACTTTAGCGTTGATTCAATGAATGGTGATGATCCTGATGAGCTAGCCCATTACCCCATTGAGTTCCTAAATACCTTAAAACCGGCTGGAATGGCTCCACATGAGCTTAAACTTAAAAAAGGAGCTATTATTATGCTCCTTCGAAATTTGAATTCTTCAAAGGGTCTTTGCAATGGCACTAGACTTATTGTTAAAGACCTTAAGCCCAACTTAATAATGGCAACTATCTTAACGGGGTCCGCAGAAGGAGCTGAGGTATTCATCCCCCGCATAGATCTTGCTCCTACTGATGTGAGCTTGCCATTTGTTCTCAAGCGAAGGCAATTCCCTGTCAAGCTTGCTTTCGCTGTGACTATTAATAAGTCCCAAGGCCAAACACTCGCTAAGGTTGGGGTTTACCTCCCATCTCCTGTCTTTGGTCACGGTCAACTTTATGTTGCACTTTCCAGAGTAAAACGAGGATGCGACGTAAAAATTCACGTTGTGAATAGTGAATTACATGGAGAGTTGATTAAAAACTCTAAAAAAGTTTATACAAGAAACGTTGTTTATCGCGAGATATTTGGTATGTAAATAGACAAATGTACTCCGGAGTAACCAGTTACGAAGAGCTAGCGGTGGCTCATGATAAAAATGTACCGTCCGTGTTTTCGGAAGAAAGCCTGAAATGGGAGCTAGCGGTGGCTCATGAGACAAATGTACCGTCCGTGTTTTCGAAAGAAAGCCTGTTTTAGAGCTAGCGGTGGCTCAAGACAAATGTACCGTCCGTGCTTTCAAAAGAAAGCCTGTGGGGCAACATTCAGAGAGGGGTCAACGTCCCTTGCCCTGGGTGAATCGTTATTGATTCAGCTAACGTCTCTGAGAATTTTTGTTTAGAATTAGTTTTTATTATCCCTTATCTAAAGCGTTATCATGAGGCCCGTACCGGGCCTGTGGCTTACTAGTAATTTTATAATTCCTTTATCTCGACTTTTGGAGTGAATTTTGATGTTAGCGGTTGTTTGTCAAGTTTTGTTTTGGTTTTACTCAATTGGATTTTTAACAATTAGCTTAAAGGCGAAATGGATCAGTATTGTAATTAAAAATAGTTAATGAACCGAACCTTATTAACATGAGCATATTTGAGAATAGTAAGGGTCTTTCGGCTTCTGGCTGGCAAAATAAATGCGGAATAGGAAGCAGTTCTCCTTCCTTGCTTTATCGGGTACTTAACGTAGTCAAACCCTTTGGAAATTAGAGCAATTACGTTTGGAACATTAATTTTAAAAATTATTAATTTAGTTTAAAGTTAAGAATTAAGTCAAATAACCTTCAGAATATGGTGCATTTAAATCTACTTTGGGATAATCAAGTTCCTCTGCCGCAGCCAAGAACTCGTGTGCAATGCCCAAGTAGTCCACTAAAAAGATTAAAGAATTCTTGGTTACATGGCAGATAAACACAATTACATTTATTCTCTCATTATATTTTATTAATTTATCTTAGCATATCCTAGATTAACATCAAATATAAAAGAAGCACTAAAAAGATTAAAGAATTCTTGGTTACATGGCAGATAAACACAATTACATTTATTCTCTCATTATATTTTATTAATTTATCTTAGCATATCCTAGATTAACATCAAATATAAAAGAAGCACTAAAAAGATTAAAGAATTCTTGGTTACATGGCAGATAAACACAATTACATTTATTCTCTCATTATATTTTATTAATTTATCTTAGCATATCCTAGATTAACATCAAATATAAAAGAAGCACTAAAAAGATTAAAGAATTCTTGGTTACATGGCAGATAAACACAATTACATTTATTCTCTCATTATATTTTATTAATTTATCTTAGCATATCCTAGATTAACATCAAATATAAAAGAAGCACTAAAAAGATTAAAGAATTCTTGGTTACATGGCAGATAAACACAATTACATTTATTCTCTCATTAAATTTTATAAATTTATCTTAGCATATTCTAGATTAACATCAAATATAAAAGAAGCACTAAGAAGATTAAAGAATTCTTGGTTACATGGCAGATGAACACAATTACATTTATTCTCTCATTAAATTTTATTAATTTATCTTAGCATATCCTAGATTAACATCAAATATAAAAGAAGCACTAAAAGGATTAAAGAATTCTTGGTTACATGGCAGATAAACACAATTACTTTTATTCTCTCATTAAATTTTATAAATTTATCTTAGCATATCCTAGATTAATATCAAATATAAAAGAAGCACTAAAAAGATTAAATAATTCTTGGTTACATGGCAGATGAACACAATTACATTTATTTTCTCATTAAATTTTATTAATTTATCTTAGCATATCCTAGATTAACATGAAATATAAAAGAAGCACTAAAAGGATTAAAGAATTCTTGGTTACATGGCAGATAAACACAATTACTTTTATTCTCTCATTAAATTTTATAAATTTATCTTAGCATATCCTAGATTAATATCAAATATAAAAGAAGCACTAAAAAGATTAAAGAATTCTTGGTTACATGGCAGATAAACACAATTACATTTATTCTCTCTTTTTATTTTATTAATTTATCTTAGCATATCCTAGATTAACATCAAATATAAAAGAAGCACTAAAAAGATTAAAGAATTCTTGGTTAAATGGCAGATAAACACAATTATATTTATTCTCTCATTATATTTTATTAATTTATCTTAGCATATCCTAGATTAACATCAAATATAAAAGAAGCACTAAAAAGATTAAAGAATTCTTGGTTACATGGCAGATAAACACAATTACATTTATTCTCTCATTATATTTTATTAATTTATCTTAGCATATCCTAGATTAACATCAAATATAAAAGAAGCACTAAAAAGATTAAAGAATTCTTGGTTAAATGGCAGATAAACACAATTACATTTATTCTCTCATTAAATTTTATAAATTTATCTTAGCATATTCTAGATTACCATCAAATATAAAAGAAGCACTAAGAAGATTAAAGAATTATTGGTTACATGGCAGATAAACACAATTACATTTATTCTCTCATTAAATTTTATTAATTTATCTTAGCATATCCTAGATTAACATCAAATATAAAAGAAGCACTAAGAAGATTAAAGAATTCTTGGTTACATGGCAGATGAACACAATTACATTTATTCTCTCATTAAATTTTATAAATTTATCTTAGCATATCCTAGATTAACATCAAATATAAAAGAAGCACTAAAAAGATTAAAGAATTCTTGGTTACATGGCAGATAAACACAATTACATTTATTCTCTCATTAAATTTTATAAATTTATCTTAGCATATCCTAGATTAACATCAAATATAAAAGAAGCACTAAAAAGATTAAAGAATTCTTGGTTATATGGCAGATAAACACAATTACATTTATTCTCTCATTATATTTTATTAATTTATCTTAGCATATCCTAGATTAACATCAAATATACAAGAAGCACTAAAAAGATTAAAGAATTCTTGGTTACATGACAGATAAACTCAATTACATTTATTCTCTCTTTTTATTTTATAAATTTATCTTAGCATATCCTAGATTAACATCAAATATACAAGAAGCACTAGAAAGATTAAAGAATTCTTGATTACATGGCAGATAAACACAATTACATTTATTCTCTCATTAAATTTTATTAATTTATTTTAGCATATCCTAGATTAACATCAAATATAAAAGAAGCACTAAAAAGATTAAAGAATTCTTGGTTACATGGCAGATAAACACAATTACATTTATTCTCTCATTAAATTTTATTAATTTATCTTAGCATATCCTAGATTAACATCAAATATACAAGAAGCACTAAAAAGATTAAAGAATTCTTGGTTACATGGCAGATAAACACAATTACATTTATTTTCTCTTTTTATTTTATTAATTTATCTTAGCATATCCTAGATTAACATCAAATATAAAAGAAGCACTAAAAAGATTAAAGAATTCTTGGTTACATGGCAGATAAACACAATTACATTTATTCTCTCTTTTTATTTTATTAATTTATCTTAGCATATCCTAGATTAACATCAAATATACAAGAAGCACTAAAAAGATTAAAGAATTCTTGGTTACATGGCAGATAAACACAATTACATTTATTCTCTCTTTTTATTTTATTAATTTATCTTAGCATATCCTAGATTAGCATCAAATATAAAAGAAGCACTAAAAAGATTAAAGAATTCCTGGTTACATGGCAGATAAACACAATTGCATTTATTCTCTCATTAAATTTTATAAATTTATCTTAGCATATCCTAGATTAACGTCAAATATAAAAGAAGCACTAAAAAGATTAAAGAATTCTTGGTTACATGGCAGATAAACACAATTACATTTATTCTCTCATTATATTTTATTAATTTATCTTAGCATATCCTAGATTAACATCAAATATACAAGAAGCACTAAAAAGATTAAATAATTCTTGGTTACATGGCAGATGAACACAATTACATTTATTCTCTCATTAAATTTTATTAATTTATCTTAGCATATCCTAGATTATCATGAAATATAAAAGAAGCACTAAAAGGATTAAAGAATTCTTGGTTACATGGCAGATAAACACAATTACTTTTATTCTCTCATTAAATTTTATAAATTTATCTTAGCATATCCTAGATTAATATCAAATATAAAAGAAGCACTAAAAAGATTAAAGAATTCTTGGTTACATGGCAGATAAACACAATTATATTTATTCTCTCTTTTTATTTTATTAATTTATCTTAGCATATCCTAGATTAACATCAAATATAAAAGAAGCACTAAAAAGATTAAAGAATTCTTGGTTAAATGGCAGATAAACACAATTATATTTATTCTCTCATTATATTTTATTAATTTATCTTAGCATATCCTAGATTAACATCAAATATAAAAGAAGCACTAAAAAGATTAAAGAATTCTTGGTTACATGGCAGATAAACACAATTACATTTATTCTCTCATTATATTTTATTAATTTATCTTAGCATATCCTAGATTAACATCAAATATAAAAGAAGCACTAAAAAGATTAAAGAATTCTTGGTTAAATGGCAGATAAACACAATTACATTTATTCTCTCATTAAATTTTATAAATTTATCTTAGCATATTCTAGATTACCATCAAATATAAAAGAAGCACTAAGAAGATTAAAGAATTATTGGTTACATGGCAGATAAACACAATTACATTTATTCTCTCATTAAATTTTATTAATTTATCTTAGCATATCCTAGATTAACATCAAATATAAAAGAAGCACTAAGAAGATTAAAGAATTCTTGGTTACATGGCAGATGAACACAATTACATTTATTCTCTCATTAAATTTTATAAATTTATCTTAGCATATCCTAGATTAACATCAAATATAAAAGAAGCACTAAAAAGATTAAAGAATTCTTGGTTACATGGCAGATAAACACAATTACATTTATTCTCTCATTAAATTTTATAAATTTATCTTAGCATATCCTAGATTAACATCAAATATAAAAGAAGCACTAAAAAGATTAAAGAATTCTTGGTTACATGGCAGATAAACACAATTACATTTATTCTCTCATTATATTTTATTAATTTATCTTAGCATATCCTAGATTAACATCAAATATACAAGAAGCACTAAAAAGATTAAAGAATTCTTGGTTACATGACAGATAAACTCAATTACATTTATTCTCTCTTTTTATTTTATAAATTTATCTTAGCATATCCTAGATTAACATCAAATATACAAGAAGCACTAGAAAGATTAAAGAATTCTTGATTACATGGCAGATAAACACAATTACATTTATTCTCTCATTAAGTTTTATTAATTTATTTTAGCATATCCTAGATTAACATCAAATACAAAGAAGCACTAAAAAGATTAAAGAATTCTTGGTTACATGGCAGATAAACACAATTACATTTATTCTCTCATTAAATTTTATTAATTTATCTTAGCATATCCTAGATTAACATCAAATATACAAGAAGCACTAAAAAGATTAAAGAATTCTTGGTTACATGGCAGATAAACACAATTACATTTATTTTCTCTTTTTATTTTATTAATTTATCTTAGCATATCCTAGATTAACATCAAATATAAAAGAAGCACTAAAAAGATTAAAGAATTCTTGGTTACATGGCAGATAAACACAATTACATTTATTCTCTCTTTTTATTTTATTAATTTATCTTAGCATATCCTAGATTAACATCAAATATACAAGAAGCACTAAAAAGATTAAAGAATTCTTGGTTACATGGCAGATAAACACAATTACATTTATTCTCTCTTTTTATTTTATTAATTTATCTTAGCATATCCTAGATTAACATCAAATATAAAAGAAGCACTAAAAGGATTAAAGAATTCTTGGTTACATGGCAGATAAACACAATTGCATTTATTCTCTCATTAAATTTTATAAATTTATCTTAGCATATCATAGATTAACATCAAATATAAAAGAAGCACTAAGAAGATTAAAGAATTCTTGGTTACATGGCAGATGAACACAATTACATTTATTCTCTCATTAAATTTTATAAATTTATCTTAGCATATCCTAGATTAACATCAAATATAAAAGAAGCACTAAGAAGATTAAAGAATTCTTGGTTACATGGCAGATGAACACAATTACATTTATTCTCTCATTAAATTTTATTAATTTATCTTAGCATATCCTAGATTAACATCAAATATAAAAGAAGCACTAAAAGGATTAAAGAATTCTTGGTTACATGGCAGATTACCACAATTACTTTTATTCTCTCATTAAATTTTATAAATTTATCTTAGCATATCCTAGATTAATATCAAATATAAAAGAAGCACTAAAAAGATTAAATAATTCTTGGTTACATGGCAGATGAACACAATTACATTTATTCTCTCATTAAATTTTATTAATTTATCTTAGCATATCCTAGATTAACATCAAATATAAAAGAAGCACTAAAAGGATTAAAGAATTCTTGGTTACATGGCAGATAAACACAATTACTTTTATTCTCTCATTAAATTTTATAAATTTATCTTAGCATATCCTAGATTAATATCAAATATAAAAGAAGCACTAAAAAGATTAAAGATTTCTTGATTACATGGCAGATAAACACAATTACATTTATTCTCTCTTTTTATTTTATTAATTTATCTTAGCATATCCTAGATTAACATCAAATATAAAAGAAGCACTAAAAAGATTAAAGAATTCTTGGTTAAATGGCAGATAAACACAATTATATTTATTCTCTCATTATATTTTATTAATTTATCTTAGCATATCCTAGATTAACATCAAATATAAAAGAAGCACTAAAAAGATTAAAGAATTCTTGGTTACATGGCAGATAAACACAATTACATTTATTCTCTCATTATATTTTATTAATTTATCTTAGCATATCCTAGATTAACATCAAATATAAAAGAAGCACTAAAAAGATTAAAGAATTCTTGGTTAAATGGCAGATAAACACAATTACATTTATTCTCTCATTAAATTTTATAAATTTATCTTAGCATATTCTAGATTAACATCAAATATAAAAGAAGCACTAAGAAGATTAAAGAATTATTGGTTACATGGCAGATAAACACAATTACATTTATTCTCTCATTAAATTTTATTAATTTATCTTAGCATATCCTAGATTAACATCAAATATAAAAGAAGCACTAAGAAGATTAAAGAATTCTTGGTTACATGGCAGATGAACACAATTACATTTATTCTCTCATTAAATTTTATAAATTTATCTTAGCATATCCTAGATTAACATCAAATATAAAAGAAGCACTAAAAAGATTAAAGAATTCTTGGTTACATGGCAGATAAACACAATTACATTTATTCTCTCATTAAATTTTATAAATTTATCTTAGCATATCCTAGATTAACATCAAATATAAAAGAAGCACTAAAAAGATTAAAGAATTCTTGGTTACATGGCAGATAAACACAATTACATTTATTCTCTCATTATATTTTATTAATTTATCTTAGCATATCCTAGATTAACATCAAATATACAAGAAGCACTAAAAAGATTAAAGAATTCTTGGTTACATGACAGATAAACTCAATTACATTTATTCTCTCTTTTTATTTTATAAATTTATCTTAGCATATCCTAGATTAACATCAAATATACAAGAAGCACTAGAAAGATTAAAGAATTCTTGATTACATGGCAGATAAACACAATTACATTTATTCTCTCATTAAATTTTATTAATTTATTTTAGCATATCCTAGATTAACATCAAATATAAAAGAAGCACTAAAAAGATTAAAGAATTCTTGGTTACATGGCAGATAAACACAATTACATTTATTCTCTCATTAAATTTTATAAATTTATCTTAGCATATCCTAGATTAATATCAAATATAAAAGAAGCACTAAAAAGATTAAAGATTTCTTGATTACATGGCAGATAAACACAATTACATTTATTCTCTCTTTTTATTTTATTAATTTATCTTAGCATATCCTAGATTAACATCAAATATAAAAGAAGCACTAAAAAGATTAAAGAATTCTTGGTTAAATGGCAGATAAACACAATTATATTTATTCTCTCATTATATTTTATTAATTTATCTTAGCATATCCTAGATTAACATCAAATATAAAAGAAGCACTAAAAAGATTAAAGAATTCTTGGTTACATGGCAGATAAACACAATTACATTTATTCTCTCATTATATTTTATTAATTTATCTTAGCATATCCTAGATTAACATCAAATATAAAAGAAGCACTAAAAAGATTAAAGAATTCTTGGTTAAATGGCAGATAAACACAATTACATTTATTCTCTCATTAAATTTTATAAATTTATCTTAGCATATTCTAGATTAACATCAAATATAAAAGAAGCACTAAGAAGATTAAAGAATTATTGGTTACATGGCAGATAAACACAATTACATTTATTCTCTCATTAAATTTTATTAATTTATCTTAGCATATCCTAGATTAACATCAAATATAAAAGAAGCACTAAGAAGATTAAAGAATTCTTGGTTACATGGCAGATGAACACAATTACATTTATTCTCTCATTAAATTTTATAAATTTATCTTAGCATATCCTAGATTAACATCAAATATAAAAGAAGCACTAAAAAGATTAAAGAATTCTTGGTTACATGGCAGATAAACACAATTACATTTATTCTCTCATTAAATTTTATAAATTTATCTTAGCATATCCTAGATTAACATCAAATATAAAAGAAGCACTAAAAAGATTAAAGAATTCTTGGTTACATGGCAGATAAACACAATTACATTTATTCTCTCATTATATTTTATTAATTTATCTTAGCATATCCTAGATTAACATCAAATATACAAGAAGCACTAAAAAGATTAAAGAATTCTTGGTTACATGACAGATAAACTCAATTACATTTATTCTCTCTTTTTATTTTATAAATTTATCTTAGCATATCCTAGATTAACATCAAATATACAAGAAGCACTAGAAAGATTAAAGAATTCTTGATTACATGGCAGATAAACACAATTACATTTATTCTCTCATTAAATTTTATTAATTTATTTTAGCATATCCTAGATTAACATCAAATATAAAAGAAGCACTAAAAAGATTAAAGAATTCTTGGTTACATGGCAGATAAACACAATTACATTTATTCTCTCATTAAATTTTATTAATTTATCTTAGCATATCCTAGATTAACATCAAATATACAAGAAGCACTAAAAAGATTAAAGAATTCTTGGTTACATGGCAGATAAACACAATTACATTTATTTTCTCTTTTTATTTTATTAATTTATCTTAGCATATCCTAGATTAACATCAAATATAAAAGAAGCACTAAAAAGATTAAAGAATTCTTGGTTACATGGCAGATAAACACAATTACATTTATTCTCTCTTTTTATTTTATTAATTTATCTTAGCATATCCTAGATTAACATCAAATATACAAGAAGCACTAAAAAGATTAAAGAATTCTTGGTTACATGGCAGATAAACACAATTACATTTATTCTCTCTTTTTATTTTATTAATTTATCTTAGCATATCCTAGATTAACATCAAATATAAAAGAAGCACTAAAAAGATTAAAGAATTCTTGGTTACATGGCAGATAAACACAATTGCATTTATTCTCTCATTAAATTTTATAAATTTATCTTAGCATATCCTAGATTAACATCAAATATAAAAGAAGCACTAAAAAGATTAAAGAATTCTTGGTTACATGGCAGATAAACACAATTACATTTATTCTCTCTTTTTATTTTATTAATTTAACTTAGCATATCCTAGATTAACATCAAATATAAAAGAAGCACTAAAAAGATTAAAGAATTCTTGGTTACATGGCAGATAAACACAATTACATTTATTCTCTCTTTTTATTTTATTAATTTATCTTAACGTATCCTAGATTAACATCAAATATAAAAGAAGTACTAAAAAGATTAAAGAATTCTTGGTTACATGGCAGATAAACACAATTACATTTATTCTCTCATTATATTTTATTAATATATCTTAGCATATCCTAGATTAACATCAAATATAAAAGAAGCACTAAAAAGATTAAAGAATTCTTGGTTACATGGCAGATGAACACAATTACATTTATTCTCTCATTAAATTTTATTAATTTATCTTAGCATATCCAAGATTAACATCAAATATAAAAGAAGCACTAAAAAGATTAAAGAATTCTTGGTTACATGGCAGATAAACACAATTACATTTATTCTCTCATTAAATTTTATAAATTTATCTAAGCATATCCTAGATTAACATAAAATATAAAAGAAGCACTAAAAAGATTAAAGAATTCTTAGTTACATGGCAGATAAACACAATTACATTTATTCTCTCATTAAATTTTATTAATTTATCTTAGCATATCCTAGATTAACATCAAATATAAAAGAAGCACTAAAAAGATTAAAGAATTCTTGGTTAAATGGCAGATAAACACAATTATATTTATTCTCTCATTATATTTTATTAATTTATCTTAGCATATCCTAGATTAACATCAAATATAAAAGAAGCACTAAAAAGATTAAAGAATTCTTGGTTACATGGCAGATAAACACAATTACATTTATTCTCTCATTATATTTTATTAATTTATCTTAGCATATCCTAGATTAACATCAAATATAAAAGAAGCACTAAAAAGATTAAAGAATTCTTGGTTACATGGCAGATGAACACAATTACATTTATTCTCTCATTAAATTTTATTAATTTATCTTAGCATATCCAAGATTAACATCAAATATAAAAGAAGCACTAAAAAGATTAAAGAATTCTTGGTTACATGGCAGATAAACACAATTACATTTATTCTCTCATTAAATTTTATTAATTTATCTTAGCATATCCTAGATTAACATCAAATATACAAGAAGCACTAAAAAGATTAAAGAATTCTTGGTTACATGGCAGATAAACACAATTACATTTATTTTCTCTTTTTATTTTATTAATTTATCTTAGCATATCCTAGATTAACATCAAATATAAAAGAAGCACTAAAAAGATTAAAGAATTCTTGGTTACATGGCAGATAAACACAATTACATTTATTCTCTCTTTTTATTTTATTAATTTATCTTAGCATATCCTAGATTAACATCAAATATACAAGAAGCACTAAAAAGATTAAAGAATTCTTGGTTACATGGCAGATAAACACAATTACATTTATTCTCTCTTTTTATTTTATTAATTTATCTTAGCATATCCTAGATTAACATCAAATATAAAAGAAGCACTAAAAAGATTAAAGAATTCTTGGTTACATGGCAGATAAACACAATTGCATTTATTCTCTCATTAAATTTTATAAATTTATCTTAGCATATCCTAGATTAACATCAAATATAAAAGAAGCACTAAAAAGATTAAAGAATTCTTGGTTACATGGCAGATAAACACAATTACATTTATTCTCTCTTTTTATTTTATTAATTTAACTTAGCATATCCTAGATTAACATCAAATATAAAAGAAGCACTAAAAAGATTAAAGAATTCTTGGTTACATGGCAGATAAACACAATTACATTTATTCTCTCTTTTTATTTTATTAATTTATCTTAACGTATCCTAGATTAACATCAAATATAAAAGAAGTACTAAAAAGATTAAAGAATTCTTGGTTACATGGCAGATAAACACAATTACATTTATTCTCTCATTATATTTTATTAATATATCTTAGCATATCCTAGATTAACATCAAATATAAAAGAAGCACTAAAAAGATTAAAGAATTCTTGGTTACATGGCAGATGAACACAATTACATTTATTCTCTCATTAAATTTTATTAATTTATCTTAGCATATCCAAGATTAACATCAAATATAAAAGAAGCACTAAAAAGATTAAAGAATTCTTGGTTACATGGCAGATAAACACAATTACATTTATTCTCTCATTAAATTTTATAAATTTATCTAAGCATATCCTAGATTAACATAAAATATAAAAGAAGCACTAAAAAGATTAAAGAATTCTTAGTTACATGGCAGATAAACACAATTACATTTATTCTCTCATTAAATTTTATTAATTTATCTTAGCATATCCTAGATTAACATCAAATATAAAAGAAGCACTAAAAAGATTAAAGAATTCTTGGTTAAATGGCAGATAAACACAATTATATTTATTCTCTCATTATATTTTATTAATTTATCTTAGCATATCCTAGATTAACATCAAATATAAAAGAAGCACTAAAAAGATTAAAGAATTCTTGGTTACATGGCAGATAAACACAATTACATTTATTCTCTCATTATATTTTATTAATTTATCTTAGCATATCCTAGATTAACATCAAATATAAAAGAAGCACTAAAAAGATTAAAGAATTCTTGGTTACATGGCAGATGAACACAATTACATTTATTCTCTCATTAAATTTTATTAATTTATCTTAGCATATCCAAGATTAACATCAAATATAAAAGAAGCACTAAAAAGATTAAAGAATTCTTGGTTACATGGCAGATAAACACAATTACATTTATTCTCTCATTAAATTTTATAAATTTATCTAAGCATATCCTAGATTAACATAAAATATAAAAGAAGCACTAAAAAGATTAAAGAATTCTTGGTTACATGGCAGATAAACACAATTACATTTATTCTCTCTTTTTATTTTATTAATTTATCTTAACGTATCCTAGATTAACATCAAATATAAAAGAAGTACTAAAAAGATTAAAGAATTCTTGGTTACATGGCAGATAAACACAATTACATTTATTCTCTCATTATATTTTATTAATATATCTTAGCATATCCTAGATTAACATCAAATATAAAAGAAGCACTAAAAAGATTAAAGAATTCTTGGTTACATGGCAGATGAACACAATTACATTTATTCTCTCATTAAATTTTATTAATTTATCTTAGCATATCCAAGATTAACATCAAATATAAAAGAAGCACTAAAAAGATTAAAGAATTCTTGGTTACATGGCAGATAAACACAATTTCATTTATTCTCTCATTAAATTTTATAAATTTATCTAAGCATATCCTAGATTAACATAAAATATAAAAGAAGCACTAAAAAGATTAAAGAATTCTTGGTTACATGGAAGATAAACACAATTACATTTATTCTCTCTTTTTATTTTATTAATTTAACTTAGCATATCCTAGATTAACATCAAATATAAAAGAAGCACTAAAAAGATTAAAGAATTCTTAGTTACATGGCAGATAAACACAATTACATTTATTCTCTCATTAAATTTTATTAATTTATCTTAGCATATCCTAGATTAACTTCAAATATACAAGAAGCACTAAAAAGATTAAAGAATTCTTAGTTACATGGCAGATAAACACAATTACATTTATTCTCTCATTAAATTTTATTAATTTATCTTAGCATATCCTAGATTAACATCAAATATAAAAGAAGCACTAAAAAGATTAAAGAATTCTTGGTTAAATGGCAGATAAACACAATTATATTTATTCTCTCATTATATTTTATTAATTTATCTTAGCATATCCTAGATTAACATCAAATATAAAAGAAGCACTAAAAAGATTAAAGAATTCTTGGTTACATGGCAGATAAACACAATTACATTTATTCTCTCATTATATTTTATTAATTTATCTTAGCATATCCTAGATTAACATCAAATATAAAAGAAGCACTAAAAAGATTAAAGAATTCTTGGCTACATGGCAGATGAACACAATTACATTTATTCTCTCATTAAATTTTATTAATTTATCTTAGCATATCCAAGATTAACATCAAATATAAAAGAAGCACTAAAAAGATTAAAGAATTCTTGGTTACATGGCAGATAAACACAATTACATTTATTCTCTCATTAAATTTTATAAATTTATCTAAGCATATCCTAGATTAACATAAAATATAAAAGAAGCACTAAAAAGATTAAAGAATTCTTGGTTACATGGCAGATAAACACAATTACATTTATTCTCTCTTTTTATTTTATTAATTTATCTTAACGTATCCTAGATTAACATCAAATATAAAAGAAGTACTAAAAAGATTAAAGAATTCTTGGTTACATGGCAGATAAACACAATTACATTTATTCTCTCATTAAATTTTATAAATTTATCTAAGCATATCCTAGATTAACATAAAATATAAAAGAAGCACTAAAAAGATTAAAGAATTCTTGGTTACATGGCAGATGAACACAATTACATTTATTCTCTCATTAAATTTTATTAATTTATCTTAGCATATCCAAGATTAACATCAAATATAAAAGAAGCACTAAAAAGATTAAAGAATTCTTGGTTACATGGCAGATAAACACAATTACATTTATTCTCTCATTATATTTTATTAATATATCTTAGCATATCCTAGATTAACATCAAATATAAAAGAAGCACTAAAAAGATTAAAGAATTCTTGGTTACATGGCAGATGAACACAATTACATTTATTCTCTCATTAAATTTTATAAATTTATCTAAGCATATCCTAGATTAACATCAAATATAAAAGAAGCACTAAAAAGATTAAAGAATTCTTGGTTACATGGCAGATAAACACAATTACATTTATTCTCTCATTAAATTTTATAAATTTATCTAAGCATATCCTAGATTAACATAAAATATAAAAGAAGCACTAAAAAGATTAAAGAATTCTTGGTTAAATGGCAGATAAACACAATTATATTTATTCTCTCATTATATTTTATTAATTTATCTTAGCATATCCTAGATTAACATCAAATATAAAAGAAGCACTAAAAAGATTAAAGAATTCTTGGTTACATGGCAGATAAACACAATTACATTTATTCTCTCATTATATTTTATTAATTTATCTTAGCATATCCTAGATTAACATCAAATATAAAAGAAGCACTAAAAAGATTAAAGAATTCTTGGTTACATGGCAGATGAACACAATTACATTTATTCTCTCATTAAATTTTATTAATTTATCTTAGCATATCCAAGATTAACATCAAATATAAAAGAAGCACTAAAAAGATTAAAGAATTCTTGGTTACATGGCAGATAAACACAATTACATTTATTCTCTCATTAAATTTTATAAATTTATCTAAGCATATCCTAGATTAACATAAAATATAAAAGAAGCACTAAAAAGATTAAAGAATTCTTGGTTACATGGCAGATAAACACAATTACATTTATTCTCTCTTTTTATTTTATTAATTTATCTTAACGTATCCTAGATTAACATCAAATATAAAAGAAGTACTAAAAAGATTAAAGAATTCTTGGTTACATGGCAGATAAACACAATTACATTTATTCTCTCATTATATTTTATTAATATATCTTAGCATATCCTAGATTAACATCAAATATAAAAGAAGCACTAAAAAGATTAAAGAATTCTTGGTTACATGGCAGATGAACACAATTACATTTATTCTCTCATTAAATTTTATTAATTTATCTTAGCATATCCAAGATTAACATCAAATATAAAAGAAGCACTAAAAAGATTAAAGAATTCTTGGTTACATGGCAGATAAACACAATTACATTTATTCTCTCATTAAATTTTATAAATTTATCTAAGCATATCCTAGATTAACATAAAATATAAAAGAAGCACTAAAAAGATTAAAGAATTCTTGGTTACATGGCAGATAAACACAATTACATTTATTCTCTCTTTTTATTTTATTAATTTATCTTAACGTATCCTAGATTAACATCAAATATAAAAGAAGTACTAAAAAGATTAAAGAATTCTTGGTTACATGGCAGATAAACACAATTACATTTATTCTCTCATTAAATTTTATAAATTTATCTAAGCATATCCTAGATTAACATAAAATATAAAAGAAGCACTAAAAAGATTAAAGAATTCTTGGTTACATGGCAGATAAACACAATTACATTTATTCTCTCATTAAATTTTATTAATTTATCTTAGCATATCCTAGATTAACATCAAATATAAAAGAAGCACTAAAAAGATTAAAGAATTCTTGGTTACATGGCAGATAAACACAATTACATTTATTCTCTCATTATATTTTATTAATTTATCTTAGCATATCCTAGATTAACATCAAATATAAAAGAAGCACTAAAAAGATTAAAGAATTCTTGGTTACATGGCAGATGAACACAATTACATTTATTCTCTCATTAAATTTTATTAATTTATCTTAGCATATCCAAGATTAACATCAAATATAAAAGAAGCACTAAAAAGATTAAAGAATTCTTGGTTACATGGCAGATAAACACAATTACATTTATTCTCTCATTAAATTTTATAAATTTATCTAAGCATATCCTAGATTAACATAAAATATAAAAGAAGCACTAAAAAGATTAAAGAATTCTTGGTTACATGGCAGATAAACACAATTACATTTATTCTCTCTTTTTATTTTATTAATTTATCTTAACGTATCCTAGATTAACATCAAATATAAAAGAAGTACTAAAAAGATTAAAGAATTCTTGGTTACATGGCAGATAAACACAATTATATTTATTCTCTCTTTTTATTTTATTAATTTATCTTAGCATATCCTAGATTAACATCAAATATAAAAGAAGCACTAAAAAGATTAAAGAATTCTTGGTTAAATGGCAGATAAACACAATTATATTTATTCTCTCATTATATTTTATTAATTTATCTTAGCATATCCTAGATTAACATCAAATATAAAAGAAGCACTAAAAAGATTAAAGAATTCTTGGTTACATGGCAGATAAACACAATTACATTTATTCTCTCATTATATTTTATTAATTTATCTTAGCATATCCTAGATTAACATCAAATATAAAAGAAGCACTAAAAAGATTAAAGAATTCTTGGTTACATGGCAGATAAACACAATTACATTTATTCTCTCTTTTTATTTTATTAATTTATCTTAGCATATCCTAGATTAACATTTTTAGTTATAAAATTGCCCCTAAGCATATTTTAAATAGACTTAGGCTGCTGGCTTAGGCTTAGGCTGGAAAAATTGAAATTATTAAGCCAAATATAATTCTGCAGTCTTCAAAACTAAAATTTTAAAATTCGGTTAAGAACTAGCTGACATATCAATTTTTAAATGCATACGGTTTATGGTATTTTTAGTATGGGTTTTAAACATTACATTAAGTTGCAGTGTTACATCTCTTACTAAAAGTTAAGGCTCCAGAGTATTAATCACTATGGGAAAATTGAAGGCAGGGGGTACCTTTTGAGCACCTCTACCGCTTAACCAGATGCACCTAAAATTATGCAATACATTTTATCGGCTAGATTATTTAATGTTACATTTTATGACACCATCGCAAAAACCCAATAGGCTTGTTATGGGTTGGAATTTAAATTATACGAAAACATTTTATTTGACTAAGAACAACGGTTGTAGCCGATAAGGTCATCGCACATCCATGAGACAAATTTCATTTTGTGGACAATTTCATTGCGGAGGGCCACTAATAGGTCAAAACCACACTTTTTGGCTTGCTTTATAGAGAAAAATGCGTTTTAAGCAGAAATCAAGCAACACAGTTTGCTATTTTAATTTTTACAGCGATTTGCACATGTTTTAGAGTAACTTTGACCTATTAGTGGCCCTTCGCAATAAAATTCTCTACAAAATGACATTGGTCTTATGAGTGTACGATTATCGTATCGGCCACAACCGTTGTTCTTAGTCAAATAAAACGATTTTCGTACAGTTTAAATTCCAACCCATAAGAGCCCTGTTGGGTCTTTCCGATGGTGTCATAAAATGTAACATTAAATAATGTAGCCGATAAAATTCATAACATAAAATTAAGTGCATTTGGTCAAGCGGTAGAGGTGCTAATAATGTACCACCTTGTCACGTAGTAGGTATCCATCTCATCAATATAAAATAATATTATATCTTAAGTTGTGGGTTCAAGAGAACCCACGCCTAATTGGCAATATATGTACCTGGACTGGAGATTCTTCAGCCAGTCATTCCAGATCTACGGAGCTCTTCGGAGCTCCAATAAATCATAACCTCCGTTACCATTACCTGTACTTCTTACCTCGTGTCTCCAGCCATCTTCTCATTTCTCATCATCTCATTTATCATCTCATTTCTCATCTCATAATTTGGGATTTCGGATTAAGGGATCATAAGGGTTTAAGGGACTTAAACTGAGGACTTTGCATCTCCAGGATTATTGGTATTGTGTATCGTATCATAGGTCAGATTGCGTATTATATATTTCATATTTGATATTATTCCATACTTGTTATTACATATTCCATATTATTGAGGTAAAGACATAAGGGAAGATCCTTTAATATCACAAATAGGAGGGGAAGGACCCTTTAATGTCACAACCTGCCTTCAATTTTCCCATAGTGATTAATACTCTGGAGCCTTAAGACGAGACTCTAAGAACAATGGCACATTAAGAGTCCTTGACAACGTAGTCTCAGCGTTAGTTGCCAAGCATTCTAGGCATAGCATTGACTTGATATTTTACAACATTAGAATAAATTATATTTAGTAATGATTATGTATCGTTTATACATTATGCGAATGAATTGGTGTTCGTCTGTTTGAAAAGGGCATAATTTACGAGGCCAAATGTTTTGAAATTCTTTTTTCGAGAAATATCAAGTACCTTCAAAGGGAGGACAAGTTGTTCGTGAGTAATATATATCAAAAAAGGTCAACATTTTTTCAAAAGTAAAGAGCAGCATTGACTTTGTTATACAGTAACAGTGTTTCACGCCCATGTATGTGTGATAAAAGATAGAAAGCTATTGTTAAGGGCTATACGTGGTGTATGATTTGAAGATTTGGGTACCAACCCCCTTGATCAAAGAAAGGATACCAAGTAGGTCAAATTACAAACACCCATATGTGACACGTCATTCAGAAACTATAATGAAGGACTGTAATTTTGTGGTTGAGATAACTCGGATTATTTGAAAGTTTATGCATTTTAAACCTGTTTAAAAACAGTTTTAAAATGTATAAAAAAATCGAAACAAATAACTTAAAGGAACAAAATAAAAAATCCCCCAAGGGGGAAAAGTGTTTCTAGGGGAGGGTGCACCAAAAAGAATAAAACAAGATGGTTCTTATATTCTAGTTACGATTTAAATATTAGTATGTAATTTAAATAAATGTGCCCCTTTAAAATTATAAAAATACCGTCGACCCGACCGTCAGGGACCAATTTAATCTTAGAGTATATAATATAACTAGAGGAGACAATTCCATATAAACGTGCAGATTTTCTTGTGATTATGAATTTAATCGTAGAGTTTCCGGGGTACCGTAGAAACATAAAAATTTGTCCAACGTGTATGCATTTTTAGCCCGAGTAGGCAGGATTGCTTGACAACAGGCGTCTTGAGACAATCTTCAGGCACCGGTTACCAAGCAATCCTGCGAGTAGGGGCTTGTGTAATTATGCTGTCCCTCCGTCCGTGACACAATACACGATAGAGGCCAAACTGCTGAACCGATCGACTTGAAATTCGGGACACTTGTGTATTTTGCAAATGCGAAGGCTAAGTTCGAAGGTGTGAAAAATCGGTCGATCGGTTGACCCGTGGGGGTCATGCAAAGTAGTGTTGCCAAGGTAATAGGTTTAAAATACAGACAAATTGAAGCATCCTGACTACTGACTCGGGCTATAAAAGGCTGCACACTGTAGGTTTTAATTCTTGATTTAGTTTCTACGGTACCCCGGAAACTCTAGGATTGAATCGATAATCACAAAAAAATCTCACTTTGTCTCCTCTAGTTATATTATATACTCTAAGAATTTAATAGCTAATTACGGTTAATTTATAATTCAAGTTCAATTCAAAAAGTTTGAATACTATAAGTATTAATGTTTATAAAATATAAACAAAATCACAGAATTTTAACAACAGAAATCTGTCAGTATCATTTTAATCAGATATCTTTCATATTTAAGATTTGATTCAAAATAATTTTTTGTATCTATCCATGTTACATTGTTCATTCCTATAATTCCTAGATACAAATTCCTTCAAAGAACACCCAAGCGTAACCGGACGTCAAATAACATTTATTGTTGTTGCTCGAAATATTAAGGACATTTTAATAAAAATCTTATTTTTCCCCAAATTCTGATATATCGTCCAACATCACTTCTATTGAACGATGAATGACACAATTGAAAAAGCGTGACCTCTGACTATACATTCTTACCCTTTAACCGCAGCGGCCATCCCAACGACCATCTGCTGGAATGACGTATATTTTGGCCATAAAAACTACTTTTTATTAAAAAATCTGCAGATGCCCCAATCATAGAGTAAAATTGTATACGTATCTAAATTTAAACCTGATAATGCATAATGCTTTCGTACAAAGTAAGATGATATTTGACCTACAACGTCCTAGATAGAAATCCGATTTAGTGAGAAGGTCATTAATCGTTCCGCCCAAAAATATTTAAAAAACCTATCCAAGCAGCTATTACGGGCCTGTTGCATTAAAGTATTGAAACAATTTGACGAATGTTATTCCTTGCTTCTAACTAATTCCTGTTAAAGCCTGTATGTTATAAATTCAACGTGTTCTAATTATCTCAGATTAATTAATCAGGGGTATATAAAATTCGAAGATTCAGACCCCATTTTAACAAAAAGCGTTTGGGTCACACGCCAGTGTCGATAATAGCGACTATCACAATAGATAATACTCCGTATCTAAAATAGTATCCATAACGAAGATTTTGCTATAAAGTAATGGGAATTATCGAATTTTCAATTAGATAACATAGGTTTACTGTACATACAAATTGGAAATGACCCCCATGGGTGTGACTTGACCCCAATACTGACCCCAATGGACCAATTTCACCTATCTTCGAACTTAGCCTTTGATTTTGGCCTAATCCCAGGTGTAACAAATTTGGAGTATCTAAGTTAACGCTAACGGAAGTTATCGAGTCCACAGAAGGACAGACGGACAGACAACGGCATCCATATAAGCCCTGCAAAGCAACGGGCTAAAAAGTGACGAGCAGACAAGACAGATAGTCTTTAATAAACTGTTGCCAACGCACATCGAAAATGGGCGAAGCTTCGACCACATTGACCTTCATAAATAATTCTTACATTAAAAAAATAATAAAATAAGTATATTAATGGATATGACTGCACAGCAACATGTTTCGTCCCGAGTATCGCTCTTAATTGAGCGGAGTTTGTAATTTGTTGGGAACGTAAAGTTACTAATTTTTCAAAGTGGGAACTGTTCATAAGTCTCGCTGATCTATCCCCTGACGGTCGTGTCGACGGTGTTTTTATAATTTTAAAGGGGCACATTTATTTAAATTACATAATATTATACTAATATTTAAATCGTAACTAGAATATAAGAACCATCTTGTTTTATTCTTTTTGGTGCACCCTCCCCTAGAAACACTTTTCCCCCTTGGGGGTTTTTTTATACGACATCAAATTACCGACGTATTTTCGAAATATTTTCGTGTCCTAGATACTACAATTTTTTGTCGTTAACTAAGGACAGCTCTGAGCTGTCGTTATCTGAACAAATTGTCGCTAAATCGTTTGAAATCAAAACTTTATTTGGATTTTGTCTGATTTTTGGTTCAATAAACCTACGATATTCATTGCGGTCATAATTTAATTATGTAACTTTACTACCCTCGTTGACTCGCCCGGTGAAACACGTTTCGTCCTCTATATCTAAGCATTAGAGTATTATGTTAAAGCGATGAACTATATATAATATAAATATACTGCTATATACATATAAGACAAGATGAGATTTACCCGGCGAGTCAACTAACAGAGGTACTTCACTTTGGTTTTTAAACCTAAATAGTGCCGTACAACTTTAATTGTATTTGATGTTACTATTTCAAATCAAGAAGACTAAAAAGTTTTTAAAGGAGTTTCTTGGTATCCTCTCTTCTTTCGAATGTGAGATAAAATACCACCGATATACAAACTTCAATATTATATGCTTATGAATTACATACGGAACAGAAGAATTGGATAGATTTCCTAGTGTCAAAAGTACATTAGTATTTGAACTTTAATCTAATTTGGACATTTTTAGAGACATCTTAATTTTGATGTTTTATGGATTTTATCATGGATTCCGTATGAAAAAATTCGGAATTCTAGAGTGTAATATTAAAAAACCCGCATAGGTCACCACCACGGGTATCTGACAAACAAGAAGTCCAATTGCTGAAGAAATACCTCCATGTATGAACCGTCATTTCGAAATTTTAACCAAGGCAACCTGTTCTTGTTCTTGTTCTTGTAGCCTTTATTTTTCTTGCGATACATCCGGTCAAACAAAAAAGTCTGGTCTCCCCCAGGTCGCACAAATATAAATAACTATAAATCAATAATATAGTAGAAATTACCTAAGTGATATATGAACTAAAATTAACTACACTACTAACAGGAGATTTGTAATAAAATTAACATTAACAGAAATATTAACATTTCAGCTTATTACGTGACAGGTGATTATTGTGTGAAATCATTGTTTCTTTGGTCGTTTATAATCCACTCGATAAACATACTTCGGAAACTAACTTTATGAGGATCAGCTTCTTTGATGGAAGTTGGAATCCTGTTCCACAACATGGCAGAGTAGTATTGAACAGAGTTACTAAACAAGACAGTGCTATGTTCTAGAATTTGACAGTTTTGAGTGTGTCTTGTAACTCTATCTGACTGCGGCGGCTGAGGCTTAAAAATATCGGCAATAGCGGGCACAATATATTTGTAAGTCGAGATAGTTTTATATTTGTTGACATTTTGTAGACTATATAACATTAGTCTTTCTGTGATAGTGAATTGGTTACATTTTTCCAGGAGACTGTAGTGGTCAATTTTTGAGTGGAGCTTTTTACATTCGATTTGGGCTTTGACTTGATCTTCCTGGCTTTGCCAGAACCTTTTTGTATGGAATTTTGCAATCTGAGGAAAACAGAAAATCGCCAATAATTCAGTGACCTTGTTTTGGATGTATTTGAAATCAGATTGTCTTGAGGGACCCCAAATATTTAAACAATAATCTGTTACAGAGTTAATATACGAATTAAGTAGCAGAGTAAACATATGTAGGTTTTACATTCTACGGTGTCTGCATATCATGCCCGCATGAATGCTTATTTTCTTAATAACGTGATCAGAGTGAGGCTTAAATGTAAAATGTTCGTCAAGAATTACACCGAGATATTTGAAGGTTGAAACACGTTCGATCATATTACCCTGAAACGAAAGGGTGAGATTATCTGGTAATTTGATATTAGGCTTATGAAAGATAATGTATTTCGTTTTATCGAAGTTTATGGTTAATCCAACTGAATTACACCAGGTATTCAGACGGCAGAGAATCGCTTCCAGACGTTCTAATCCAGACTTGAGATCCGTGCCGTTAATGTATAAGGCTAGGTCATCAGCAAATAAGGAATATGCAGCATCCAGAAGCGATTTTCCCACATCGTTAATAAATAAAATAAAACGTTGTCAACGTTAACGACAGCTGACACAATTCATCTAGATTATCGTTCAATATTACTTATCGCAAGGCAGGTAAAGTTGAATCTCCAAGGAGAAATTTTTTCGAAATTTCGATTTTTCATTTGAATTGCCTTGTACTTATCGTGTTGCTGGATTGTATAAAATCAAAATATCATAATTTACGTTCACCTAGACGACGGCGTTTTAATCCCGAAGCTTTAGTAATTTTTCTGTCATGAATTGATTTACATCCAAAAGAATATGCTATATCTCGATAAAGATAGTTTCCAAAACAAATACGTGAAGAAACTGAATATTTAAGAATTGTTCCAAAAAACATTGACTTATATTCTATATTACTGTTTCCCAATCTGTGAATCCATGTTGCTATATAAACCTGTACAATTTCGTTAAAAATTATTTTATTGTTTCACAAATGCAGTTAAAATCAATTTTATCAATTTGTTTAAATCCAAAATACGGTTTTTAAATGATAGATTCAATTTTTGGATCAATTTGAACAGATCATGAAACAATATCATAAAATTTCCCAATTAAGGCTCTCGCGAACCCTAAATTATATTTTGTATATAAAATACGATACCACCTTCAAAATATGATTATTTCAAAACGTATTGCTTTATATAGATATATCATTCATGTTGTTTTGATTACCTATTTAAAGCAATATAATTTTTTTTAAACAGTTGGTATATAAACCAATACGATTTTCTCGAAAACCATTTGCATGTTGAACGATTTATATCAAACCTCAAAATTTCTCAAAATTTAAAAAAAACAGTTGGTATATAAACTAATACGATTTCCTCGAAAATCATATTCATGTTGCACAATTCATATCAAACCTCAACATTGTTTTAATTTTGTAATAGGGGATAAAAACCATATATATAAATTTGGTATTAAAACCAATACGATTTCGTCCAAAATCATATTCATGTTGCACAATTCATATCAAACCTCAAAATTTCTCTAAATTGTTTTAAATTTAGAAAAGGGGCATCCAGGTCATCTATATAGATTTGGAATATAAACCAATACGATTTCCTCGAAAATCATATTCATGTTGCACAATTCATATCAAACCTCAAAATTTCTCTAAATTGTTTTAACTTTAGAAAAGGGGCATCCAGGTCATATATATAGATTTGGTATATAAACCAATACGATTTCCTCGAAAACCAATTTCATGTTTCGCAATTCATATCAAACCTCAAAAGCCTGCTTCCATCTGCTTCTGGCATTTTGCAATTTGTCTTGATTTACATTGAGAAAAAGGCCGGACGGACAGACAGACAGACGGACGGACAGACGAACTGGTTGACTTCATTAGCTCTAAACCCTATTTTCTAGGGGAGGCGAAAAAATAACCATAGCAACCATATGGTTATCGCCAAGGCTAGATATGCATTCATCCCTACCCCCCAGATTTTACAAACGACCTACAGCAAAAACCATTTGACCTAGACTATCGCGGTTTTTTTCATCGATCGATAAATTCAAGGTAGTATAGCCGGTCGCATGTCAAAATCGAAAAATTAAGTTTGCTTCATGCTTAAAACTCGATTTGAAATTTTAAAATCGCTCGTTACACTACTTAAATTTAATATAAGTCTTCCTCATATTGAAATTATTGAATGAAATTTAGCTAGCTTTTTTATGGCGAAAAGGTTTTTAAATTTGAGGCAAAGCCCTTTGAGATATGATTTTTTAAAAAAAGTTGTTTTAACGTAATTTTTTCGATTGAATGTACCGTTGCTACGGTACTACACTACTATACTCACACTATACTTCACATGTATTTGAGATTAAGACACTGACATTATTAGCTCGCCTATTGAAAATAGGGTTTAGAGCTAATGAAGTCAACCAGTTCGTCTGTCCGTCCGTCCGTCCGTCCGTCTGTCTGTCTGTCCGTCCGGCCTTTTTCTCAATGTAAATCAAGACAAAATTAAACAGCCTAGAAGCAGGCCGGATTAGAACCAATACAATTTTTTTTAAATGGAAGCATAATATTCGCTAGTGTTTATCAAATTCCGAACATCGAATTAAGTTTTAACATAATTGTATTAGTTTTAATACCAAATTTATATATATGATTTTTATCCTTTTTTCTAAATTTAAAACAATTTTGAAAAATTTTGAGGTTTGATATGAATTGTGCAACATGAAAATGGTTTTCGAGGAAATCGTATTGGTTTATATACCAAATCTATATATATGACCTGGATGCCCCTTTTCTAAAGTTAAAACAATTTTGAGAAATTTCGAGGTTTGATATGAATTGTGCAACATGAATATGATTTTCCAGGAAATCGTATTGGTTTGTATACCACATCTATATGTATATGACCTGGATGCCCCCTTTTCTAAATTTAAAACAACTTAGA
Organism: Desoria tigrina; assembly: GCA_906901685.1. Taxonomy (NCBI): domain Eukaryota; kingdom Metazoa; phylum Arthropoda; class Collembola; order Entomobryomorpha; family Isotomidae; genus Desoria; species Desoria tigrina. The sequence continues at coordinate 80,093 of CAJQTU010000087.1, forward strand.
GAAATTTTGAGGTTTGATATGAATTGTGCAACATGAATATGATTTTCGAGGAAATCGTATTGGTTTTAATACCAAATTTATATATATGGTTTTTATCCCCTTTTCCAAAATTAAAACAATGTTGAGGTTTGATATGAATTTTGTGCAACATGAATATGATTTTCGAGGAAATCGTATTGGTTTATATACCAACTGTTTTTTTTAAATGCTATTGCTTTAAATAGGTAATCAAAACAACATGAATGATATATCTATATAAAGCAATACGTTTTGAAACAATAATCATATTTTGAAGATGGTATGTGTTTTGGAACAATTCTCAAATATTCAGTTTCTTCACGTATTTGTTATGGAAACTATCTTTATCGATTTATAGCATATTCTTTTGGATGTAAATCAATTCATCATAGAACAATTACTAAAGCTTCGGGATTAAAACGCCGTGGTCTAGGTGAACCTAAATTATGATATTTTGATTTTATACAATCGACTTTTAATATTTTTTCTTGTTATTGCAAAGCAACACGATTTCAAGTAATATTGAACGACAATGTATGCATTGTGCGAGCTGTCGTTAACGTTTACAACGTTTTATTAAACAGAATTTAATTAGCAAAATCATACAAACAGATTTAAAAAATTCAAAAATTACTTTTGTTTATAGGTTTTTAGTTTTTAATGTGGAATACATTGGATTTGATGCACCGTTACTAGATTAAAATTCGATTCAATTTATTGCAATTCACATTAAAGTAATGTTATATTTTTGTGTCAAGATAAGTAGGGATGTAACAGCTAAGTCTATTGACCTAAAATTTGTTAGGCTTATAATGTTTCAAATGCAAATATTATATTCGGAGATGAAACAGATTTAAATCAATTTAGAATGCAATAGAGTATGCATTCCAGTTCACCAAAGCATACATGCACAAGGTGTTTCCATTCGTTATTAAGGTCTTCAAAAACAGCTCAAAAAGTGCTGAAGTGATTTTAATTTGGTGTAGTTTTACTGATAGTTGGAAGTCTGGAAGGATGAATGGAAAAGAGAGTATTGATTTGCCTGTGCCTAGAATCAGGATATTGAAACGTTTCATACTCTTTCTACCATATAAATCTCGATTTTGGATTTACATTAAATTTAGCTACGAATTAAGGAAAATACTTCATGTAAATTCTTCGAATTTTTAATAAAACCCGAATGGATCATCAAGTAAAAAATATACGAGAATTCTTTTTACATTCATCCTTCTAAAATCAAACCAAACTAAAAATTGCTTAGAGTATATAATCTTCTAAAAGCATTAAAGTGGCCCCTGCCGGCCGGGTCGACGACATTACGATATTTTGGAATGGACGGATTAATCAACATTATAAACTAATATTTATATCGTAACTACAAAGTCACGACAATCTTGTTTTATTCTTTTTGGTGCACCCGCCCCTAGAATTATTTTTCCCCCTTTGGGGTTTTTTTATTTCAATAGGCGAGCTAATAAATAGAACTGGTCCGTTGACCGTTCCTTGTCCAATACCGCTATTTACAATGAAAGATTTTGATATAAAAGAGCCAATTTTAATTCTAATGTTTCTATCTACTAGAAAGTTGGCTATAACTAGAACTAATTTAACATTAAGTTTAAAAACATTGCGAAGGAGTAATATCAAAGTGTAATGGTCGACCGAATTGAAGGCTTTCTTCAAGTCGATCATGACACAGAACACCATATTATTTTTCTTGTCAAGATTTGTAAAGACATATTTACTGAAGATCGTTAGCGTAGTGTTGCACGAACGACCTCGTCTAAACCCATGCTGATTTTGGTCAAGCAATTTTGTGCTTTCAATTTCGGAATTTAATCTAGCACTTAAAACGTACTCAAAAAGTTTGCTTAATGTGGGTAGCATGACGATGTCTCGATAATTGTTAGGATCGGTAAGAGAGCCTTTTCCTTTGTACAAGGGGGCAACTATAGCGGATTTAAATTTTTTAGGAAAATTTCCGGTTTTAATTATAGTTGAAAAAATGATACAGAGGGGAACTATAAGAGATGGGAGAGTATAAATACCTAAAAAGTATTTTACTCTAAATTACGTGTCGCTATTCTTGTCGCTAATTACTTAGCGACAACTGTTTACGACAAATTTTACGATTCGGTTTGAAAATACGTCGTTAGGCCTCGTCTTAGAATCTTCGTTGTTAAGGCTCCAGAGTATTTATCGCTATGGGAAAATGGGTGTCATAGGGGGTACTTTAAACCCTAATGCCTTTTGAACCTTAACAGCTACAATTTTCTAATAAAATGTAGTGCATAGATATTTTAATGCAAAATAGTATGAGGCCATAGTCAATGCTCAATGGAATAAGGTTAATCCGGAATTTACATTTTACCCAAACGCGTTTTTATATTTTCCGACAGCCCCCGAGCCCGATAGCGTCAACAAAAAATATCGACACCGGGTTTATTGGAAAGAGAATTTTATTGCCGAGGGCATAGGGGGTCAAAACTGATCTATCTCTTAAGGATATCGTACAAAAAATCAAAAACCGAAACAAAGTTGGATATGTTTAGCTTAAATTGCGTTTTTGAGGAGGATCCTTTCAGAAAAATGCACTTATGTTCAACATGAAAAATGTTCTAGGTTCCAATCTCCAATACTTGCAAAGCTCGTAACCTTCAAGCAACAAGTCCGAATCCGGTTCTTTAGGAATTACCTCAATTTTGTCGTATTTATAAATTCATAACCAGTTTCATGAAGGTCACCTTCTCCATGTATTTTCATACAGTTTCTAACCAAACCAATACCAGCAACCAAATATCAAGATAAAAACGATTAGGTAATTGTTGTTGAGGAAATTGAGGAAAGAATTCTAGTAAATAGGTATTTCATCCGTACATCCTAATTAGTATGGTCCGGTTTTGTCGATATAAATTTATTAGACGCATGAAAGTATTATTATAGTGAATGAACTTAAACAACCCCGTCTGCCGTGGAATAAGGCTCAGAATCTAGTTTCGAAACAGTTATGTGTTTTAGATTGTCATATTTATTTCTGATTTTTTCTGTTCCTCGGATGTAAATATAGTAATTGTAGTAATTGAGGTATGAGGAATTTTAATTAATTTAAATCAAATTGTTGAATTAAATGCTGTTTTTCAGGCCCCAAATATTTCGTAGAAGGTGGTTGAGTTGTACCCGATATCGGAGGAAGGTGCGTCTATGAAATGTATGTACATTGAGTGAGTGGGTTCAACCCCGAGTCCCTTCTTCACTGCCTCGAATATCGCTTTCGAATGCTTCTGATTTTCCTTGACCCCCAGTTGACCTATTGACATCAAGGCGGCTTGAGCGGACGGCTCATCCGTACCTCCAAACGACTGCATCACATCCGGAATTATTGTCACACAGACGTAAAGAGACATTTTTAACAAAACGACATTATTAACCAGAATAGTTGATATTTCCCAATAACCTAACCAAAACGCATAAAACTGCAACGAGCAGGTCGGTATTTTTAGGATTTTTTAAAATTAAAGACTAAAGAATTTAGTTTTAGGAAAAAATCCGATTGTGAGAATACAAAAAAGTCTCCTTGTAAAGTTTTGGGGAAAATCACAATCACATGAATGGGAACAAACATGCAAGAATGTTCCCTTGTAAGTAACTGCAAGTAAAAAAGCAAAAAATAACTCACTTCAAGTTTATAATTTTAATTATAAAAAATAATTAGGATCCTCGTACTGGTTGTATGTTTTAGTAAATTAAAAATTTAAACCCCTAGCGTTTATGTAAACTTAAATTGGTTTGATGTTTGTCGATTTTAAAACTATAGTTTTAGCAGCTGCGGATCGTAACTAAAGGACTTACATTCAGAGGTTTTCCAAGACAAGTAGAGACAAGTTTGGTAAGGTCTTTAACGAAATCGGTTGGTATTTTGGCCTTTGGCACATTCGTTTCGATCCTTAAATGACGCACCTAATACATCTTACTTAATCACCTTTATTTTATCAAAACACAGAAGAATTTTGAGAAAAACTCAAAAGCAATACAAATTATATATTTTTTAGCTTCCAATACCTGCAAACCTAGTAACCTTCAAACAACAACTGACAACAAGTCCGAATCCGGTTCTTTGGAAATTACCTCAATTTTAACATATGCATATAACCAGTTTCACAAGGTCACCTGCTACATGTATTTTCATACGGATTATAAACAAACCCATGCTAAGAACCAAAGATAAAAATGATTATTCCACTGGTATAGGAAATTATGATTGAAGAAAATGATGTATTGTATGTATATTCATGACTTTATTTTATTCTAAAATTCTAGCAAATACCTGTTTCATCTTAACAAAAAATAATATGAGTCCTCAAATATTATATACAAATTTTTCATCGCCAATGTACAATAGCTCCGATTTTATCCATAACTAATTGCCTTTGATTCTTATCTTATTCGCTGGTTTTTAAATTGCAATTAGTTAGATTAAACAAGACTGGTGGGGAGGCAACGAAAAGTTTGGCAGGGGCCATTTAATTTTGCCGGAGGCCCAGCAACGATACAATCAATCCGATTCATAAGTTCAGATACCTACCCCCACCTACCTCGCATAGCTCGGTATCCTACACCTACCTACCCCGCATAGCTCGGTATCCTACCTAGCATAGCTCGGTATCCAACACCTACTTACCTCTCATAGCTCGGTATCCTACCCCTACCTACCTATTATAGCTCGGTATCCTACCCCTACCTACCTCGCATGGCTCGGTATCCAACACCTACTTACCTCTCATAGCTCGGTATCCTACCCCTACCTACCTATTATAGCTCGGTATCCTACCCCTACCTACCTCGCATAGCTCGGTATCCTACCCCTACCTACCTCGTATAGCTCGGTATCCTACCCCTACCTACCTCGCATAGCTCGGTATCCTACCCATACCTACCTCGCATAGCTCGGCATCCTACCCCTACCTACCTCGCATAGCTCGGTATCCTACACCTACTTACCTCGCATAGCTGGGTTACCCCTACCTACCTCGCATAGCTCGGTATCCTACACCTACCTACTTCGCATAGCTCGGTATCCTACACCTATCTACTTCGCATAGCTCGGTATCCTACACCTATCTACCTCGCATAGCTCGGTATCCTACACCTATCTACCTCGCATAGCTCGGTATCCTACCACTATACACTTCTGTCTACCTCGCATAGCTCGGTATCCTATCCCTACCTAACTTCTTAACCTGGATCAACTGTTTTCTTGACATTCTGACGCCTGTCGGCGGGGCCCCTGCCGGGGGCAGGAAAGTGGGGTGTCAAATGCTATACTGTCCAGCATAGGGGACAAAAATAATTAAAAGTCAACAACAATCGAATGTTGCAACAATCAACATGTAAAATACCTTAAATTGAGAAAAACTCGTACAAAACTGATTTTTAACCGTTTTTTGGGTTAGTTTTTGGCACATATCTCACGAACGCTTCTGAGATATGGCAATCTAGTTAGTGATATAAACTCATATTTAAATTGTTAACAACAATATGCATCATTTTACCCACATATAGAATCATGAAAGACCTAAAAATAAAGAAAATCCGAAAAAATCCGATTTTTACCCGGTTTTCGGGGTTTATCTAAAAAAACGCCTCGTTGACATATCACTTTTTATTGCAGATTCGGATTCTACGTCAAATTTGCCACAAAATGGTATATAATATGTCTAGATTTAAAAAATCGACCTGAATATATGTAATGGTAGTAGTGTATACTAAAAATCAGTCTGAAATATGAAATGAATCTTGAAAAATGAATGTCATTTAATTTTAATTATTGTCGTTTGTGCCCTATTTCAAGCAAATTACATGCTCCACTGCAGTTTGCCTTTTAAATTCCCTTGAAAGAGGATTAACAAAGGTCAGAGTAGAGAGTCTTACCCTTTCCAAATAAATGGGAATAGAAACCGTTTATGGGCCGGTTAAAACCGGTTAAAACCTCTAAAAATAGTAACAGAAAAGGGTAAATAAATACAATAGAGGTACATCTGGATATAATAACAACTGAACATTCACGTATCACCATTTCCAACGCTTATATTGTATGGACTGAAACAACCCCTTGGAAAAAGACAGATCAGATAACCTGCCTCTTATAATTATAACCAACTCTTAAACCAAAATAAGGCCCCTTGAAATAAGCGTACATTAGTATTTAGTATCAGAAAGCATTATACATACATTTATATAAATTTTATATTTTACATCTAAAATATTGTATGAAAAAACAAAGTTGTTTCAATTCCAACTAAACATATATGGTTTTCTTTCAAATTTAACGTAGATTCTGAATCTGCAATAAAACTCCGTGGAACATGGAAGCGTTTTTGAGATAAATCCCGTAAAAAGCATTAAAAATATTCTTCTGCCCAATTGGTCATTATTTTATTGAACGCATGTCGGACATTCTTTAATTATTGGGCATCCACGTCGGGTATAAACTATAGAAATCAGAGGAAATTCTGACGATAAGAGAGACTTAAAAATGAACCAAGTTGGGTTGAACTGATTCTGAATAAGAGTCAGTGGTTGCATGGCGTTTCAGCCTCCAACAACACCCGAAATAATCTCAACAACCTGGAAAAGCCAAATAAAGTGGCAGCCATTTTTACCCTCTCCAAATATAAGCAAATGGTAATTTTTAATCATTTTATTAAAATCATCGATAATTTCATTAGAGAGTATCCAGAAAAAGAGCCGTATCTATTAAAGTTTATGAAAATTTTAATCTACTCAATTATGTTACAGAACCTTAAAATAATCCATACAGCAGGATTTTATTATTTTTCAAATACCATTTTATTTGATAATTCGGACTACTCGGAGGGCAAAGAGCCATGGGATTTGATTTAATTACAAACTGTCTAAACATCTAATTATGTATTTTCGTTAGGATTCTCAGGACTTGTTGATTTCGGATGACTGGCAGGCTGTAACTCATTGAAAAACTGATGGGATTAAATGGTAATTAATTGATTCATTAATTATACATTGTTTACGCTCTCCGGCCTTTTCTTAAAGCTAGGCACCAGCAATAAAACTATTTTAATTTGCCTTTTATATACTGTTATATGGTAATACGGTATTTACTCCAGTTGAATTTTTAATTATAATTTTTGACATTTTTTATTCTTAAGTTTTCGACCGGAACTATGGCCAGGAGTCTGCGGCAACCGACTCTGAATAGGAAAGGACTGATGACATGTGACATAACTTGAGGAAAAGGTTCCAGTCTACAATTAAATTAACTTACGATTAATTGGCAGTTTAAAACTAATTTTTTACGGGGGTGGAGCTAAAGTTGACGCAATGTATGTCGTCAATTTTAGACTCGGGGTTAGATGCTATAGATGACAGTATTTAAATTTTAAAATTACGAAAGTAGGTCATACTTATCGGACTTCAGCTAGGATTTCCGAAGCTGATTCTACAGGCCTCGGATGACCTTAATAAAAGATGGTAGCCGTTACCAACGTTTTTACTTAACGTCTAGGAATTGAGTTTTTATCCCCAACCTCGATTAAAATCGTTCACTGTGCTACCACAACCGTAGCCATAAGTTTAAGACAGTCCTGCCTTTACGAGGTAATGTAAACGTCAGTTCTGTCTTAAGAAGATTGGTAATTAATAATGATAATTAATTACAAATGCTAACAGGATAAGGAAAACAATAAAAGGGAACTACATTAATTTGTTAAGGAATGGGTGTCGTACCCTTATGCTGCAAGGCTCGAAACGCAACTTGTTAATAAGTTCAACAAGACTATCGTTTTAAATTAACAGAGGTAAATGATTAATTATTTAAATGCAATTACGCATAGCTCTAACTAGATGATCGAAGCTAATTCCTCTTAAAGAATGTATATTTAAGGGTATGAAACTTCGGTCTTCGTTACAATTACATATATAGGTCTAATAACTCTATAAGCATTCGAACTTGTATTTTCGTTAAAATGCTATTAAAGTTCGTTCCTTCATGAATGTTATATTTATAATGACATTAAATGACACTGGAATGGAGAATATTGTTCTTACTTTGATGTTGTATAATCAAAACTGAATAATAAAACATGAATTATGAATTGAAGATGAAAAGCAGGGATTATATTTTCGGAATTTATTTAAATAATTGCAATAATTGGTAAAATACGGGTATATTATTTATTATTTGACATTCGCAATTTATCACATTTACATATAGGCATATAATTGCATAAATTGCCAAAAATGCGTTCTAGAATAATTCCCCAATTGTATGAAGAAATATCTATTTTGCTTTGTTGTAAGAGTGGTTCAGCAATAAGAGTGCAACCTTTCATGGAACTGCTCAGTTTCTCGTCGGTCCGTCCGTCCGTCCATGATTTCTTCATGTATGACCACTAGCTAACAATTTTTTTTATGTCTGATGCATTTTTAATTTAAATGCTACTTAAAATGCTTTTTCGATTTAAATTGCATATGCTCCACATAATGCTCAAAATGCTTTTTAAAATATTGACCGCATAATGTTTAAAATGCAAAGTGGTCAAGATTATTTCAGTTTTTATAACTTGAATCATGAATGATCACGACGTGTTAGTGGTTTAATTTATTTAATTTATGGATCAGAGCCTAGCTTCAAAATAATGCGTATTGTAATGCAATCTAAATAAGTCACGAGTAATTAATTTTTGTCTTCCTCCCGTAACTTTATTTGTACTCATGTCCATTAAATGCCTTTCATAACAGTGATCATATTTACTTGGCTAAAAACAATTGGAATAAAAAACCTACACATATGTTAAATTCCAGTCCCCTTAAAGTAGTAGTAAAGAGTTAAATTAGGGATTTAAATCTAGTGACTCAGGTATTTAAATTATAATTTATAACAGAGTATATAATACAAAAGTAGTAATTTCTTGGTCCCAATGTCCCTAATGCGGGTTGACCTTTCGGCGTAACCGATTGTCGAGGTCGAGGTCATTAGAAGGTATGGAGTGGAGGGGGTCCTCGAAATAAGTCCCCAGCCCCTTTATTGCGGGGTCCTCTTGTGTCGGCGAACTCCAATCCTCCAGAATCATTGAGGAGCCCTTCTCCCCGATCATCATCGCAGAGGCCCCTGTGTTCGTCACGATTATCTTCGGCTGAATAGACGAATCCACAACTCGGAGACCTTTGACCCCGATGACCCTTAGTCTCGTGTCCACCACCGCTTCCGGTGACCCCACTTGACCCATTCGGGCTGTTCCCACCGGATGATGAAGAGTGACCGAGTATCTGTTCACATTAGAAATACATTATATGATACAATTTTGAGAGTTAATTAAGCTTACAACAAGGCAAGGGAACACTACCAACTGTACCACTCTAGATTTTTTTTAATCATTTTACTGAGTTTATGGACTGAAAGTTCCAATGTTAAAGTTTAATTATAATTTTAGCTTCTCCACAGAATGAAACCTGTTTGAAAAAAACAGGGTTGTACACCTAGGAATGTTCCTTTTTGAAGAATATAATAAGATAATTTAGTTCTTGTGCGTTATTTGAAAAATTAAGAATATTAAACCCTGAAATACGAGTGGGTATGCCTTATTTCGGGGGTAATTTCCGGCCTTACCTCCGAATGTAACAAATCCAATACTCGTCACTTCTAAACTCGAGATGCTCACAACCGGGTAATTTCTCGGTCGTAAACCGGCCACCGAGATTCTTGCCAATCGCTGTCGAATTCTCGACCATTAAGACCGCCGTTTTGGTCGCTTCAAGTAAGACCTTGAGGTCGATATCGTCGGGGTCATCGAGGTACTTGGGGTCAATGATGGGGTCATGTCGAGGGTCACTGCTCCTCAGCTGTACAAAGCCCCTCGAGAAGGGCCTCGCCCCCGTCACGATGATGAAGAATGAGTCCTTCCCGTCTCCGTGTCGGTAGTACTGTTCCAACTCTTCCGGTTCCAGATTAAAAGCAGTTGAAACTACTTTAGAAATTATTGAGGAAGTTGAGAATCCGTAGAGGAAGTAGTGAATGTCGGGCCAATCTCCTTCACCTCGGGCCTAATTCAATTAACCAGGTAATTTACTATTTAAAATGGGATTTAAATATTTAAATATTTTTGGATGCATGCTCAGCAAAAATAAATTTTTAAAAGTTCTGGATAAATAAAAATCAATGTTCGATTTTGGAATACGGTTCGAAATAGCTAGTTTACGTGAGCAGATTTTCAATACAGTGATAGTGTTTTATCGGTTATGGGTTTCACCCCTTGGTGAAACCCCTTAATGTGATCGCCTTGTCTGTCTGTCCGTCCATCCGTCCGTCTGTCCGTTTACGCTCTAACTTTTGAAAGGTTGGAGTTTTTTTAAAACGGTTTTCGGATTTGAAACCTACATTTACTTGGATATAAGCCAAATAGAAATTCGAAATTGTCGGTCACACCCCCTGACCACAAAAAATTTAAACTCGAACATTCCTATACCAAATGACTCCTACGTGTCAGCAGGGATAGTTATTCGTGTGAATATTTAAAAATGTAACGTTTTGGTTTCACCCTTTTTTTACGTTTCGTTTGTAACGATTTATTAATTATTTTTTCTTCCGTGTTTCGTCGATTAGAAGTTTCATGTATAATCTGATTTATTGATGGAAGAACAGATTGTACACTTTTCTGAACAGGAGTCACTTGTCTCTATAGTACGACTGAAACTCTGACTAGAACAACTCGGTAGATGATTGTAATTCCACAGTAATTCCAATATTTCCAATGTACGATAAAAGAATGAAATGAAACCTTGGCAAATGATGAAGCGATGCAGCCACTGGCCGGGACCCCGGAAGAGGACAAGACGCCCTTGCCCCCCTGCGCCCATTCCATAATAGCCCTCGGGGTAAAGTCCCGGTCCATTCGGATACTTCGGGGTTTATTGATGAAGAATGGGTGGAGATAAACCCCGATGTGGTCTTCTAGCCCCTCACCCACTGGCAGCTCTTGACGAACTGGAATCTAAAGTATTAGCAGAGCTCTCATTTTTCATGTATGTCGAATATGTCGGTGTCGAAATAGCAGGCATCAAAATGACACACCCACAGGACTCGGGGTGTAATAAGAAGGGAATTGCTTGAAACTTTAATTGTCAACTTGTCAACTTTACAAGTCTTTTTTATGAATGATAAAAATCGAAAAATTGGCTGCCCATGTTGACTATATGCTGAAAAAATAAGGCATACAAAATATCAAGCAAATAGACTTTTTTAGGTGCTCTTAGAAGAAGAAGTATTCGTCTGATTTTCCAAAATTACAAGTTTTTGAGCGTCAAAGATTTGTTTTTCAAGACAGTATGAAGATTTAATTTTAAAAAATTAATAACTTTTTCGAATTTTCGAAGGTTTTAAGCTCTCGAACTAACGGAAAAACTCGATTTTTCTTAACTTTTTTCTGCAAAATATACATCTCCAAACCTAACGTTTGTTTCAGAAATCAAGTATTAATGGAATCGGTTGTTAAATTGTAATGAAAAAGAGTATTTTGCTGTTAAACTCCCCAATTTCAATTTCAATTTTCATATTTGGTCCTTCGAAATAAACGGATGAGTATTGATTTTTTGGTAAATATTCCTGTAAATTAAAAACATGTGTGGTTATAAGAGGGTTACCCCATGTTGTTCTAACTGATCCTTGGGTCCGATACCGGAGAGCATTAGCAATTTGGGGGTACTGACTGATCCCGAGGAGAGGATCACTTCCTTACGAGCCATCGCCCGTTTGATCTCACCGTGTCGCTCATATTCCACTCCGTACGCCCTATTGTCATCATCGATTAACACCTGAAACGTAGAGGGCATTTTTAATCACAATTAGACGAAAGTGGGATAAGTATTTCGGGTTGGGGATCTATTCCGGGGGGGGGGGTTTAATAATTTTATAATTCCTTGATCTCGACTTTTGGAGTTAAAGGCGAAATGGATCAGTATTGTAATTAAAAATAGTTAATGAACCGAACCTTATTAACATGAGCATATTTGAGGATAGTAAGGGTCTTTCGGCTTCTGGCTGGCAAAATAAATGCGGAATAGGAAGCAGTTCTCCTTCCCTGTTTTATCGGGTACTTGACGTAGTCAAACCCTTTGGAAATTAGAACAATTACATTTCGAACATTAATTTAAAAAAAATTTAATTTAGTTTAAAGTTAAGAATTAAGTCAAATAACCTTCAGAATACGGTGCATTTAAATCTACTTTGGGATAACCGAGTTCTTCTGCTGCAGCCAAGAACTCATGTGCAATGCCCAAGTAGTCCGGCTCGTCTATCGACAATTCCCCTTCCGTGCCGTGATATCTCACTGGAGGACAAAGGTTAATTAGTTGGATTACTAATTAGTAATTAATGGGAGGAGTAAACTTAATTAATTAAAAAGTTACTGTCGACAGGGCCATGTTTGTCCGTGTAATTCTCGATGTTTCTGAAATGTGGCATGAGTCCGTTGAAACTCCAGCTGGAATCGTTGACCAAATGTGCCCAGTTGTCAAAGTCCTTCTGGTGACCCCGGAGGTAAATCATGATGTTCAGCGTCCCCGTCCCTCCCAGACCTTTGCCCACGCTCCAACTACTTTCCTGAAACGTTAAAGTTAATTAACCTCTTAATTAAGATAAATTAAATGTGTTCTAGGGTGTAAAAGTTATGAGCGTTTTAACTAATTGATTTGTCAAAATCACCAGGAAGGAATGCTTACAAATGCTGTATTTCTGTAATTCTACCGTACATTCTACCTATTTGCCTCGCATATCTGTACTAATTACAATACAAATTGTGATTGAGTAAAATGTGGTGAATGATGTCGAAACCTGATTAATGGAATTGAGAGAAGCCTTCTTCTGTGGAACACTCCGGTACATCCAGTCCGTCTCGGGATGATTGATCATCAACATAAGGAGTCCAGGAATTAGCTGAAATTGATAAGGCTCACCCCCCGCTTCCAGCAGCAAAACGCTGTGCCCCGCTTCAGATAACCGGTTCGCGGTCACACCCCCTGCCAATCCTGCCCCCACTGCAACAAATACCGACACACATAATTATCTCGCACCCCTTTTTTATCTTTCAAAACCGGTATTTCAACCGCAAGGATACTAAATTTATCCCCATGTAGGCATTTCGGTGCCCAAGCCCCAAAAATACAATCTAATTTATGCCTGAAATCGGTTCTACTGGGGAACTCTCCAAAAGTGGCCGTTTAAAGCTATAAAAATCACTTCGTTACAGATTTGTTCAGGAAAAGCCGGGGTAGAGTGATTCGGGGTTGGGGATTTATTTCGGGATTTATAGAGTAGCCTTCGACAATGGTACCAAAGCCGGAAAAACTTGTTAAAATGCAATTTGTCATTTATCCCTTACCAATAATGAAGTCAAACTCGGCAGCGTCGTCAAGAAAAACATTGGTTCGGTCAAAGTAAGTGTCGAACTGCCTCCAAACCCGTAACTGAACGGGCATGGACTGCATCGCCGTGTACAACAGCGGCACCCATACTGCCACAAACAAAGGTACCCTTTCCAGCCCTTCCAACGGACGAGGCACCCTCATCTCAAACACGCTTTAATTACCCAACCGGCTCTTGTAACTCCACTTCCGGTATCAAATAGTTCCCACCAACCGGGGTTATTCACATTTAAGGCACAACCGGGTGTTTTCAGCGATTCTGCACAACCAGGGGTGTTTTCGATAATTCGGTACAACCGGGTTTAATTACCGTTTTGGTACCACTGCTTCACTACAATCAGATTCCAGCGTATTTTGAGCGCTTGGGTACAAGCCAGAGTCTAGGTCGTTTGGGACCACTGTGGGCGAGGTTAGGTGCAGTAGAGGCTCTGGTGCAACCGTTTGTTGGACTGGGACCATAGGCGGTGGTCTCCAAATCTTTATGGACGAAAGAGACGGAACAATGGAATGTTCTCCTAATCGAACACAATATCATCATATCATAATTATAGGAACATCCACCAGTTCCTTACTTCAATTAAACTAGCTGAGTAAAGGCACAACTGTCTTTGCCTTTAATTTAACTAAAGTAACTTTAACTTATAAGCAAAGCTTGTTTTTTTAGCTGCATTTCCATAGACTGTAATGGAAGTAAGATGTTGTAGTTGATTGTAGGGGAGGCGACATGGAAGGGTTCCCACAGACATTTATTTGCCTCAAATAAGGAACCTTAAAATCCACTTAATAGGATATGCTAAACTACACCCCAACTTAGGACAAAATTACAGAACCTTAAGCTGAGACTATAGCTTAATTGCTTTGTTTAGGCCAGAGAAGAGAGGGAATAGTAGATCAATTAAGGATATGTTTTATAACATGCAAATAATATTATTATTTTAAGTTTCCATATCCTATCAATGCTAATTCTCTGTTAATCTTTCGATAAGGCCAATTTACTATTATATGATGAGATGATCTTTATTACACGGCTTTTCTTGGCTTCACCTATACACTTGTTTGGGGTCTGATTTTATTAGGTAGTTGATTTATAGACCGATTCTGTTATCGGATTTATATAAGAGATTTGACCATTTCAAAAACAATTTTGTATTAAACGGAAACAGGATTGGTTGCTAAAGTTAAACTTTACCGTAACGTTCGAAATAGATCTCCCCGAAATAAATCCCCAACCACCATTTGAAGGGTTGAAGGAACATATCGCCTCGAAATAAGCACCCTTCAAACCCTTTAGAACTCATTCAGTTCAAGGTCCCCGGAATAGACCCCCCCCCCCCAAAAAAAAATACGTTCCTATTTGAAGATTTATTGAATTCGAACACGGTATCTCAAAAGACAAGTTTTTTTAAGAATCTACAGTATTATAATAAAACAATAGTGATGTCAACCGAAAAAATAATATCTATCCATAAAGACTTCTCGATTTTAATGCCAAAATTCTGCGAAATTTTGCATCATGTCATATCGGTTTATTTAATAACATTTTCATTTTAAATGAAAGATGTAATCTTTCATCATTTATGTTAACATGTCATTGCTAATCCAGTCAACTGCTCGAACTAGTTAGAAAGGTCCTAAAAATTTCAACAAATGCATTTTAGAGAATTTCTAGAAAAGCTACTCTATTTTGGGCTAATTTTAATTCTAAACAAACTCATAAAGTTTGCGATTCTGACTTTGTCTTGCAAGTTTTTAACAACTACAGAATTTAATATTTAACTGTCACGGTTAATAGGACTAAACTAAAAATTTAAATAAAAAATAAGCCGGAACAGAAGGGCTAAAGTAAATGTACCTTCAAGCCACCAATCGTCTTAATAAAAACAAATAAAAAAAATGCATCGAACGCATGGAATTGTGTAACAAAAAATAGCTAGTTGAGAATTAAGGAACCAATTTTGTTTTAATTACCGACACTTTAAGGCAATCCATCTCATTTAATCAAATATATAAGAATATAAAAAGATGAATAACCTCCATTCTTGCAGACTTACACCAAACTTTTCAATGTCAAGTGGCTGTAAATTCATAAACTCATAGATTGTAATTTTTTACTATTACAACTTTATCAAAAACCAGATCCAAAATGTGTCTAGGTTAAGGAATATGAAACGACTGAAGATTAGAATATTTCCTCTGTTATTATGTTCATACTACATAATATTACAATAATAATTCCCTATCAATTGACATCCTAGAATTATGAATCGTAAAAGCCAAATCGGCTAATATAATCCATTGCCAACTGTGACGAAATTCTGCAGAAGCACGCGACTTGAGATTTCAAGTTCAATGTAAACTGGCTAACGATTAAGATTCGGAATTGTTGCCTTTCAAGAGGCGAAGAAACAATTACGAGTACAATTTAGGTTATATTTTGCAGTTCGGAAACTATTGACACTGAGATGGATTTGATGTCATTTTAACGCACAGATTTAGTGCTGCAACGGTTTCAAGCGCTTTATGTGTTTTGGCTGTCCGTCCGTCTATCTGTCTATTTCAAAAACGGTTAAACAGGCAAAAGGCGAACAGATATACTTCAAAATTAAGAACAAGATTGCATAGCTGGTATATGTGATTGCTTTGGTGAAAAAACTTTTTCTTTCCGGTAACCTAAAAAAAATTCCCGATCCTAAATAGCCGTTTTTTAAGGGAAATAAATGGCAAAATTTGATAATTTCGGAGGAAAAACAAAAATTTCTAAAAAATGAGTCAATTTTTCTGATTTTCCGATTTCCTGAACCGTCAACTTCGTTGCCGAGTTTTTTCCTTGATGTATGAATTATTTTAAAATGAGTTAAAGATAATTTAATTGCATTTATCAGAGTTATTAATCAATATTACAACACGCAAAGTGAGTTTACGTCGGGTTAAAATAGCTAATTCGAGATCAAAAATGAAACAAAAACGGTCAAAAAATTTATGTTTTTACAATTTACTGAAAAATCAGAAAAACTGAAATAACTAAATAATTTCACACTGAAGCTACTCCGAGGCTTATTGTTAATCTCAACCTGCAACTATTACTAGTCTGATCTCGATAATCTATGGTTGGGGTACATTGATACGAACTTTTTGCAACACTGTGGTGCACCCGTTAGCAATGGTTTTTTTTGTTTTTTTACTAATTTATTACTGTTATTGACAGGACTCCTTAAAAATTCTAATGTGCATTAAAAGTGAAGAAAAAGGGTACTAAAGTCCATGTTCAAGGTGTTGAGATTTTGAGATTAATTTTTTACAGCGATTTTCATAAAATCTGTAAAAACTCACGCGTAACAACAAACGTAAACCGTTCTTCGTTAATTGTCATTTCCTTGATGAAGCAGAACCTTAATTCCCTGCTATTGTTTTTAGAAGCTGATAAACAAGTCAATTGAGCCAGACAAAGAGATTCGTTACGAAATATTTGCGCTTAAATCCAGTTTTTCTTCGATAATTTTTAATTTATTCAAGTTTAATTTCTCCACAAAAAATACAGTAAAAAATGAATGTAAAGTTATCCAGATCTTAAAACGTATCTTGAAATACTGAATTAAAGATAGATGCAGTTTGACCTGTTTGTCAGCTTTTTATTACGAAAGTTTAACTCGGCAAAATGTTGCTTCTTGGTCTATTAACCGTAAATTAGCGTTAGTCAACCTTAACCAAAAATAAATCCGTCTCAATAATTCCCCATCCCTATTAACATCGCCGGGTTACTCCATAATGATACTGACTAATTACGAATAAATCCGATATCCAGTACACATCACAAAAAAACTACTGAAATAAAAGCGCATGGGGAGTAATTTAATGAAATTTGATTGGACCCAGGAAGACAGTGGAAATCTTGTTAGTTTTTTCTCTTATAAAAATCGAATGATCTTTATATTTTGACATAAAATATCCTATAGTATTAGGATGTCATGGACGACACAGGCTTGTCCTCGTACTCATCAACAATTAACATTTAACAGAGGAGAGAAACGAGCAAAAGACTACTGAACAACGAAACAACTTTTTAATTATCTTTGAAACGACGAAACCTTTTAACTTTAACTGACATTATGTTCAGTAACTAGCTTTGGCTACAGTATTTGACATTTACTTCACAAACAATAATGTTATCCTCCGATTGTCATGTCAGTTTGTATGAATGTAAACCAAAACTAACAACGTTTCTGAACGGCTCATAAGGGTTAGCATTGAAATATTAAGTGATACGTTTTGTGAACTGCGTTTGGACTTGATGATCGTGTCAAGATCGATTGTTCGAGACCCTCATCTCATCATCTGACTCATTCAGGAATCTTGACCAATTTTTTTTATCATTAACAACCAGTAGTTAGCAGTTAATTAGTCTTCATTTTAACAGCCAATTCTTCACTTACTTTAATTATAAAATCTTGTCACTTGCAGCGATTTTAATTGTTTATCCCGATTATATTTGCAAAAAATGCTCTGTTTACGTTAGGCATGTTTTCGTCAACTAGATCAAGGTATATACCTTACAAAACCTCGGCTTAAAGTGGGATTAATAAGACACGTTAAATTAGGATTGATTTTTTTATGTCTTTTCAGAAGAGTAAACATAATTTAATTACTCATTATTGATCGGAAAGTAATGTAGTTTTTTACTTCAAATTTTCAACTCAAAATATCTCTTGCCTATTTCAAAGTGGTTTGATAAATAAAAATAAAAAACTTGCTTTTAAGTTGGTAACTCTAAAGCAAGGATTTAATTTAATAATAATTTTGCGACGATGCTATGTAATGTGTCCAAGTAAAATGCTTAAAAAAGTGTCGATTTCAATAAAAAAAATTAAATGTGTTGGATCTTATTTGATTTAGTTAAATCCAATTTAAAAAATTGAGACATAAATCGTTCGTAATTGAAGAACTTCTGATATCTGGTCAAAAATGTGTTCATACATGATTAGCCTAGTTTTAATTGTCACTCAATCGCATCTGTCAAGACATAATTGTTCAGATTTAAACTGAGAATAATTGTCGCAAAATTATTTACATGCGGTAGTATCAGCAGACGATAGAGTTGGGGAAATTAAATTGCCCTAAAATGGCACATCATTTACAATTTTATATCGTGATCATCTTAAGGCGAAATGAAACAGTACAAGTTCAAGCGATAAATGACGTAACCTTCATTTCGATAATTGTCATAATCACCAAAAAATCTCATAATTTAAGGATGAGCCCATGTGATGATTTATAATTTCACGAAGATTATTGAATTAAGTTAAAATTATATGTCTTGTTAGCATTTCTCGTTTAAATCACTGGGTAGTGAACATTTGTCCTGTTTAATTACAGAGTCAATTAAACACGCAAAGAGACCACTTAATTGACATAATGGAACTTAATTGAAATTGAGAGACTTGCAACTTGGAAGAAATATTACTACGTTTTAGAGATAGCTTAGGATTGAATTGTGGGTGTACGGATGCGGATGCCCTTCAATTCTTACAGTTTGGAATAAATTCCTCGATTAAATTTACGTAAAACAAAAACTATGAGATTTTTTTTTTAAGAATGGATCTTCAAACGAATTAAAAAATTACAATGTGATCTGATTGATCTGGAACAACAATTTTGATTACGGAAATCAAAGAAATGCATGGATTGTGTTACCAATTTTAAGCGGCTACTAAACATTTCCCTATTTCTATACAACGTCATTCAATTATGAGCAGAGCATCAATTTAGTAATGTACGAAGTACAAGGGAACTTTCTTAACTGTTAACTTGAGTTGTAGAAAATAATAATATATGAATTTAGACTTGTTACAGGTTTTATTGATTTTAGTTCAACCTGATTTGAAAACATATCGTTCGGCAGTCTGAAATAAACTCCAAGCCAAACAAATACAATTTTTAGAATGATTTAATGTGCTAAATCAAACAATGGTAAAAAATATGTGAATCAGGATTCGTCATTGATACCAATACGAAATACATGGAAATATTGAACAAATAATAATATTGTTCAATACATTTTAAGAAAAGCTCATAAAGGTGCAAATATTTTATGTGATGAACGTGTCCCCAATTAAATCCAACCCCTTTGGAAACATGAAAATAAAGCCCCATGGGATTCTATATCGATGAAAATGGTACATTTTGATACAACGTCAGAATAATTGCCGTTATGGAACCGATTTTTAGTATTCCAGTGTCAATTTAATATCCACAAAATCTTAATCTGACCTGGAATTGACAATAAATGAATAAATAGCAACAAATACAAAAACGATCAATAAATATTGAGGTTTACAATTGAAATGGTTCCCGTGTACAACTGGCGAATAAATGCATTTAATGATATGTGTCAGGTTCCTAAATGAAGGATCTTCTTTGAAAACAATTCTTCAACAATAATATAATTACCAATTTCATGCAGAAAAAATCATTTGAGAAGCATTTATGCAAATTACAGAGTACGGAACCTGATTCCCATCCAAACATCTCAAAAATTACAACCGATAAATTCAGATGCGATTTTTTGTCCTGGAAAATAACTGAAGGTCAATAATTATTCTGCGTTAAAGACAGACTTAATATAACAATAAGTGCGATTTTAAGATAAAAGTCTGCTAGACTATTTGAACTTTGTTTTTTTATGAAATTTCACTGAATTTATATAACCTAACTTATCTTCGTCTTACAAGCTTGGAGTTTCCTTACAGTCGTTATATGTTATGTAAATTAAAAAAAACAAGCTCCGCGAAATAAGTGCTCCCGAAAGTAAGATAATTCTGACAATGTCGAATCAAGAAATATCGAGTCAAAAGTTTAACAATGGCAATTTTGCATGGAATATTAATTCTTGACAACAGACAATAATAAATCCCCAACCCGAAATAACTACCCCTGGAAATAATTGAACAAACATAAACTTATTTTTACCAAGAGACTGATTTATTCCAAACCACAACAATAGTCTAGACTAATTGTAAATGATACTACTACTAAATTCCAAAATAAAATTCTGGTAGCCCGAAAATCCCGATGATTTCATCTTTATCATCACAAATTGATAACTAATTGTTATATATTTTGGAATAACAAACAACAATGTTCCTGTAAGTTTGGACCACTTGCATTTAATTCAAGAGATATATTAAAATAAAATTGGATTTCAGAATTTAATTCCAGTTTGTTTGCTTCTTCGTCACGTTTAAATGGAGTGATTGCGATTTCATGAAAACATGATTCAAGGTCCTTTCTCCAAAAACATAATTTTCTAATTTTGCTTCGATTGCACTAATAAAAGCAGTTTTATATGCACTTGAACTTCAGTTTCAAAAATATCATAAAATCCATTACAAATTACAATCGTATTTTCTTGGAGTTAAAAAAAATCTTGAATAATTTCCGATACTTAATATTAATTTTAATTGATAAGGGAAATCTGAAATACTCCGACTGGGCATTTTCCATATTAAATTAAATCCTTTTGCATTTGCTAAAGCCAAAGCAAGTATTGCAATTAAAACTGTCAGTTTATCATTGAAAATATTTACTTAAAAGATAAATGTGGTAGTTATTCCGGGGTAACTAAATTAAAATGAAATTGATACGTACTTGTTATTTCATATACTCCAGGTTGATTTTATGATTAATGCAATCAGTGACCTATTACCACACTGAGCTCACTTAAATAGTACTTGATTAATCCAAATCCAAGCCCTTTAGGACCTGATATACCTAATTTATGGTTTCGTTTGGTTTTAACCGAATTTATGTTTTAATCATTCGGTATAATGTTAGAAATGCTTAAGTTTCAAGTGTAAATTTTAAAAACCATTTTGAATGCTAATACTTCTGTAACTTTAACCTTGCAAGTGTAGACTGATCAGATCATTACATGCTCTTTAAATGGGTTTCATAAAAGATCATCCATCCTTTGAATTAACATATGTATTTTATTCCACAATTCAAATTATCTGATAGTTTAGAAAGTGCTTTCAAAATTCCAACCATGTTCTAAACACAGCTAATTTACCATCATTGAGTCATTATAAATGGCTTAAATAGCTAATTATTATATGTAAACTCTATATATACTGATAATTACTTAGCTGATCTAGTTATTTTTAACGATTGGTCAGTAGACCGAGTAGTTTCTCGATGCTGATAAAAATTAGTTCAGCAGGCCGATTGTTCGAATATTTATATTATAGATCCTCTGGATGTAGTCCTATTACTCCCATTCGAATATGACACTAAAACTAAATATAGAAGTAGCAGAAACAAAAACAGCAACAATTTATTGTCTTCCATGGTCGTTTATTTAAAAAAAAAAAAACATCTAACGATCGTGTACAGTGTGCCTGTATATTGTACCTGTCCAGGTTTAGATTTTAAATTATCATAATTGTAATTTGCCACATTAAAAAAATATAGATTACATCCTAAGATTTGCCTGCCTTTTCCATGCGGAACTCAACAACTTATTTTGGATGCAATGGATTTTCGTTTAGGGGGCAATTATTTTAGTAAATAAATCCGGCACTTTATGTTCTTTCACATTAGTATTATTACCAATAATTTCTTAAAAAAAACAAGAGTAGAGTCTTGGAACGATGAGCTTGGACACTTCCTGCTGCGGCACCTCATCCGAGATGACGTTTTGATGGCCGCCCACCCATGAAAATTTTTTGACCACCTTCTGGTTGCTCACCTGGAATAAAATGTATACTGTTATTGATCTAGACGTAAATCCAATTTAATTGAATCAATAAATATAACAGTTATACGGGCAAATGAAGTTTGATCCAATCCAGGAGTCGATTCTCGAACTGCAAACAGAGGGAAGTATCTACATCTTTCAATTGGGACGTTCGGAATTCTTCAATTTCAAAGTACTGGGTGTCCTTTAATACGCCAGAATCATATCTTTTCCCTATTAGAATCCCTTTAGCTCCAGATATGAGGGCCTGAGCCCATATCTTCAGCTTCTTGCTTGTCGTTTGTGGACGATTGCTTGGCCAAAATTTGTCGTTGAACAGACTCATTTGAACACCATCCCCGTTTTCGTCAGTGGATCCTACGTTGTTGACCATTAGAATTTGATGCCTTCCAAGTGAGACTTGATTGACTAGATATGCCTGTATGCAATATTAAACATCATAATCAGCTACCAACAATATAGATCGATTCGTTATTAGAAGTATATTAAATCAAGCAAACCTTATCAAATTCTTGAACATGAGTCTCATCCGCACTATTCCCCGGTTTCGTGACAAGTGCTCGAAAGTATGCGGAATAGTAAGAAAATATATTACTTTGTGCCTGAGGTTCTTTTTGGTCCCATAAAAATATGATACCACCGACATTCATGGCGTAGATTTCCCAGTCTCCCCATTGCTTTATCAGAGGGGTCTGCATTGGGTCCTGAATCCTCCCGTGGAAAGCAATAAAGTCCGGTTTCGAAAAGTTCGTAAAGAACTTGAACTCCCGAAGCCATTGCACGAAGCAGTAGTGCTTAAACTCGTAATATCCAGCATGATCCACAATAAGCTTTGTTCTCTTCGTTTCAGGGAGCTCGTAGCCTTGGCCTAAATATACTCCTTTGGAATTCAGAATATTTTGAGGACGGATTATTGGAAAAGTAACGTTTTTGGAAGAATATTTTCCGTCGTCCGTTGTTCGAAATGACCCGATCTGTGTCTGATTCTGGAAAGTTGGTCGAAATGCAGCGTTGTCCGGCTTGACATTAATTCGCAGGGTTTTTTGTATAGAAGTTAGGGTCAATTTATCCAACTGTTGTTGAAGTAGATCAACCCCGTCCCTTAAAACAAATTCGATCACGATAATACAACAATATGTAATAATGAGTGCACCTTATCAAAGGTTGAGTCACATTCTTACAAAAACACGAAATCCTTCGCAGTCAGTCCAAGTTCAGTGATTACAAAGTTGTTAATGTCGAATGCTGGCGTGTCCTTGATAAAACAAAATGCCCGTTCGGGTAGATCGTGCATCTTGAACTTGATGTCGGTTGTGTCATAAGCAGTACTCGAATTAATTGTGTTTGCTCCAATGCTTCCCATCAGCACAGTTGTATTTATTGATCCTTGTTTTGGGTTTACGACAAAAGTCAAGTCGATCCGAATGGTATTGCAGACTCTTCGATGTCTCTTTTTTTCTTCTTGAAAACGGTCCAGCATTTCCCCAACAAGATCATTTAACGTTTTCCTTAGCTTTGTGATTCCATTGATAGATAATCCTGAAAATAACACCAGCCAGTTATTGATTTCATTGAGGATGTAGAATGTAGAATAACTAGCATTTTTTCTAAGCAATATGGACCACTACTGACCGGTAGGCTTATTGCACGAGAACTTGTCTTTCATGACCCTGGCTTCAACGGGTTGATTGTCCTTCCCTCCGGCCCAGCTCCGTATTCGTTGACTTAATTCCGTGTCGAATTCCGCTTCCAACTTTATCAGTGGAATTTTAGGAATTTCTGACATCATTGTCACATTAAAAACCTTGCAAAGTTTTTCACCGATACGTGATCCAAGGCCGGGAATGCTGGTAATCGGTATGATTTTAGCGACTCGGTCAATAGAATTGTAGGAGCAAATAGTGATTTTTCCTGGCTTGTTGATTCCACAACCAACTTTGGCAAGTAATTTATTACTAGCCACTCCACCAGACGAAGCCAATTGTGTTTTGGCTTCGATAAATGCGCAGAGTGCATTCATGAATAGAGATCCGAAGACTAAGCGTTCTTCTTCCTGGAAGATGTAATCGATGTATGACTTCAACTCGTCCTTCTGCTTCCATTGTTTCTATAAATAGCAACAAATTACATTACTATCAAATAAAAGCGAATGAATGAATCTTATTGTTAGATACTCTTCAGCCTTTAAGACTAACTTCTTTGTGCATGTAGTAGACGAAGGGACCCCTTTGAGTGGCAAAGCGTCTCTCCCAAACCACGTTGTCTGGAATGTGAATTGAAGTTGGCCTGAGTCGACTTCGAACCAACAGCTTTCGTTTGTAGATTGCACGGCTGACCTCGGCGGAGATGTCCAAGTAGAGTTCATCCGACGAAGCGAGTTCAACGATGACGTCGTCACCTCCGCTATTTCTACAGAATTCTTTGATCGCGTCCAAGAGTTCCCAGGTGGCATGTCGTGTTTTGGAACCGTCCTGCTTCCCCCAAACATCCGGTTTCCGAAACACTCTAAGTTCGGGGCAGACTTTGAGTGCGTCCTTAACTTTGGGCGTAGTGCCGCGGCTGACTCCTCGAGCCTTGGCCTCGTATGTTGCAGACAGGATCCTGTCAACCGGAAATCAAGTGTCAATTCAAAATAAAAAAAATGCGTAAGTGTATTGCATGAACAACCTCCCAGATTGAGTAGCGACGACACAAGGACAGTTCCGATACTGCGGTTCCTCCCGTTGAAAGAGTTGGCATTCAAAGGCGTCGATGTCAATGAAGCCTATGACGGGACTCGTATTTGTGGACGTCATTATTCTCACAAATCCCACCGTTGACCGTCAAATGGTTAAATGATCAGAGATCGTTAAGGACTGTCGAAGTCAAAGTCAGGCGAGTAGACGAAATTCGAAATGTGGAATCCGAATTGTAGCGTGCCCGCCGCTCTACGCGCTTTCGTCTTCGTATTTTGGATTGAAACGCGTGTCGATTTTTGAATTTGGAATACAAAACCCGCGTAATAAACGTATGCATTTAGCTACCTACCATAGAAAAAGAAATCTACGTGTGCCCCAACTCTCATTCTATCACATTTACCACCACTACTGCCACGAGCCACGCCACGACCGACACCAGAAAAAACCAACACCGGCACCACCAGCCACCACGCATCCAGAGACGGACTCTATCACAGGGTCCTTTCTTTGAATCGGACGTTCAAAACGTTTATAAATCTAATAACGGAAGTCAGAAAGAACGACTTGACATTGATAGTTCCCGAATCCAGATTTCATGTGCGTTTGTTTGTCTCTTTTGAGCGTTCGATTCGATATTCATTCGATCCATAATGTCAGCATCAAACACGAGCACCGTCATAGGTTACATTGACATCGACGCCTTCGAATGTCAACTTTTCCAACGGGAGGAGCCGCAGTTTCGGAACTGTCCTTGTGTCGTTGCTACTCAATCTGGAAGGTATTCCATTTCACATTTGACATATTTATTTTACAATCTGTACATCTTGAATTTCGATTTCGGATGGACAGGCTCCTGTCAGCAACGTACGAGGCGAAAGATTGCGGCGTCAGTCGCCGCAGTACTCCCAAGGTTAAGGACGCCCTCAGAGTCTGTCCAGAACTGAAGGTGTTTTGGAAACCGGATGTTCGGGGGAAGCAGGACAGTTCCAAAACCCGACATGCCACCTGGGAACTCTTGGACGCGATCAAGGAATTCTGCTCCCAGAAGAAGGTCGGTGTGGACAACGATGATGACATCGTCGTTGAGCTGGCTTCCTCAGATGAACTCTACTTGGACATCTCCGCCGAGGTCAGTCGTGGAGTTCGCGATAAAAAACTGCTGGCCAGCAGTAGACTCGGGCCCATCACCGTTCGCATTCCCGACACCATCGTTTGGGAGAGGCAGAAAATGAGTAAGAGGGGCCCGTTCATCTTCTCCATGCAAAAACATGTAAGTCCTACGTCAATGGCAACGTCATGGCACAAGGCTGGAAGGATTGTCGTAGCATTACCGTTTCTGGGGACGGACAAAATATGACATATTTTTACTGTAAAAACCAATAGTGTTCATTGTCAGATCGAGCTAAAACGTCTCCTCTACATCAATCAAGTGGGTGTGGTCGTTTAACGGCAAACGAACTCCCATTGCAAACATTTCTAAATATTATTTTGTAGCTAGTTTTTTTTGCTCGTTAGTATTTGATACTTACACCCAGAATCGTTATGTCGCGGTGGCTGGTTTGGTTATCTCTTTGTAGGATCACTGGAAGCAGAAGGACAAGTTAAAGTCACACCTCGACTACATCTTCCAGGAAGAAGAACGCTTAGTCTTCGGATCCCTGTTCATGAACGGACTCTGCAAGTTCATCGAACAAAAGACAGGCCTTGCTTCGTCAGGTGGAGTGGCCAGAAATAAATTACTTGCCAAAGTCGGTTGTGGGATCAACAAGCCCGGAAAGATCACTATTTGCCCCTTGAATTCGATTGACCGAGTGGCTACAGTCATACCGATAACCAGCATTCCGGGCCTTGGAGGACTTATCGGTGAAAAACTTTGCAAGGTCTTCAATGTGGAGTGGATGTCAGAACTTCGTAAAATTCCACTGATTAAGTTGGAAGCGGAATTCGACACGGAATTAAGTCAACGAATACGGAGTTGGGCCGGAGGGAAGGACAATCAACCCGTTGAAGCCAGGATCATGAAAGATAGATTCTCGTGCAATAAGCCTTCCGGTTAGTCCTCAATCGTATCGTAATCCATATTTGATTTTAAAAAATCAAAAAATTGATTTTAAAATGACACATTTCTGTTGAGAAATGACAAAATCGTATGCAATATTATGTTCAAATGACCTGAATATGTACCGATGATGGTATTGTTCTCAGTTTAGTACGTTCACAATTAGCTTACGTCAAGCTCTCTGTTAATTTTCAGGTTCGGTTATGAAAGTTCTTCACCTTGAGAAAACGCTGAAAGACCTTGTGGAAGAAATGCAGGACCGTTTGAAAGAGGAGAAAAAGAGGCATCGAAGAGTGTGCAACACAATTCGTGTCGACTTGACGTTTATCATGAACCCAAAACAAGGATGGAAAGATAAGCGAATTAGCAACAACGACAAGGACGGACCTGAGACAATTAGTACGAGTACCGCTTATGACACAAACGACAAAAAGTTTAAGATGACGAAACTACAAGCCTGGGCTTTTTACTTTATCAAGGAGGCTCCGGGGCTCGACATCGACAACTTCGAAATCACTGAACTGGGATTGACCGCAAAGGACTTCGTGTCAATGTAACTTGGCCCTTCAAATTGGTCCATTAAATTTAAATTAAATTTTTAAGGCTTGTATTAATCGTATTAAAATGCTTTCAGGGACGCAGTTGACGGATTTCAAGAGCAGTTGGAAAAACTGACCCTATCTCCGACACAAAAGGCCCTAAAAATTCTCGTCAAGAGTAATAACACAACAATTCAACCAACCTACCAGAGCAAAACCCAGATCGGCTCATTCCAAATAACCCGTAACGAGAAATACGGTTCCAAAAAGGTCCGGTTTCCAACAATCCGTCCTCACAATCTTCTGAATTACAGCGGAACTTACTTAGGTCAAGGATTCGAACTTGTTGAAACGCAGACTAGGAAGATTATCCTGGATCACACGGAATATTACGAAATTAAGCACAAATGCTTCCTCAAATGGCTTTCAGAGTCAAAGTACTTTAATACTAATTTTTCGAAGCCAGATTTTATTGCGTTCCACGGCAGAATTGCGACCCCAATGCAGACCCCTCTGATAAAGCAATGGGGAGACTGGGAAATCTACGCGATGAACGTCGGTGGGATCATATTTTTATGGGACCAAAAAGAACCTCAGGCACAAATAGATCCATCTTCTTACTACGCCGTCGTTTTTCGAGCACTTGTTACGAACGCAAGGAATAGTGCGGATGGAATTCGTATTCAAGAATTTGATAAGGTGCTTTTGGCCATGCCAATATACACATTACGTTCCAAACTATTTGTTCAATTTTTACATTTAACTCCTACAGGCATTTCGGATCAATGAAGTGTCACTTGGAAATCACCAAATTATGATGGTCAACCACGTCAACGCCCAAGACGAAAATGGTGACTTTGTCCAAGTGAGTCTGTTCAACGAGAATTACTGGCAAATGGACACTCCACAAACGAAGAGCAGGAAACTCAGGATGTGGACACAGGCCCTCATTTTAGGAGCCAAACGGATTGTAGTTGGACAGCGGGATTATGCTGGAATATTAAAGGGGATCGATGACTTTGAAATTGAAGAATTCCGGATGTCGCAATTGAAAGATGTAGATACTTCCCTTTGTTTGCAGTTCGAGAATCGACTCCTGGATTGGATCAAACTGCATTTGCCCGTATAACTGCATTATTGATTTAATTAAATTAGATTTATATCTAGCCAGATCTATAACAGTATCAATTTTATTCCAGGTGAGTAACCAGAAGGTGGTCAAAAAATTTTCATGGGTGGGTGGCCATCAACACGTCATCTCGGATGTGGTGCCGCAGCAGGAAGTGTCCAAACTCATCGTTCCAAGACTCTATTCTTTTTTATTTGAAGACATACTTAAAAAATCGTAACTAATGACGGTTTAATAAATCCTGTTGAGATTACTAAGGATGAAAATTTAAAATTAATGAAAAATGAGCAGTTTGGAACAGTTTAAACTTGTACCAACAAATATTTACTACTTCAACATGGCATAATAGCGTTCATTCATAATAATATTTACACCTCGGTTAAACTTAATTTGCTAGATTAAATCGATGTTGGAGGAATTTAAAAATTTATCTCCTTTCAAGATTATCGATTTTTATCGCGCTACCTTTCCTTGTCTTCATATCATAACCCATTTTAAAGGACTTCGTTGGAGTAGTCCTCCTCGTTCTCGTAGGTTCTGTTGAGGAGATGTCCATACCGCGCCGCGTTGTCTTCAAACGCTAACTGAATCTGATTCATGGCATATGCAATCGCCGTCTCGTTGTAATGGTAATCCTCCACCTCCCGATTCGTCCTATTCTGATCTACTTCTATTAAATTGAAGGCCTCGTTGCTCTCAATGCTAATATTACTACTACTACTACTACTATTATTATTATTATCGTTACTACTACTACTGTTATTAATAATCTGACTATTTAAGCCACTTCCGATTCCACCGAAAATGGTATCGAGGAAGGAGGTCCGGTTGGGATTGAGAGGGACGCGAGGGAAGAAGGTGTCAAATAAGCTAGGTCTAGGGGTTGTAGTCTGCCCTCCGCCAAACAGAGTCTGGAAGATGTTTATTCCGGGGGTGGGCGTATTATTCCGGGGTCCGAAAAGGGTCTGGAATATATTACCAGCGACCTGAGGTCTCGGTGTAGTAGTAGTTACGGGCCCTACTGCGGCGAGTAAGATGTCGAAGATACTATTCGGATTTCGAGTTCCATTACCGTTACCATTTGGGCTTATCGAACCTGTCGAATTTACTGATCGAGTAACTGGACTCGTCCCGAAAAGCTGTCCTAACTGACCCAAGATAGCCCCTACACCAGCATTCGCATTTCCGCTGATTGGGTTGGGAATGTTGGCATTTCCAGTCGGGGTTGGGGGATTGACGTTATTCCTGAGTCCAAAGAGAGTTCCAAGAATGGAAGCGGGTGCATTTCCACCGCCCGTATTTAGCAGATTCCCGAGAAGTCCAGCCCCGTTGCTGCCCCCACCGAGACCAAAGACCCCGAGGAACCTCGAGAAAGGGTTGAAGGACGTGAGATTTGCTGGAATACTGAATAAACTCGGAAGCGGGTTGATGCGGTCGAATTCGCGGGAGATGAGCCGCTGGATCGGGTTGCGGTTTATCAGCCCATTTCGTCCGAAAACGGTATCCGCGATTCCTCGCCCACCCGTTGAAGTTCCATATTCTCTCAGAATAGCATCCGCCCCCTTCTCCGCAATCATCAGCGTCGATGCCAATGTTCCAACTGAAACGATCGTCGGTTGTATGGATGCCTAAGGTCAGACAAAAATTATCAAATCAGGATTTCTCTATGATTGGGGCAGTTTGAGATAATTCCACAAGCAATTACATCGATAACTCGAAGGCCTCTCGTCCCCCGCACTTTCAAGCTGGCATCCACGACGGCGCCCATCGCAACGGTCCCGACCGGGTTGCTCCCGGAAATGGAGTACCGTTGGACATAGCACTCCCAATAGGGCGCACTGCGGAACTCCAGCGTTTCGCAACCCGGTAACTTCTGCCGGGTGAATTCGGCCCCGAGAGCCCGGAATGCCGTGGTATTCTCCGCAATCCTCAGAGCCAACTGCAGCCCTTCGAGTAAAATACGGAGGTCACCCCCTCCGTTATCTTCCATATATCTGGGACTAATGACTAGAGGGTCCCTGGGGCTAGCAGTACTGAGGAGGATGGAGCCCGTCGAAGTGGGTCGCGCCCCGATCACCCGGATGTGGAACGAGTCCCGTTCCACAGAATTTGCATAGTAAGTTACCAGCTCATCCTGTTGGATTCCGTAAGCTCGTGCGAATTGCTCGGGGTAGTTCCGGTGGACTCCTTGACCTGCCCCCAAGAATATTAATTACAGTTTAACTAATTAATAATTAATGCTTAATTTTTACTTTATCGGATGAGATAATTACCCTGAAGGGCGAGGAGGAGGTCTGGCCAATTTGTTTCCCCTCGACCCCGAGCTGCGGTCGAAACAATTGCCCCTGAACCCTGGAGTCCCGTCGTTGTTAAGGGGCCGCGACCTTTCACTATCCAACGGACAATGTTCTCGGGGGTTATGTCACGGTCCAGGAGGAACGACTTTTGATTATTTATGTAAAAGGGCCCGAGTGGGACGAATAAGTGATCCTGCAAGTTTTGACCCACCGGCAAGTCCGACCTCACTGGAATCTAGAGTTTATATCCTTATTAGTATTATTTTAAGCTTTTAATGTGGGGATTTATTCTTTTAATCCTATCAAAAGGGTGGGTCTCTTATTTAGGGTGGATTTATTTAGACATGAGTGTTCTAGATACACACCCCGATTTGTTCCAGATGTGCACGAGGTCCAATACCGGAAAGCATAAGAAGCTTGGGTGACCCCATTGTACCAGCAGAAACAATGACTTCCCTCGAAGCGATGGCTAATTCAGTTCGACCAAATCGTTCAAACTCGACCCCATATGCCATGTTGCTCATGTCTCTGAACAGGATCTGGTCAAATTAATTTTCAGATAATTTCTTAAGCTGAATTCATAAGATCAATCGTAATAATATATTACAAATGATGAGTTTTAAAAGAGTTTGGACATACTCGTGTCACAAGAGTACTTCGCCGTACGGTGAGCCGGGGACCCAAGCCAATGGGCCGAATGAATGCGGCGGCGGTAGACTGTCTCATCCCTCTTCGTAAAGGAGCATGAGAAGTCATAAATCCTATTAAAATTTTTAATTATTATAAAAAAGGATAAATCGTATTAATTGCAATTAATTGTAGTTTAGAAACCTTGCGAGTATCGTCCATTAAGATCAACGTTTTGATATCCGAGTTCACGGCCAGCTTGAACCCATTCTTCACCAAGTCCTATGAAATCGGGTTGCCGAACCCTCAGTTCACCATCTGCGCCCCTCGCTTCCACTAAAAACCCCAATTATAGTTAATTATAATTAAAGTTATATTTTAAAAAACGTATTTGTATCCGGTTGTAGAGGCAGATATCTTCAGAACGATTTAGAGACATGCAACATTGATTAATGATCAGTACAACTCAGTATTTTTGCATGATTTTCTGGGTTTATCTAATAAACATTAGTTTTTAATTATTTTCCAAGTTCCCATTAACCCTTTTAATCTGCCCGTGGGGACTTATTTGGGTAAGGACTAGCAATATGTACCGTCGGTGGTGGCTCCGATGAATTCCTCGCTGCGTCTAAAGAAGGGCAGTAGTTGTGCATAACTCCAGCTCATGTCCCCCGTGATCCGTGCCCAATTGTCAAAGTCGACGGGGCTCCCTCGAGTGAAGGACATGAAGTCAAGGGTGCTTGAGCCCCCTAGCCCTCGCCCCGCTGCCATGCTCCCTTGCTAAATACACACACCACCAATCATATGAAATTTCATCCTCTTACAAGGGAACACTCTCAAGTGATAAACATAATCAAGGATGCAAATTATTAACTGATTTTATCAATTGTCCAACTATTTAAATTTTATTCGTGAAAGACAATCATGAGTAACTGAATGCGAACCTGGTTGATGGAATTAAGGCAAGCTCGTCTTTGTGGAACCGTCTTGTAGCTCCAGTCCGTTTGAGGCTGGTTCAGAAAATTCATGGCTAAGGCTGGCACTAATTGAAGTGGATTCTCTGGACCACCTTCAAACAAGATTAATAAAATAGAACAAATGAGACTTATAAATAATTATTCGATTTATAAGATTATTATTCATTTGACCGTATATGCCATGAATTGGCTGTAAAAATAAATAAACTTGCCTGCTTCCAGCAAAAGTACTGAATAAAATTCCGACAGTCTGTTTGCGACTACTGAACCCGCTGAACCTCCTCCAACTGTAATCAATCATACAAAATTCATTCAAATTAAAAGTTCTGATTTACTTTTACGCACATTGGCCCAAGGTGAATTCGTCGTGACATCGTATATAAATACCGTATTAATTTTTTCTAAACCCCAAAACACAGGGGGGTTTATATTTATTCTAAGATTATAAATATTGTTTCAGTAATGGTAAGCGTTTAAACGGCGAAACGTATTAATAGCTTCAACTGTACATCAGTTTTCGACACATTTCGATTCTAAATTATTTATTCAGTTCAGGTCAATGGTTTTATTAAGCGACCAAAAATTGGCATTTTTATGAAATTTTATACTAAACTCCTTCGCATTATATACCGTGTCTCTTAATCAACTATAATATTTCAACGATGCATTATCATTATCTATTCTAACTGTCTAGGGATATATTAAAAGAAATACGGTAACCAGACGTGACAAACAAACTTGCAGAAAGGTCTATTTGTCCCACATTACTACAAAGTACAGAAGCGTCTCATTCATTGTCAGTTCCATATTATGAGGGCTAATCAGTGTCAAAACTGAATAGATAGAAATTAAATTAATTTCACATTCCAAATTAACACAACATTAATAAAACGTTGTAAACGTTAACGACAGCTCGCACAATTCATATAGATTGTCGTTCAATATTACTCATCGTGTTTGTCGATTGTATAAAATCAAAATATCATAATTTACGTTCACCTAGACGACTGCGTTTTAATCCCGACGCTTTAGTAATTGTTCTATCATGAATTGATTTACATCCAAAAGAATATGCTATAAGTCGATAAAGATAGTTTCCATAACAAATATGTGAAGAAACCGAATATTTGAGAATTGTTTCAAAAAACATTGCCTTCTATTCTATATTACTGTTTCCCAATCTGTAAATCCATGGTGCTATTTAAACCTGTACAATTTCGTTACAAATTATTTTATTGTTTCACAATTGCAGTTGAAATCAGTTTTATCAATTTGTTTAAATCCAAATTACTGTTTTTAAATGATAGATTCGATTTTTGGATCAATTTGAACAGATCATGAAACAATGTTATGAAATGCCCCAATTGCGGCTTTTACGAAATCTGGATTGTTGTTTTGTATATAAAATATGATACCATCTTCAAAATATGATTATTGTTTCAAAACGTACTGCTTTATATAGATATATCATTCCTGTTGTTTTGATTACCTATTTAAAGCAATAGAATTTTAAAAAAACAGTTGGTATATAAACCAATACGATTACCTCGAAAACCATTTTCATGTTTCGCAATTCATATCAAACCTCAAAATTTCTCAAATTGTTTTAAATTTAGAAAAGGGGCATCCAGGTCATATATATAGATTTGGTATATAAACCAATACGATTTCCTCGAAAACCATGTTCATGTTTCGCAATTCATATCAAACCTCAAAAGCCTGCTTCCATCTGTCCATCCATTTGTCTTGATTTACATTGAAAATCTGCTTCTGGCTGCTCCTATTTGTCTTAACTTTGATCCACAAAAAGGCCCGACAGACAGACAGACAGACGGACAGGTTGACTTCATTAGCTCTAAACATATTTTTAATAGGCGAGCTAATAATTGATTATTTTCAATAAAATTTGATACTGACCCACGATGAAATCGAATGTATTTGTGCGTCCTCTAAACTGATCCTGAAATCTGTCTTGTAATCGGTTGGCATTTTCCCAGGCCGAGAGGAACAGCGGAATCATGTTGTAAAATAACAAGTAAGCAAATGGCACGAATATCACATTCTGCAAAACCCCCCTTAAATTCTGCACACTTTGAATCACTGCCATTTCCGGTTTTTTAAACCGATTCCACTTAACGAATTCTAATTAAAAATCGGGTTCGGCCCGACGATAGGGGGAATGGAAATGTCTCTGCAGATCTGATCCGGCCCGTTATTTCGATTTTTGGATCGGTGACATTTTTTTCGTCGGAAATGTTTGTCGAAAAAAAGTGTTTTAATTCTTGTAAATGGTTTATGCGATGCTATTAGCTAACCTTTCGCAGAGAGACTGATCAGTTAGTTCCATGTTCCTAATTTACTTCCTATAAATCATCCATCCGTTAAATCAAGACGGAACTTGAGAGGTTCAGGTTTTAGGAAGTGAGAAGAAAAGGCTTCCTAAACTTAAACCACATATCTACGACATTATCATAAAATATTATAAATTGTAAGGATGTAATACACATTCTTTATAGCTAACGTAATTAGGTTTAATTTAAAAACTCATATCCTATCGATTGACTAGACAGATTACCCCTTATCTTCAAGATGTAGTATTATTTAACTCCTTTATTTATCCTTATTGGACCGTTCCTAACTATCGAATCAACGAAAGTAAAAGCAAACTTCAGATTATAGTCAATTTTTATACATCATTTATATTATTACATGGTGAAAGAACCTTTTATGGGAACACTTTGTCCGTATGTCCGTCTGTCCGTCCTCTTTACGACCTAACTCCTGAACACAAGTCCTTTGAACGGGTTCATGATTTCCAGCCTACATTTGGTTGGGTTGATTAAATATACATTTTAATTATTTTTTCGCACCCCCTGACCAAAAGAAGTTTTTTATTTAACGACTTTTGATGTTCATACATGTTTTTACATTTACTTTGGAACGGTTTATTTCAAATGATGAATAAAAATGTATAGTATAATACACTGTAAAAAAAATCATGGACAGTTTTTATTAAAATAGTTACAAAATTAATATCATTTTTGTATTCTCAAGTCGAAGGTTCCCAGAAATTGAAGTTGACGAACAGCCCTTGAATAAGATTTCCGAGTAGAATTAACAATTTTTACGATTTATTTGAATTTAGTATAGAATTAGATGTTGTTATTAATCGTGGTATTTGTACCGTGTACAAATAATCGGCCATAATAACATATAGACTGACCATCGAAACGGAACCGTCTAATATTTGTGTACATTCTATTACTTTACATTGTTTTGAGTTACATGAATTGCGAACGACTAAGCATTAAAACTAATCTGATGTACGGATTTCAATAATATTTATGTGATTTACTCTTGCTTTCAAGAACTCGAATAGGAACCAATTTAT
Organism: Desoria tigrina; assembly: GCA_906901685.1. Taxonomy (NCBI): domain Eukaryota; kingdom Metazoa; phylum Arthropoda; class Collembola; order Entomobryomorpha; family Isotomidae; genus Desoria; species Desoria tigrina. Next base: position 116,009 of record CAJQTU010000087.1, read on the forward strand.
CGCCACAATTCTTCCAATGTTTTGCTAACCGATCGACTATACTTATATTATTATTATAAGCTCTAGATATTGTCTCAATCTTCTACGATACACGACTCACGATTACATTACAATAATTGTGGATGTGCTTTTATTTTAGTGGTGGTGGTCTATGTGGATTAATGCCTCAAAGCAGATCTACTCAACCGATCAACCTTTATTATCCATTCTTTGTGGTTAGAATCTAACGCAACTTTCAGCTAAAACCTTCTATAGTTCTTAACACAAGAAATAATCAGATTACAGTTTTTCTTAGAATAAAAGACATTGACAATCGAAAGGGATTGAGATTTGGAAAGGGGATAAATATGTCATCAAGAAAATGTCAGTTTTTTTATTAATTTAATTTCTAATGTAAATAAAAACATTTTAAAACGGATATAAAGTTAGTTTAGTCTACATTTTTAAGAGTACCTTACATCATTTCGGTACAGATTAACCTTACTTGTAAGTTTAAATTTTCTCAAGGGAGCTATTTTTCAATAAACTCATTTAAGGGGGTGGGGAGTTATACCGGTATGTCAGGGAGATGTATGAAGCATTCCTAAAATCAGTTATGCGTTGTTTGTATTTTGTAATGATGTCATTGAATTTAAAGAACTCAAAATTTGATTTTTATCCATCTGAACATTTTTGATGCAAATTTTTGCATTTCGGATATTCCTGAAATATGCCCTTGTTCAAATCGTGAACGGAAATAAAATCTGTGTACATTTGGATTTAATAAATAAATACTAGATCTATGAAAACAACAACAAAGTCTTCTGATGCCAATTTAAAAAAAAAATTATTTTTTTGAAATGTTAATTTCAATTTGTCATATTCTTATGATATTACAACTATTAAGAGGTGAAGAGGTCGGTCGAAATTAATGAGGTATTTAGATTTAGAAGCGAGATTATGTATTTGTTTGGCTTTTATTTATTTGGCTTCCGTTCCATATTGTATACAAGTAATACGTTTGAGGACTATAACCTTATAGCTGAAGACAATGAAGACATATTTGAAGTTGAAAGACACAAGAGCTGGACTTAAAGCTAATTATTGCTAAATTGTAAGGCTATTTCTAACTTCTAACTGGTAACAACGAACAGTGAGTTTAAATACAAAAGTACAAAATGATATGAGATGATGGCTAAGGATATTTATAGTTGAGACAAGTAATTATAAAACATAAAACAGTACAGTTTGGTATAAAAATAGGTAGGATCGGTTGAAATACTTCAAGAAGAATACGAGAATATATTTCCTGGCACTATCTAAAGGTCTTTCGAGAAATTCGAATTTTTATTTCGAAATTAATTCGAAATCTTACAATTAGCAATATTATAATTTGGTATTACTGGAAAGCGGACTTGTCGAGCCGTTCTTGAGTCGTTCCCAAATAGTAACTTCGAGCTGGAACTGGGGCACTTATTCCGGTGCCACTGGAACTAATTCCAATTTGACCAACGGAAGAAACCGGGGCATTTTGATCGATTTGACCAATATGTCCATTTTGACCCCGACTGACCCGAATATCCGGAACAGCAATAGAATTCAGCGGTGACCCACTACTCTTGACTTTATCTCCAGCATTCGACGACACTTGCGTGTAATACAAAACCGTTTTGGAGGTGAGGAAGGGTGAATTATTGTGATTGATCTCTTGTCCCCGGAATATGATATTTCTTGCCCGATCCGAATCCACCGAATTGCTGAATCTGACTTGATTGACTGGAACGTTAGTATTGAAAGCAAATGCATTGTTTGTTAACCCTGAATTTTGACCTACGAAATGATTCGAAACGTCTCGCCCCCGGATTTGGGTCAAAGCTAATGGTCCTGAGTTCCTAATCGGCTGGTAATTCACAACAGACTGAAGTGGAATAAATTGGGGATGACCCTCTTGGATCGGTTTGAAAGATTGCTGTTGATGTTGTCGGCCGAAATTGTCGAAATAGTTCCGATGTTGCTGATCGATATGATGGAAATTTGGTCGACGAGACGCTTGAGATTGGGGTGGAATGTAGACGCTTTCGAAGATTCCGGGGGTGAAGCGATCCGTTATCGCCGACGCTGGGATTTCTACAGTTAGGAGATTGTCGTCTGGATTTACTGGCTTTTCGGTTGTAGTACTAGTTGTCGATACTTTGTCGACAACTTCTACAACTGTCGAATTTGCCAACGTAGTAGCGTTAGTATCGACAAGAGGTCCATCGGTCGAGGTTTCGAATTCCGTGTAATCCTCTTCAACCTCTTCGGTGAGATTTTTCGGCTTTTCCGCAGAACCACCGATCACCGTGATGATGTAATGAATACCCTTTTGAGTTGTCGAAACTACCGGAGTTTCAGTGGTCATTTCGGTACGAGCCACTTCCGGTTCGGTCACTGTGGTCTCAGTTGGGTCACTCTCGTAGGGGGCCTCGGTTCGAATGACGGGGCGGAAGGTCTTCGTAATCACTTTGACCGGTCGACTCGTCTTTCGAAGTGACACGTACTTTTGGGCTTCTGTCGTTGACCTCGGTAAAGAGGTCGTGACCTCTGATTCTGACCTTTCAGTTGTTGTGCTAATTCTGACCGTCGTGGCAGGCTTCTTCGTTTTGACCACATATTGACCACTGTTGTAAGGCGGAGGGGTTAATTTCGTCGTGGGTCTCGACGCTCTAGACGTGAGGTTCCTCGAGGGTCTTGTTGTTGTGGTCGTCGACAAAGTGGTCGGTATGGATGTAAAGGCCGGGAAACTGTATTTCTTCAACGGTACTTCGGTCTTCTTCCCCTTAATTCCATACGGGGTTTCCGTCGATGTCGATGTCCTCGTCGACGTGGACGTGAATGAGGAATTCTTTATCACGTAATACTCTTTTGTGGAGTTGCCCACTTTTTTGGGCTGGGGCAATCTGTCTCCGAATTCTCGGTAAATGTATTGATCCCGTGGGCGTGGGGCTTTTGTGGTCACATTTTTCCGAACCTGCCTGCCCAAACCTCTGGGGCTATGGGGCGGAATTTCAACATTTTGAACTTCAGATTGCCCCAACGGGACGGTCAAAGTCTCCGAATCGTCGGATAAAGCTAGTCCACTTTGACATATAACTGCTAGAAACAGGGCACTGATTACTGTCACTGGGGCAAAGATCATTTTTGATGATGAGCCCCTCATTTTGAGTTTTAAAATATTTATGTTTTTATGACTTTTATGTTTTTTACTGTTTTTATGACTTTGGGTAAAACGTATGTGAATTGGTGAGAGATGTCAAGTGGTGACCATCGAGGATGGACATGGACATAGGACTGGCCACAATCGAGTCTCACGATTCATTCAACTGAATCCCAATTTTTTGCCAACTTCCTGTTATATAACAAAGTAAAGTGACTGAGAGGGTGACGAAGCTTATTGGAATATACTCTTCTAAATCATAGCCATTTACCTTCATTTGGGATTAATTGTAATCACCCAAAAGAATATACAATATTCAAAGATACACCATTTAGTCAAAACCGGATTGGGATGGGTGTTCTCAAGTCAAAAAATTACAAAATACTTCAATACCATCTTTATATCTAGCATTTTTCTTCCCAGATCAATCTCATTCAATATTTTTAGTCTACCGTTAAATCCCTAAATAAGTCCCCAGTGGGTCATTCAATTCAAACGATTTTGAGGATTCTAAAAATATTATGCAAATCACACAAACTACGGAAACAATGGAGTTTTTTTGCTAAGGTCAAGCCATATCTGATAGGTTCTGTCGGATTCATAATTATTTTAAAATATACTCCGAAATAACTCCCCTCTCCGAAATAGCATTCGCTTGTAGTACGGGTAGAATTCTCAGATCTTAAACACCTCAAGAGCAGTTTAATTTTACTCATATTTATAAAAAATTAGCAACAATGGAGGGATTTATTGTGAATTTACGTTATAATTGTTTTTGTCGGCTGTTTGTATTTGATATTATTGTTTGGATGTTAGACAATAATAAGTGTAGTATATTGATAAGGATAAGATATAGCTTATACTTCCTCGAACTCTGTTCATTCAGAAAACCTCTTGTTGAGACGTTGGTATTTGGTGTGGAAATGTTATGGGGAAAGTGAAACGATGAGATTTGGCCTTTTGACATCTTTTATGAGTTATGACCGACTAAGGGCCACCAAAATAATAATAATCATAAGAACATAATGGGAATAGGGATAATAACAATACTCAACTGATAACACGAGGAACAAAGACAGCTAAATAACATCTCCACGCCGACTTACAACATCAGATGAACAGGCTGGGTTGACCATAAATACTGACTCACAGTAATGATCGCCTGTTGCCTGTTTAAACTCAAAATCAACATCAACTGCATCCATAAATATGTTGCATTGAATTCCTTTCGTAACTATCGAGTTTATTTCATGTCATAGAATCGTAACTCCGGTAATTAGAGTCAGGGTTCGAAGATTCTTAGATTTTTTTTCAAAAACCCGGATTCATGGACTTAAGAGTTTTTCAGAGTTTTTGAGTCTCCAATAGTTGTGGGATAGACGAACATCATAATCATAAAACATTTGGACATTACATTTGATTTTTTTTAAATTATGACCTAAATAACGTCAGAAATCGGAAGTTATAGTTTATTTAATGCAAAGACATTCCATTGTATTTTGTCTGGTTCTTACACAAAATGCAAATTCCAACTGCGAGCTTTTAAGTAAGACCCAATATCGGTTAACCCAAAAACCCGGTCCGTCCAACCCTGATCCGAAAATATTTACCATTCTCTAATATAGTCCGATTTTTAAATACCATTGACCTTATCCTAAAACTATATATATACAACCACAAATCCCCTAAAATTTAAAATTCAAAACCCGATCCCTCGAACCCTAATCAAGAGTGTAAATAAGCTTAAAAGGAGTACAGAATCTGCACAATTTCCCAAATATAGTCTCAAAAGAGTCCCACGTTTGGCAGAATAGGAGAATAGAAAATAATCTGCATTGATTATCCTTAATTCCAAATGAAATGCATTTAATTATTCAAACTCCACCGTCTAATTGAAAGGGACAATTATTTTTCCTTAATTGAAATGATGCAACTCCTTCCTCTCTTCCTTTCAAGTTAGGACGTTAGGAGGGTGTGTCCCACTAACAACTAATCATTCCTATTTTTCAATAAAAATTGCAATCTGGGATTTTCAAGTCTCAAGTATCTACTTGTTGCAAATTGTGATTTCCAAACAAAAAAATGATAAAGCGATTCGTCTGTCGCCGGCAGAAATGGCCTACATTTCAGAATTTTAGAATTTTAAATGCACTTTTTATCATTCCGATAATTGAGGTTTGATTAAAATTACTTAAAATTAGTTGCTCGTTTTTTCCCCTTTCAGTTTGAGTTAACTTTAACTGTTAAGGGTAACCAGTTAAATATTTTAAAGGAAAGAAGTAGCCGAAATGTTCGGACAGCCGATTGTGTAATAAATTAGAAAGTTGTGCTCAGTTGCTGCTGATGCTAATTCTATTTCCTGCGCAATAAATAAATTCCACAATGGCAAATTAAGTGGAAAAGACAGAAAAATTGTAAATCAAGCAGAGGGGTTAATTAAGCAGATTTTTGTGCAAATTTTTCTCTGAAGTTTGTTCATTTTTCAGTCGGAAATTAAAATTAAAGTTCCTTTTGCATCAGATGCAGTTGGAGTGAAATCGTTGAGTCAGTTTTGTATATTTTTCCAAAAGATTTTCAGTATTTCCAAGAGGATTTTTTATAATGACATAATGATGCATGATAATCATAGGGATACCACCTACAACTTCGAACAAGGGAACCTTCTCAGGTGATAGATTGCTAGGGGGTTTTTGGAGAAATTTGGGAAGTGTAGATAGGTAAATGCAAATGGCATGTCGATTCGATGAGTTGTAGATACGATTTTAAATTGAGATTTATTGAACTTTGACATACAATTGGAATCTGAATTAAGTTTATGCTTAGAATTAATATTTGTTGGATAAATTAGACCTAGAATACCTACGTTTGTAAATTTAATATTTTTTCCATCCAGAAATCACTTGTGGGAATTAAAATGATAAACGAATGCCATTAATTTTAAGTAACTTTTAGATTTTATTAACGCAAGAAACACTCCGTTTTCGGGATAATTATTTCCAGTTCCATTAACAATTTGTTCTTAATGATCATCGTTTAATATAAAAGGTATTAGGTAGTCTAATCTGAGGAGGAGAATAACTCCATACTTCAATCAGCAAATAATCGATATGAAAAATAAAATATGAATTTTTTAAAAAACTGTTACAACGCGAAAAAAATATTTTTTTAAATGAAAAATTGACATCCCTAATTTCTCTAAACATCAATCAATTTTCAAGCTTTGATTTTCCAATGGGTTTATCATTAGAGCAGGTTCCCTTGTAAGGCCCAGAGTTAAATATGTGTGACGGAAGTGAGTGGTGTAGTGTATCCCTTTTACGAGCATATCATCTCCACAATTAGCATAATCTGTCTCTTCAATAGCCCTTATTAATCACCCAACACATTTCCATATTTTTGTTTTTTATTCATTTTTTTTATTTTATTTACTTACACAGTTACACGCATCTTTAGACAAAACAAACCGTTAAAAAACGTCTTCATCTCGCCTCTCTCTGCGAATTCGAAGAAGAACTCAAGAATCTGCATAGAAACCTGTCAATCTGGCTAATCATTTATTGGGTTGGCCAATTAATTGACAAATCCTTTTATCCCTTCCACCATTTAAAAGTTAGTTTGACAGTTTAAGTATTTAACTGTTCAGTCAGTTAAGCAGTTACGGCCCACGCTATCCCTACCTTATAATAGCCATTTTTATGCACTTTGCAAACATGACATTTTACTATTTTATGGCATCATCTTTCTCCATTTTTATATCCTCTTCCTTTTTATTAGGGATAAAAGCCCTTTATAGAAACACCCTGTCTGTCTGTCTGTCCGTCCGTGCAGATGCCATTTTTTGGAAACGGATTAAAACTCCACATTTGATTGGCTTCAGCCGAAACAGAGTTTTAAATAGTCAGTTATACACCTACTAATATCTTAGAAAAATTTAAACTCGAAAATTCCTATACCAGACAACCTATTTAAGGTTTATGCATATTCGAAAAATTTGTGGTTTTGGTTTCACCCCTTCTTAACCTTCCATTTGTAACGGTTTATTAAAAAAACAAGGACGATTTCCAATATTTTATGTTCGCATGTAACAGGATCTTCTTGAAAGGTATTTTTAATACATGGTACATGGTGGACTTTAAATACCAAACTTGTTACACCTCATAACAAGTTACTTAACGAAAAAAAAAACATATTGGAATAAAATGAAAAATTGCACATAATCAAATGCAAATAGGATTATAAAAATGATGGATGAGGGTGGAGGATTTGTGTGCATTTAAATGCTGAAATTGGTTGTTGTGATTCTTAAAATGGGAATCGATTATAATTTTAGAGATTTTCATAAGAGATGTTTTGGGGATTTAGAATAGTCCGTTTCTGAAAGTCAAAATCTCTAGGGTTAATGACTCGATAGTTTGTTAATTATTGTTCTGTAAATAACAAGAGAATTACTCCTAGATAATTCCCCATATTTGAAAAAAAATCCAGGTTCATATGGACTCATTAAAAATTTGATACGTCGGGTATTTAATCCAATTTACTTCAATATTAATTAAATTTTTCCAAATGTTTTCAAAGCCCAAATTTTAGAGTGAAAAATAAGCATTCCTAGCCGATTAAAACCTATAAAATACCGAAATATCTAATCGCTTTTAGAAGCGTTTACAGCTGGGGATGCATTTTTTTCTTTTAGCCAGCTCTTTAAATATTTATTATCCTTATTAAAAAAATGTAACTAAAAATCAAAAGTCTACCTCCTGAATTGTTATAACTCGTTAAAAACAGCAATTTTGATTGAATTCAAGAACTGGACTATTTTTAAGCAAAGTAATGAACACGAGTCAAATTGCATCACGAACTCCTCTCAATTGAAATGTAGTAAACCGTTCACGAATTGTTATCGGCTTCTCATACATTTGCAATTTTTTGCAATAAAAAAGAGTGGAAATTAATTAGTGAGTAGTTGGAAAGGGGTTGTTTGAAGTAAGACAAGTAGCGAGACACGTTTGCCAAATTAAATGATAATTTTCGCCAAACCTGTAATCAATAATTGCAGAGTCCTAAGAATCCGTAACAGTTTACCCCAGCCGTTTTTCATAATTAATTAAAATCAAAATCATAACAGATTTAATTTCCTCCTCTTCATCTTTAATAACTCTAATCGCCATCATTCTTTTAATTACAAAAACCTTAATTACGAATTATCATTACAAACTGACTTTATTATTTCCTACAATTTCTTAGTTCCTTAAATTAAAAACGAGTGTCTAGTTTTCTTTTCGCTTTTTTATACTTGGTAAATATCGGGTGCCTCTCGTTGCTCTTCTTCGGGAGATTGGCAATGATTCTAGGAACTGGATTCATATCCATTGGCATGAAGGGGTGACCCTGTGGGGTGTCCCCGATGGGTGACCCGAGTACTTCGCCCACTTGACCCCTGCTCCCGAGGTCAACGTCACTAAAGACGATCATTTCCGTCTCTTCGCCGGCTGTATCCTCATCTTCGTCACTCGTGTCAATGGGCCTTCGTGTCGTCGTCGATTTTTTTAACTTCTTCAAAAATGGGTTTGAAATAGAACTGATTGACCTGGGGCTGGTGGTCTGACCCCGTTTATTTCGAGAACTCGGAATGAAGTTACGAAGTCGGTTAATCACGGCTGAAACGGAAGTTGAGACTCGACTGGAGTTGCTGAGCACGAAGCCCCTTCCGACTCTCTTCGTCGTGGCTTGGGGCAACAATTCGGGGTCATAGGGGGCATCGCCCTGAACATCGTCGGAGGTTAAAGAATTGGGGGTCAATGGGGTCGTGGTCCTCAATTGCCTCCTTGTGAAGTTGACAGGTCGACGTCGACGAATTGTGACCACTTCCTTTGGCAGTGGGATAATACTTGTCGAAGGGGTCAAAGCCGTCGTTCTGGCTCCTGGTAATCGGTTTCGGGGTTTTCGGGTTGGGTCATCGTAGCCCAGATGACCCCGGGGGTGAACGGTCACATTTGGGGGACGTTTCCGCTTTCGTAAAATAATAGACCCTCCATTTTTGCCACGGGTTAACACTGACGAACCCGATTCTGAGGATTCTTCCAGATTCCCGGTTTGTGATGTCGAATCTTCGACCACGTTTTGATCTGCCACATTGACACTGTTCAAACTCTTGCCACCCCTACCCCTTTGACTCGTCTCGGAAATGGTTGCTAAGGTCGGTGGGGGCTGGGATGAGCCTAAACTAAGTATGAAATTGGGGTCGTAAACTTGATTGTAGAGTGCAGGTGTAGGAGAAGCTGTTTGGACTGGAGAATCTGATGGGAAATTGGGGTTAAAGATCGTGGAAATTGGGGGCAGTAGTTGGGTGCTGGGGTCAGTCAAGGGGACCGGACTTGTCGGAAGGTCATCCTCTAAATAGCCGGAAGTGGGCGACGCTTCGCCCCTTAAATCCGATGGCAACGAAATCCCATTCTCCTTCAGGAAGTTGTCAAAGTTTTCGTAATTTGTCGGGGGCAATCCCGGGGGCTCAAGTAGTTCCCCGCCGTCGTTCAAAGGCGCCCCAGTACCCCGGACTGGCAGTGGGGGCGGTCCATACTGGGCACCCCCACCGTCTATGTGCGCCTCGTCCCTCCAACGATCTAGTATGAAAGATGACCCCTGGAAATAATTTAATAATAGCAGAGATTTATTCATACAATTAAATTTTAATTGGATAAAGCTAGATCAGTCGAGATCTATGTACCTTCTCGCCAATCATAATAGTGGATGCCTGAGTGTTTGCCCCTACGATTGTGGGCATTACAGAAGCTGCAAGAGTTTTAAAATAAAAACATCAGTTTCCAATGCCAGAAGTATACATTTAAAATACGGTTCCGTTATTGTTACCATCAATGACCCTGAGCCCCTCGACGCCCATGACCTTCAGTTCGGGGTCAACTACGGAGAAGGGTGAGGTGGCAAAGCCCATGGGGCAAGTTCCAACTTGATCGTTCATCGTGATTGTGAAGTGCCGGATGTAACATTCCCAATAAGCGTCACTCCTGAATAAGAACTCTTCACAACCGGGGAAACAGCGATTGGAGTATTTCGTGTCGCAGTTACGGAACACCGTTGTGTTCTCGGCCAGGAACAGAGCTCGACGGATACCTTCCGTCAAAACCTATACAACAATGTTTTTATTAATTAAACACGCTTTCAATTGAAATTATCTATAAAAATCAATGACAGTATTATGATTTTATGTGACAAAATAACATTCATGAAAGGATTCATGCATTTTATGTGACAAAATAACATTCATGAAAGGATTCATGCATTTTATGATTCAGCATTAGTTCTGGAGACAAAATATGAATTTTGCGAATCATTTTCCGTTTAAAATTGACGATCTAGAGTTATTGATTGGGGAATTGAACGCGGGTATGTCTGACCTTGATGTCCTTGCCCCCATCGTCACTGAAGAAATTAGGGTTGATGACAAGTGGGACCTTTGGGTCAGTGGACTTGAGGCACAAGTCTCCGCGGGATTCTGGCCGCGCGACAGTCACAACGATAAAGAAGGCGTTCCTGCCGCGCGCGTTGAGGTAGTAGCGCTGAAGTACATCTTCACGGAGTCCGAATGCATGTGCGATGTCGGGGGCGAAGAGACGATGGGGCGTCATGCCGAAGAGTGTGAGTTGAATGTCGGGCCACGCCCCCTGCCCCGCCCCCTGTGCATAGGAACTGGTGAGGAGTGCCGTTGCCTGGAACCCGGAAGTGGTCAGTGGCCCCTTCCCTTGCTTTGTAAACTGGAGGAAGGAGGATGCCGTCACGTCATTGTCGTACGAGAACGTCTTCGGGGAGTTTATGAAGAATGGCCCCAGGAGGGTCGAAATGTGGTCGTGGAAGTTTTGACCCACCGGAATGTCTGACTTTACCGGAATCTGTCATTTAATTTAACATCAGTTTCGGGTTATTAAAATAGTGGTGTCAACTATACTATAAGTCCTAATTTTCGATCCAAAATATATTTATCCAAAACTTATTTCGGGGACCGGGGAAATGGCAAAAAAAGTCGAAGAACCATTTTTAGCAGTAAATTTAGGAGCAGAAGTGTTTGGGTCAGTTTTCAGTTTACAGAAGGTCAACCCTAACTTATAAATTGGCTCATTTAATCTTTAAACTTTGCTTATGGAAATGGATATCCCATAATGGTGATCTAATTTGTAGATCGGAAAAATTATCACCTTGTTAAATTCAATAAAAGGATGGGACTATGATTTTTGTAAATAATTATTTACAGAATATATTTTTTTTAATGTAATAATTTGATTTAAAATTACGTTGAGATGTTGCAAATTGGCGGAAGGTCCAATTCCAGATAACATGAGTATTTTTGGAGTTTGCAGCGTCCCTGCCGATAAGACGATCTCCTTATTTGCAAATGCATTGTACACCTTCCCATGTCTTTCGTACTGGACTCCGTAAGCCACGTTACTCCCCTCTTTAATTAATACCTGCAAACAATTAACTCCTCTTTAATTTATATTTTAATTATCATTAAAGTAACAAGGTAGCTTTAAGGATTGTTTCCCCAGCTCCAATTAAGCTATAGGGTGTTTTATTTCGGGGGTATATTTGCGGGGGTAGGATGGCCCATTTGGAGAACATTATTTTGGGGGATTTATTTCGGGGAGTGTATTTCTTGGTAATAATTTCAGTTCATGTAGTTATTTCGGGACATTTTTTTTCGTTAAACATCACTCTAAATTGATAGGGATGTATTTCGGCATGGGGCTCTATTTCGAGAAAGCAGTTATAACAAGTACCTTGTTAACATGAGCAAACTTCCGAATAAGCAAGGAATCCCTGTCCCGAACCGGTTGAATATAAGACTTATAAGTGGCCTGCCGGATCCCATTTTTAATCGGGTAATATAACGCATCGAAACCTGATTTTTACATTTTAAAGTTTAACTAATTAAATAATTAAATTTCTACAATAAATTCTATAATTAATCAAAAGTGAGAGGATGCCTTCATCATATCGTCCATTGAGGTCAAGGTGCTTGTATCCCATTTCCCTTCCGGCCCAATTCCACTCATTCGCCAGCCCTATTTCGTTGGGCATTTCCACCTGCAGTGGGCCATTCACCCCGTGTGCCGATTCTGAATCATTTATTTATTAATTATTAAATTAATAATTAAAATTATTTAAATTTTAACTGTGGAGTTATCTAACCATCGGTGGTGGTGCCGACAAAGTGCTCGCTGTTGCAGAAGTGGGGCTTGACCCCTTCGTAACTCCAGCGTTGGTCCCCTGAAAATAAGTAACAATTATTTACGCCGCATTTATATTAGATCTTCCTCTTGAGTTGGATAATAATTAATATTATAAACTTATTTAAGGACATGGAGTAAAAGTGAGTTACCGGTGATTCTGGCCCAATTGTCAAAGTCCTTGGGACTTCCACGTAAATGAATTAAATAGTTCAAGTTGCCACTCCCACCCAGATTCTTCCCTTGGGAAAACGTGTACTTCTGCAGTTCATATAAAACAAAACATAAAATAGTATCAATATTGTGGGAATATTACATTCATTACTCAATCAATTACACACTACCTTAGAAATTAGAATAGACTATCCTTACCCCATAATGCAAAATAAAATGCATTACAATTACAGTGCTATTACGGAATAATATCCTAAAACTCAAAAGGCAATCCACATCCACAGAATCTGATTAGTTCCTATATATAAGCTCTTAATTCAGTAATAAAATCTAACACTGACACATTGGCAATGGAAATAGGTTGTAAAAGTTTAAGGAACAAGAATTGTCATTGAATTTTATTTTTAGTTCAGTTATTGTAATGAAAGAAGATAGAGCGTGGGAACCGATCTACTCAACTAATTATCACCCTTTCCTCGACGAATTTGGAATGTATTTTTCATCTCTGTGATTCGATTAAATTTAAATTCTTAGCTATTTTCAAAATCGGATCTACAATTGCTTAATTTACATGAAACGCAGAATAGGCTAACAATAATTAAATAGCCACCGTCTCCAAAACATAGACCACAGTGTATCACTTTCCATTTCAAGATGAGGGGGGTGGGGGGTTGAGGTCGAGTATGGGGATTTATTTAAGTATTTTTTTTTTGGGGGGGGGAGTTGTTTCGACGATTGTAGATTGAGATTGACTTGTCAACTGATATTACCTTGTGGGTGCAGATGAGGCAGGATGTGGTTTGTGGTATTGATTTGTGACTCCAGTCCGTGGCGGGGTAATTGGGGATGAAGAGGGCGAGGGCGGGGATTGCTTGGAAGGGGTGTGACTCCCCACCCGCTTCCAGCAACAGCACCGAGTGGAACTCCGACAGCCGATTCGCCACAACCGCACCCGCCGACCCTCCTCCCACTGACAACCATTTAATTCATTAACACCACATTAGTACAGGAATTCATACAATTTAAATCATCTTTCGATACAGGGACATTTACAAGGATATCACCTTTCGGAGGTTACCGAAATGGATTTATAACACTACTCAAGAAGAATCTACTAAAATAAGTCCCCACCCCTACTAACTTTTAGACTTTCCCAAACTGTTGAAGACTATGCCATTTTAATTTAATAGATCTATTTCAATTTAAGATTTCAGTTGAATAGGTCAGTTGAAGACGTTAAGGATAAATAGAAAAGTTATTCTGGGGGTTATTTCAGTAATCCCGGTAGTAATTAGATGGATTTAGGGATTTCCAACTCCGTCGGAATTAATGGAAGCAACGAGATGGAAATATTTTCGTTTCATATCTGACAAGGGAACATTCTCAACTGTACCAACCCGATATTTTTCAAACCGGTCTAATTCTAAATAACAAATTGTAATAGCATAAAATACATTTATTCGTGGTACAGCATGTCAGAAGGTTTGAAACTACATCCTTCACTTTAAGGATTAGCAGCGATGAAAGAGAAAAGTTGGCTTTTCTCGTTTTAACTCCGTTTTTGGGTTTGTCTCAAAAGAGATCGAGAGTTAACATTGCAAGAGTCCAAAAATATAACGTAGTATTTTCACTAAAATTTTATGTGAATTTACAACAGAAAAGGAATCCCTGAAGAGCGCACTTCCTACCTACTTTACTAATTACAATTTATTTCATTTTAATACCGACAGCTTCTATATTAATGTTTTTAGTCGTTCTTTCGGATGAGACCGGTTTTAAAACTATCGAGTCGGTACATTTGGGAATGTCCCCTTGTCAATTCGAATTTAAATATATATACAACTGACCGACAATGAAATCGAAAGTTTCGACTTGACTCCTAAATGGATCCGTAATCCGGTCTTTGATCCGGTCTCCCTTCTCCCAAGTGGCAGAAAACACGGCCAGAGATGCAATAACTCCGTACAGAACGGGCGTGAAAAACAGGTTTTGAAACGCGAATCGAAATGCCGACAAAATTCCCATCGCTTCACCCAATTTTTTCACAATTTTCGAAAACCTTTCAAAATTTTCTTTTTCGAAAACCTCATTTTTTCGAACAAAGGAACTACACTCAAACTTCAACCACTTTAATGATAATTTCAAGCCAATAAACTGTTCCAGAAACCAGAACTCTCCTTGAATGATTGCTCCATATTCTCAATAATAATTTAAATCAGTTCCAGGTAAGGTAGTTCCAGCTAGCCTTCGTGATGATATTCAAATCAGAATAATAATAACAAAGCAGTAAAAATGAAGAGTAAGTCCTTGATTCACTTGTTATTCCTAAAGACTGATGAGGGATTTTAGTCTAAAGAGACTAACTAACTTCAAAATATTTTTTGCAATCCAAAAAAATACCTCGTTTCTCACGACCTTTTCCTCATCATTCGAATTGTGTTAGTTTTAATAAAATGGGAGGTTAGTATTTAGTATTTAGTGTTTGGTCATGTATCTTAATGTTGTACATATCTATCATCATAGCATGTCATGACTCCTGCTTCTCCTAATGACGATGACGAATTGGATATGCAATACTTGTAATATGACGATGATAACATTGATAAGGAGGTGTTTCGGCACAAACTACCTTTGTAATTTAAACGAAGCTTGAAATGATGTTTTAAATGCCAGAGAAAAAGGACGGCAAAAACCTCGACTTAGATTTCATATGTTCTGAAACCTATAACAATGATAAGAAACAAGAATAATAATAATGATAATGTTATTATAACAATAGGAATATCCACGTAATAAAACACGTTAAGAATTCTACTCTTGATTGTAGGTTTGTGGATTTTGCAAGGATTTCCCTGCATTTTCGCATGCCAATTCAGAATTTTATATCTGTTTCCCCTTCGCAATCGGTATTGACAAAAAACTGTAGTTTTTTCCATGGATTATACAATATCTGCTTGTGAGTTTGGACTATGCAAATAACAAGATGCAAACTGGCTTAGAAATCTTAACTAATATTTGTATTCCTGTAAGACGAATCAACGTCAGAGTAGTAATTTAGTTAGGTGATTTGCTGATAATGGATATGCAGAAGATGCCAATCATCGATTAACTGGATCAAAAAGAGAAAATAGAGTGTATGGAACCCGGAAAAAACCCTCACCAGCCCTTCGAAACGGTCTAAATTAAGTCTCCCTGGACTTATATCCGTATTTAAAATGTAATACTTTTAAATTCTGTAAATGGGCATTGCCGAAATGGAAATTATATTAATTACAATAGAAGGTAGTTTTGATTTAAGGCTATTGCTAACCTAGAACACGCAGAGACCCAGAAATGAATTTACGCAATTCAGTCTCATTCATGCATTTGATTTTGAATTAGGATTTAAATGTGTTTGAGTTTTAATTAAAGAAGTGTGTGGGAGTGCAGACGCAACTATTGCAATTGTTATTATGAACATAGGATTTGCATTGCATTTGAGAAGGCAATGAAATCGAAAGGAACTTGAACACGTTTCCCATCACATGCGACAATAATACATTTGCAATCCACTCTCTTATGTTTACGCTCATCCTTATCAATGGCTCAAATCACTTTATGATTCTACTTTGTCTGTCTGTCTGTCCGCTACAACTAACAATTTGCACCTCTATGAGCTAAAACTAATTAGTTCTTTAGCTCTCAAGGGGGTGTGGTTGGATCTAACTTAATTCGAATCGTATGTGTTTAGTTGAATTTTAAAATCATTGGACGGCTCGGTTCCTCATACCTACTTATGCATTGCTTGATGTTACCTTCAATCCTTAGAGACATCCGTTCGTAAGGTATTATTAATACTGACGTATAAAAATGTATCCTAAGTAAAATATTCAGGAACTTAATGCTATGGAACATCTCAACCAATGCTCCGGAAATAAGACAGACAAGGGTCCAATTAAAACGGGACAATGAAGCATGATTTTAAGTTTATCTGACCACGTGCAATTGAAACCACGTTTTGGTTACAATTTGGTTATAAAGCAACGTTAACGTTTAAATCGTCGATAGTAACTTGTTTAACTCGACAGGGAAGTTAGTTAACGTTTATATGAACTGATACTTAATGTTCCAATGATGATCTAGGAAACTGCAGTTTGAGGTTCTCGATCTCGACTCTTGTGTTGGTTCAACCATTTCAACATGATTTTTTCCCTTGAAACTGCTCTTGTCTCAACTTTGACATGAACACATTAATCTTCCTCTTAATCCAATATAATTAGCTGATTAGCATCAGCCCACGTGTTTAGGATTATTACTCTCCTTTCCGAGTTACTCTCAATTTTAAGGTATATTATTATGTGCTTATTTTTTGTGAAATAAAGACGATGGTTTTATGAAAATAATGAGAGCCAAGATGACAGACTAGTAATCAGTTGTATAACTTTTTAAGGAACTTGATGTCGACATTTGGAGTTTTAAATATCTATCAGACAGCATTGTTTTTCTCATTCTAACTGTAATGGCACATCCCGTCAGAATGTCATGTCATCCCTCAAATCACGACTTTAATATTTAATGATGGATATTGGTGTAGTTAGTATGTAATTTAATGCACTTTAGCGTGGTGTGGTAAGGCTTATGCAATTTCCCACAGACTCGATCGACTTGATGCATGCAAATAATAATATTGCAAACTGTAACAAAGAAACTGTTTCGTGACACGAAGTCTTCAGAGTCTCAGGTTTTGCAAGGTTCCTTGGCCATCGGATTAACTAATCAAGTTATGATACTAAATACACTGTATATCACCCCCGAAATAAAATCCCCTCCGAAATAACAAAAACGTTCCGTATTTCGGGTTTTAAGAGTTAATTTCGTCTATTCCGACGAATCTTTTCTATCGAAATTGTCGAAAAGTATGGTCATATTAATGGTTTGATAGGAAGTGTTTGTAACATTGTCTTAAAAATGTTTAATTATTTTAGCTAGGTTTTAATAGATTTAGGGCACATTTTAAATCTTACCATCTTATAATTACCAAGCCTTTCGGGATTATCAAAGAATGGTAATGATCAATTTTTCTGCATCTGAATTTCCTCATTTCCTAATTGATGATTAATTTTCAGATTGATTTTTGGATAAAAAGATGGTATAGACGGCAGTTTTCCTCATTGAATTTCACAATTCACATAAATTAAAATTGTTTGGGAATTCATGTCAGCATGCAGTTTTGAACATGATTTAATAATATTTCCTTAAATCAAGGGAGTCAAGTCCCTAGGTAATCTTTCAAGCTTTAGGAAGTGAATAAAAAATTCTTTTCAGAAACTCATATAAATATTTGATTTTTTTTAAATACAATATTCTTGTATAGCAAAAATGTAGGATAATTTTTACCGATATTTAAAAATTGTAAAAATAAATAATTTCCATCCAAAATAAAAAAACAAGATGTTCCTATTTGCACCCTCCGTTAACAATAACTAGATGCGTCAAGTAAAAAATGAAATGATCAATTCCGAACATGATCACCTTCGATGAGCACAAGCAATAATTTACATAAACGATTATAATTTATTGTCAACCAAAATCAGGGCTATAAAATCTTTTGGGATATCTTAATGGCAGTTAAATTCGTTAATTATTTAAGTTTAAAACAATCCTCAACATACATTCCACTTAAATAACAATGGTATAAATAGGTTTATGAGTTACAAAAGATAATACTAATTAAACTTAATACGTCTAATATGTACTATATACATTTGTAAGTTTTTTCGCTGCTGTCTTTTGACATTTCACTCGATTGGGGTAATTATTTCGGGGGTAGGGGACTTATTTCAGTAAATATTGCAGCTATCCCTTAACCACTGCCAAGATTGTAGTTCGGATCGTCGATGATTTTGGTAATGGAGATCAAAGTGACTGGACAAATGTCCTTCGACTTATTTGAATGCGAGACGATGAAGATGTCATTCTTATTCTCATCTTTCGATTTGAGATTATTTTTAATTATTTTAGAATTATCAAAACCTTTGCCGAAATTGCTGCCAATTTCTCGATTATTATTCGCCTCAACGTCGACGAGAATTGTAGGAGTTGGACCACCACCGTCCAACGGTTTCCCCATAGTTTCCTCCATCAGAAATGAGATCAGGGAACCTCCGACGCTGACGAATGCAAATGCGAAAAATGGAACTGACGGCCATCCTAGCAAAAAAAGTAGTTTTAAATATAAATTAAAATAAATCGTTGTAATTCTGTACAGGCAATGCAATTGTCATAAATCAGATTGTAAAACCCCCCCTAACCTAAATAGCTGTTTTTAAATAAGAGCAATTCATCTCCCAGAATAACTTTCCAGTCATGAAATAAATATTTACTATTCCAGCAGATCGTAAACATCTGAGCCATGGCATGGAGTACCCCCGGAATAAGCCCCATTCTGAAGTGTTTGTAAAAACGCTCCCCTGAATAACCGCCCCTTTAAATAAGTTTCGAATTTAATTAGAGAGTAATTAAAAATTGTCTTACTGGATCCCAAATAAGCAAGTTGAGGTGTTAGAATTCCAGCGATATTTGAGGTGATTCCCCCAATGCCCATTCCCATGGTCCGTGCAGCCGTTGGGAATGACTCCCCCGATAAAAGCCGAATCGCTGACCTCGCACTTGCCATCCCCAACTGACCCAAGAGACAGAGGGCCACCACTGCCATCGGAATCTCCGAATGTTCCAGCACGATCTCACAAATCGCAAGAATAGCCAGGAAAAGGGCACAGAAACTCATCGATGCGAATACTGACTTCCTTCGACCCAATCTGCAACAACAATTAAAATATACCCTAAATCACGATTCGCAACCCTCTGGAATAGAGCCCTTCTGTACAGAATACCCCATTAGAATTGGTCACATAAGCTTGTAACAATATCCCATAGTATGCCAGGGTAAGTTTTAATTTATTCAAAGGTATATTGACGTCATAAGCATGACATTTGATCGATTGTCTAGTCAACTTACAAGGGGACATGACCAACTGTACAATTCCCATTTTTAGACCAGTTTGAATTTTTCAAACGAGACAGGTTTAAAACATATAAGAGTGGTACAGTGGAGAATGTTCCCTTGTGAGACAAAAACCCATGGACTTGAGATACAATAGTTCCCCCAAACTAGAGCCCTACAATGTTCTTAAGTCAGAGGTTTGAAAAATATAGCCACATAGGAGTTTAAATCAGATTTTAGGGTAAATAGGTGTAAACGTGTACAGAAACTGACCGATTATTAATAAGTAGAGCTGCGCGCTGTCCCACCGCGTTGGCGAGTCCCATGAAGAATACGTTGTGGTAAATGTTTCCCTGTACGTTTTTTATATTGAAGCTGATACCGTAGTAAGTGAGTGACCAAGCGAACCAAATCGCCATGTTGTAGATGCAGGTTGCGCGGAGTGACTTGTCGCGCACAAAGTCCAAGTAACTGTAGCGCACAATTTCCCCCGCCTCTTCCGCTTTCAGCGCTTCTTTCTCGACAATTGCCCGCAGGATTTCGACAGCCACTTCCGCCTTCCCGTTCACTTTCGCCATGTAGCGGAGCACACGATCCGCCTCTTCCACACGGTTTTGTTTCATCAGCCACCGAGGACTTTCCGGCACGAGTCTAATACCAAATAAAACACTTAATATTATTTTGAGGTGGGGATTTATTTCAGGGCTAGACATACATAAAGCTAATTGTAAGAACCAATAACAAACTCGAATTACTTGGGAGTTTGTAGCAAATTCTTGCACATCTTCGATTTTGTGCAATTACAATCAGATACTTCGTTTATCAGTGAGTGTGCATTTCATGGATTCGATTGTTTTGGGTTCGGGAGGATATATATTTGTTAGGACTCGGAATTTTTCGACATTTTAGATATTATTTAATTTGGTTAAGATTAGTGGAACGTCATTCTCAATATCGTTTAACTTTCAGATGAACGGATTTGAAGTGTATTTCAGTAATTCTGTTATTTGGAGAGTGGGGCTGTATTTCGGGGGGATATGTGTTTTTTTTGGACTGAAAGGCTAAAAACCAATCATCTCGAATCTCGAAACACTTAACTCAGCCGTCATGTAACTTTATCAGATTTAGATATTGGGGTTGTATTTCGGGGACTCTGTTATTTTGAAGGCTGGGGCTGTATTTCGGGGTGATGGAGATGGTAACTTACGGGTAAATGACAAGGATGAGACTGAAGGGTGCAATAGTGGCCCAGTACAAGGACCTCCAGGGATGAATGTAGTTGGCAAGGACGCTTAAAATCATGATCCCTTCCCCAGTTGGGCCGATACAATTAGACAAGGATCGCCATTTCGGAGGCATCACTTCCACAACTCCTACTAGCGTCACGTTCATGAAACCTTGAACATTATTAAAATTTAAAATTAATTACTCGATTAATTGCTTAATTAAAGAGTAATTAAATTATGACTAAATTACTTGTAATCCCAGCACCGCAGATGAACCGAGCGACAGCGTAGAGGTAAGGGGTCGTTGCAACTGCCGAAATGGTTGAGCCTATTGAGAGGAGTAATGTCGCACCGAGAAACCCGTACCTCCTCCCGTGCCTTTAATGTTCAGTTAGACCGGTTAATTAAGTTCAATACTTGAGTTTTTAATTGTAATGAGCTAATTAGCTTATTCCTCACCAATCGACTAACTGCCCTCCAAAGACGCTTCCGAAGAACATGCCCAGCATTTGAATACTGGTTATGAAGTCGAAGACCCATGCCTTCTCACAGATCAAGCTCCACTATACCGACAAATATTAAATTCGGTTAATTTTAATGGAACTTTGAAAATTACAAGTTCGTAAACTTTGATTTTTAAATTATAACACCCGGGGTTTTAAAATAATATTTACGGTATATAATTGTTTTAACTAAATTGTTTACGCGATTTGCAAAGCGTTAATTACCTCAGCAATTATAGACTCTTCAAAGTCGTTCCCTTCCGGATAGCGAGTTCCGTTGCAACTGCAGACATCGCTAATTGACAAGGTCTCATTGTTACAAGTCCAAAATTCTGGAACTCTCCCTGTTTTTAAAGTAATTACAATAATAAGATATCCTTAATTATGGCTTATTCCTCTCATTTAAAATATCTGGAAACTGCAATCCAAAAGTGTGTCTTCTTTTGCAGTTGTAAATTAATGTTTTTAAACATAAAATCAAAGTCAGACTCTATACATCTTATTTTGCCAATTATTTGACTCGTGACGAACTTAATCCATATGCCATACTCAATCGAATCTCGAGTAAAAACTTTGAGATTGAGGGGTGGGGATTTATTTAGACTTTTAGAGGTTCTTATTAAAGCTAAATCAACTATTTTTTGGTATTCTATAAAATGTATTTTAATCCAACTCACCAACAAATATCGGAATGAATGTGACAAAGGCAGTTGGGATCTCCAAGATCAGAAGAAGAAATAAAATTAAAAATTGAAAATTTCCAAATCCTCCTACAATCAAAATAAAATTTAATTTAAAACTTTCAGCGAATTAGCTAAATCTACAAAATATGATTTTTTTAGACACAATTAAATTGCTTACCCAAATATTCTAGAATATCTTCGAAATTTCTAATTTTATTTTGCTCCGAATCACAACTCTTAACCTCATGTCCCTTTTTAATACTTTCAATTGATTCTTGCAGTTTTACAGTCATTTTTATGTCCCAACCTGACAACTTATTGTTACAATTTACTGAACAGATTTTTCTCTAATTAATTGATCCAACCAACACCTACTAAATTAATATAATATGATGCCGTTGAATAAGAAAACCTGTCGTTCTTGACGTAGTTCACAATCCAATTTCTGTTAAATTCTTCGAAATTGTAGATAATTAATTAATAGATTATAAGATTATAATAAGAAATACTTTGAGAGCAGAACAATTGGGAATTAAGCTCCAAATAGCTTTGAACGGTTAATGTATCGACTGGACGTTTTTAAATACCCAACCCTACAGCCTTAAGTATTCGAATGACATAATTATCGCTCCGTTTCTCATATTTATAACGGTTGGATGCGAATAAATTAATATCAGAGACAAGCCTCCCGAACTAAATCAATTAGTTTGGAATTAGGAGCACGTTTTTCCAGAGAAGAAAGAGTGTTTCCTAAAATTAAAACTTTAAAGGCTCCGATTTTAAAGTAATTATAAATTTTGTGGTTTAATTACAAATTCCAATCACATCTTCCGTCTCCTCCAAATGAGTGGGATTAGTCAGTAGACTTGGTTGTAGGTTTGACGGATTAGTCAAGTAAACGTATATTCTTTGTTTGTCATAAATATAGTTAAAATGACATTAAATTTATGACGTTATTTTTTTCGTTTTAAATACTATTTTATAATCCATTGTAGTGTTTTGGACTTGAGACGCGTGTTCCAAACATTTCCGAACAAAACAAAGCATGAAATCAATAGTTTCTGGGTTTATTACAACAGTTAATTGCTGATTCGGAATAATACTACGACTGGAAAAGTTGATGATAAACAACAAACGTCACTGCTTGTGGAATTTTTTTGATTTCGAGATTCCACTGTTCTTGACATAAAAGGGTTGTTATAAAATTGTTGATCCTGTATTTAATTGAAAAATTTCCCGAAATAAGTCCCCAGGAGCTATTAGTTTTGTCTAGAGGGAGGATCTTTGCAGTTGGATTATAGTTATTCATTTTATGGCAATGCATTGAAAGCTATTGGATGCACCATCCGGACCAGACCCCCGAAATAACTCCCCACCTCCATAATAAGCAGATACCGTAAAAGCCATACCTGGAATAACTCTCTCAACTCCGAAGCTACTCCATTGTTAAACTACGGCGATTCTTGACTCGAAGAAATAACTGCCCCTGGGGAATTATTTTAGTACTGACGTTAGTAACTTAATTACTACGGATAATTTTTCTTGATACGGAGGCAGAGTAAAATGTCATATTTGTCACAAACCTTTGTGAGAGCGTGTTAATTGGAGTTGGAGGTGTTGTCTAATTGAGTGATTGGTTTGTCTGGTGACTGGTTAAAATCTTATCTCCTAATTACCTGCTAATTAATTCATCTTTCGTGACAGATTTAACGTCTCGACCCCTCATTCTAAATCTGTCCCATTCACCGGCTCGGATTTTTCCAGATTCATCCCACATATTTCATACTTCTTTCCAATAAAACAGTGAGATGAATAATTCATATCTTTCATCCACTTTCCGCTGGTTATAATTATAATTATTTTTTCACAACCCATTCAAAGATATTTTAGTCATTTGAAATGTGCTTCCAGTCGCATGGACTCCTAGATTCAAAATCGCATTTGGTTCGGCGAGGCTTAAAGAAGCATGTTCTGGAATCGGCAGTAATCCCAAGTAAGAATAACAATTTCGATTAATTAACTAGACCATTACAAAGGGTGTCCGATACATATGAAATTTATTCTTATTCTCGTAATTAAAATCGAAGTAGATTCTGATGATACTTGAAGAGAAATTGAATTATTTGTTTCATCAAGTTCTAAATTCGAAATATCGTATACAAAGCAGACTTTGTGTCAAAACCTTCATTCGCACGAACCCGTTCATGCTAAATAGCCATAAAATTATTCCTGTACTGTTGTAGAATCCTCCCCTATAGCGATAACTGCAATATTTGGTTCTGGATTTTGAGATTTCTTAGTCAATCCATCTTGTAAAGGTTTACCCATCGTTTCGGCCATCAAAAAACAAATCAAAGAGCCTCCCACACTCACGATCGCAAATAAAAAGAAGGGCACGGCTGGCCATTCTATAACCAAACAATTAAAACATATTAAACGGGAATGTCACAGCTCGATCTATAGTGCCCTAACATTCCTGGCACATTCAAATTTAAACAATTCCCCGGAATAACTACCCACCCCAAATAAACACCCATGAGGACTTACTAGATCCAATAAATGCGAGAAGCGGTGTTGCGACGCCAGCGAAATTGGATGCGAATCCGCTGAGTCCAAGTCCCATAGTCCTAACGGGTGTTGGGAATGACTCGCCGGAAAGTAAGCGCGCCGATGAGCGGGCGCTGGCCATACAGAATTGTCCCATGAAGCACATGCTCACGACGACCCACCGTAAATTCTCCGCCGGCAGAACGAGTACCGAAACGGCCAACGCCACCAGGAATACCGCACAACTGACCATCGCAACGAACAGTGCCTTCCGTCTCCCCAATCTGCAATTTCAAAGCAGTCATTACTTTATGGGAACAATTTATCCGTCCGTCCGTCCGTCAATTTAGAAATAATCTCGTTCCTAATCGCTTAAACCTTGCCTGTCATTGATAAGCATAGCTGCCCTCTGGCCAAGTGCATTCGCCAGTCCGATGAGGAATACGTAGAGGTAGATGTTCCCTTCCACGTTTTTGATATTATACGTGATTCCGTAGTACGTGAAGGCCCAAGTGAACCAGATTGCCATCATGTAGAAGGAGGTGGTCCTCAGTTTCTTGTCTTTGATGAACTGGATGTAGGTGAAGCGCTGGGAGCCCAACGCTTCGCTTTCTAGTTTTTCCTTGTCGCTGAGACGCTGCAGAACGTCCAGTGACACCACTTCAGAACCGTTTACTTTGGCCATGTACCGAAGCGTCTTGTGCGCTTCCTCTACTCGTCCATTCCGTAGAAGCCACCGAGGGCTCTCTGGCACGAATCTAAAGCAAAACCATCCCTACAAATTCATTGAAGTCCATGAGAGTTATTTCAATCCAGAGAGGATTAATTTCGGGGGGTGAGAGCTATTCCGGATTATATTATTCTAGACAGTGATTATACCTGTTGTAATTACAGCCTTGTGCTCGATGACTCGCCGGGTAAAACTCATTTCGTCCTATATGTGGAGTCCCATTTAAAGCAAACTAGCAAACTATATATGCTAAAGTATAAATACCCTGTGAATTTTACCCGGCGAGTCAAGTAGCAGAGGGCTATCTTGGAATTCCTTGATCATTTTCAATTTCTATAATCTTGGGTTCTTGGGTTTGGAGAAAAGTGATTAATTATGGATAATGAGTGTTTATAATTAAACGTACGGATAAATGATAACGATTAATATAAATGGGGCGAGTGTAGCCCAATGCAGAATCCTCCAGGGGCGAATGTAGTAAGCGAGTAGGCTGAGGATCATGATCCCTTCCCCAGTGGGCCCAACGCTGTTGGACAGGGACCTCCATTTCGGGGGCATGAATTCGATCAGTGCCATGCAAGTTATGTTTATAAAAGCTACAGGATACAGTTACCAGTTTAATTAGCTTCACAGATTGTTATCAGGTCATTGGGGATGTTTTTAAGGTAAAAATACTGCCGATTGCCCCGATTTGGGGCGAGGGCGAGAGCAAGGGGTGACTTTAATTTGTGGATATAACCTGGTATTCCAGCGCCGCAGAGGAGCCGAGCAGCCCCATAAACGTAAGGGTTTGGGGCGACTGCGGAAACGGCGGATCCCAATACGAGCAGAAGAATTGCGCCCAGGAACCCAGATCGTCGCCCATACCTACAACAAATCCCCCTATTCTGTTTACATTACCTAAATACAACGTTAACTTCATTTCCATAGGGTAAAAAATTATTTGGAGCACATGAACAGATCTGAAATCTATTCCGAATGCGAAGAGGGTAGAGTCTTTAAAGTAACCTTGTAGATTTGAAACTTATCAAAATTTTAAATTATGTTAAGTACAACATCTTGTATAATGTTTCAGATTGGAACTCATTAGCAAGATAATCTATATTTTTTTGGTGGGGGCAGAGGGGGTCTGAAAGTTGAACTTTACCAATCTGCAAACTGACTTCCGTACAAGTTCCCAAAGAACATCCCGATCATTTGAACGCTGGTGATGAAATCGAAGACCCATTCTTTGTCGCATACGAGGGACCACTATCAAATGTAACAGATTTGTATTAATTAATTATTAGTCCCAAAAATTAATTAAAATTAATTATCGAATCAAGATTTATAAACTGCTCGTGAAGTACTTCTGCAACAATGGAGGAGTCAGGCTGGAGGGGTTCCAAAGTTTGATTGCAACTGCAGATTTCCTTGAAACTTATCACATCATTTCCACATCTCCATTCACTTCCGATTTGACCTTGGTTCATTCATTTAGAAATTTAGGTTAGGTTAGGTTAGGTCAGGTTAGGTTAAGTTAGGTCAGGCTAGGTTAAGTTAAGTTAGGTTAGGTTAGGTTAGGTTAGGTTAGGTTAGGTTAGGTTAGGTTAGGTTAGGTTAGGTTAGGTTAGGTTAGGTTAGGTTAGGTTAGGTTAGGTTAGGTGAGGTGAGGTCTGACCTAACCTAACCTAACCTAACCATCCATGGATGTCAGTTCTAAACTTAATTTTAAATACTTCATACTTGCTATCCGTCAATTTATTGAAATCATTAGAAATTCGACCAAAGATGAGCCATAATTGTTTTTAAAACTCTCCAACAGGAGCTTGTATTTCGGTTTAAATTAGGGGAAATAATTTTTCCATACCTCCAACAAAGACAGAGATGAATGTGACAAAGGCAGTCGGGATTTCCAAAATTAGAAGCAAAACCAGAACTAGAACTTGAAATCTTCCAAATCCACCTAGTAAAATCCCGACTTTTAAATTCTTACTTTCTTTGCGTCATTAAATTAATCATATTTTAATTGCTAAAGGAATTAAATATAATAATAATATATGAAATGCTGAAAATAGAAATAAACCCAATAGTTCAAGAACATCTTCGAAAATGTTGACTTGGGAGGATGGAAGTTCAAAGGAAACGGATTTTTTCAGCACTTCAACCATTTCCAGTTAAATCTTCGAGACAATTAAAAATTGACAAAAGTTAACAATTTTGCTTCACAAGTTTTTTATGCTTGAAAATAAATTAATATATTTTTTGGAAATTTTTATTTAGATATATTGTTTTTGCTCTGCAACAAATGTAGTATATAGTTACATGAAAGCTAAAGTTGTTTTAGGCGATTTTAATGGAAATATTGGGTATCAATTTGAGAATAAAAGCGTATAGTCAGGTGCATGAGTCTTTTGCAGAAGATTTTTATTTGATGCAAAAACACGAGCTTCGAATCCTTTGTTTCCTGACAGGGATTATTAGAAACCTGACATTTAAACATTCATAACAAGTTTCAATGTCAGTTCATTGACAACTGATCCTTAAAGACGTTAACATAATTTACAATTACAAGTGGGATTGCATCGGCATGGGGAATTATTTCGGGACAGGAGCGTTTATGGCCCTTTATATTACTTGTCGTTCGAGGTGATGGGGACTTATTCCGGATTTATTAAATTCAGTATATGTTGTTACGTTTATTGCGATCTAACGTTTTTACTGCCAAATTATTCTATCAAAAACCAAATTGCTCTGGCACAGGCTGTGTAGGGTGGCAGAAATAAATTTAACTTAACCATTTGAATTTAAGATTTCAATATGTCAAACGTACGTGGTTCAAGGTACGTGGATATTATGAACTTTCAAATCAAGGTTATATGTACACATTTATATATGATTTATTTTTTATTTGCATTTCAATTATGTATATTAGGAAATGTTTCACAAGTAGTAAATATCACATCACTAATCTAAATCCCAGATATAATATATAATAAATAATAAGTCATTTAGTATGGATTTTTTGTTAGCATGCATCTTTAGGAAAATGTTGAATGGATTGAATAGAATCGATTAGTCAGAGTTTCAGACGTATTATAGAGACAAGTGACTCTAGAATCGATAGATTTTATTTTATTCCACATAAAATTAGGCTAAAGTAGCATGCTTATGCTTATGAATACCTCAATTCTTATGAATGAAGTTGCGAAGTATCTGGTAAAGAAATTAACTGCAAAATCAAGAATTTAAACGGCTTAAAAAAGCTTTTTAAATCAACTTTCATATTTAATTTATATTATTTTTTAAATGTATCTGAATACGAGATGATAAAATAATATATTTTTAGAAGCATTCACTTTGAATTCCATAATGGATTTAAACATTTTTATTTTTGATGAAAATAAAACATTAGATAGACGATAAAATTACACTCTTATGGGGCTATTGATTGGTTTAGCATGCTAAATTAGGCAAAGAAATTCCTTAAATTCATCTCCCGAAATGTCATTATTTTTATCTGAACAGTAGATGCTTAAATGTTCATAAACTACGTTGGAAATACATAGACGAGCATTCGTACCATTTTTTGCATTAAGCCTCTTGCAAATTCCTAATTAAATGAACGATTAGGATGAACTTTGATGTATTTGGCGGCTCTTTTGCAGTCAAGGTGTGTTTAATTAAGGTTTAGGATGGCTTTAGAGGTAATTTTATTACTCGAACCACTCTTATCTAATCAGATGAGCACTATACATTATGGTATAGACTACAAATGGATTCGGGACAGAATTAGTATGGAAATCTCATTTAAATCAGTGCACATTTACACTTTACCCAACTACGTATAAAGAACAGAAAATAAAGGGCCTTATATTTAATTTTAGAATTTAATTGCTCTTATAAAACCTACCTCTCCATATACGTAGTTTGTCTGTGAATTCCGACAATGAGTCATGCTCTGATGCTATATGAACCTATGTGAATGTGTAATAATCTCTTAAATAAATATACCATGCTCATATACTGTAGTACACATAGAGACCCACCCACACCTAATAATATTTACACTTTGATGAGCAAAACCTGCTTTTACAATACGTACATTATGACTATGAGTAAACCAGATGAGTCTCATTAACAACCTCAATATAAGAGACTTTAAAAGTTACACAAGTCTTATTTTAAAGAGCTCTTATTATAAATGTTAAATAATATTAACTTCCCTAATAATTACTTAAATATTTAACTCTCACCTCAAAAATACTTACAATTATAGAAACTATTATAGTTTGTTGTTCTTATGAAGTTTAACGGATTCATCTCATCGTTCATAGCACATAGTATAATAGTCACAACTTTGGTGAAACCTCGCCTTTGTAAAAGTGAAAGCCGAACCTAAAGAACCTTAAATTAAAAGTACTTAAATCTGTAAACCAAATTTCTTTTAATTTTCTGAATTTTCTTCAGAATTTCCTGATTTTTTTATTTTTTGTAGTGGAATTTGAGAGGTGCTAGGTGGGAGGGATAGGTAAAAATTCGGGTAGTTCCGGGTTCCAATCCTCCAACTAATTTGAATATACATAGAGCTATAGGGTGGATTTAGGATCTATAGGAGAGATCTCTGGAATA
Source organism: Desoria tigrina (assembly GCA_906901685.1). NCBI lineage: Eukaryota > Metazoa > Arthropoda > Collembola > Entomobryomorpha > Isotomidae > Desoria > Desoria tigrina. The sequence continues at coordinate 145,876 of CAJQTU010000087.1, forward strand.
ATCCAGCCTCTATTACACAATAACACAAGACTCTATACAACCTTGGAATTCTGGATTCTGGATTTCGGCCTATTTTCTAGGCTATGTTCTAATACTACTGCAACCTGGAACTACTATCTATAGGTGTCTTCTGGATTGACAGGTTCATTTCCAGCTGCTCCTCGACACTTTAAATAAACTCTGGTTCCCAAATTCCTAATTAGACCATTTAAAGATTAAGTAACTTTGAGAGAAGTTAGTGTAAAAGTTGTGAGAGAATCGTGAGGAGGATGTCAATTCGAGGAGGAGTGGTGGAAAGCGGTGACAATGCGGGTGGGACCGTGATTTCGGGAGAGATGGTGGCTAAAATCGGAGAGGACTTGGACTTGGTGCGGACCAACATGACAGTCCTCTCGGAAATGCTACTCGAAGTCAGGCCTGGAGAGGACAACCCTGCCGATCTCGAACTTATCAAGGTGCCTTGTCGATAAACTCATCGATTATCCACATATCCCTATACTCTTGTCGATAGGACTTTTAGCTCATATAGAGGAGCTAAGAGGTTAATGACGAGTAGCAATGTATCTGTATGGGAAGGTCGAAGATAAGTATATTTATGATGCATTAACAATGGCTTACACGCATTATTTCCATCTACTGAAAATCAACTTTAAAAGAGCATATTTTGTAGTCAAGTTTAAGAGTTTCGACAGTTTTTGTTGTCTTCGGCATCAACTCTAAAGTGGTCCATGTTTTTAATATATGTTTTCACAAACTCATTGAAATGTCAGAAAAATTTTGACAATAAGGAATTAGGAGCATATTTAGAGTTTAAGTGTTCGAGGCTATCAATTCATCTAAATAATATCGACAGTTTGGACAGTGTAGCATACTTCCACTTCACGAGGTTTGGAGCAAATCATGTTGACAGGAATTTGACATTTCAAAAGAATTTATAATAATAAAAATCCAAATCTCATGTCGACGACATAATTCGAAGCAAAAGCATGTTGAAAGTAGCAGCTTAAAAAATTGAAAATGATGTCAAAAGCTTTGACACTATTAAATACAAACCCTAATTGATTGCTTCCGGAAACGTAATTTTGTGTTTTAATTGAATATTGCAGGAACTGTACAGAACGTGTAAAGATATGCAAAGCCGGGTTGCCCAACTCCTATGTACACAAACTACGGATCAATTAACTATCGATATGTTACAAATTAACGATGATCTGAATGACCTTTTCGACAGGTAGGTGGATAGGCAGATCTGGACCATGCAATGTTCCCTTATTTTAAGTCCCCTGGGGGGAGTAATTCATTTTTCCAAACCCCGAATATGTTTGTATTGTGTGATTAATGTGCATGGGAGAGTTATATGGGGTGGGGAGCTTATTTAAGTGTTCAGAAGCTTAACATAAATGTGGTATATCTATCTAGATATGATCGTAAGATAAAGAGAAGGACGAGGGAAGAAGATGAGCCGCTGATTGACCTTGAAGGGGATGAGGGGGCAACTCCGTCCCTAATTTCTGACCTCCAGGCCATTAACCTCGCAGCCGCCAAGGTCACTTGCCCCCCTTCAACCAAACCCACAACTAACCCCCCTCGACCCAAGGAAGACGACGTCGACTTCGATAACTTCATTCAAGCTAGGAATCCTCCTAAAGACAAGTAAACTAACACATTTTCTCATATTTTAATATTTTATTTAAACTATTTTATTTAACTTTTACTTTAAATTTAATTCATTTCCATAATTTTTTATTTGAACGCTTTGAATATTTTCGATTTCAAGGAATCTCAACACAGGGAGTGGTGGTAGTCATGAGGTTTGTTTTATTTTTTATTTCTTTGTATGTTTTAGTTAGTAATTTATCCTGGGTTTACATTTAATGTTCATATTCGACATTTTTTTAAACATTTTAAAATCATGAATGTACAAAATTAAATAACTTATCGGCTAAGCGTTTAAAATGCATTTGATGTTTGAGCTTTTGTTTTATCTCATGATTTAATTTTGCAGGAAGAATTAATTCACGGACATCGAGAAACAGATTTTGAAGAAATGGAAGAATGGCTCAAGGCTAATGTAATTTATTTTAACTTTTAAATATATTCTAATATAGTATTAGTTAGTTTACCGAATTAAGTCCCCACCCATGCTCAGTCTTCTTCTGATAGAAGGTATTTTAAGGGCATTTATTATTCCAGGGGGGATATAAGTCCTGATTTACGGTCACTGATTCTTCCTTTAGACTTAATTGAAATTAAAGTTAATTGGACTAATAATTGTTTGTGATTATAGCCTGGAGCGGAAGCGTCATTAACGTCTCTACCCAATCCTCAATTTGATTCGTACCTGGCTGGAAGGGCAGCTGGACCCCCCACGACCGGAGACAACCCCTCTTCATGATTATCATTAACATTTACATTATTAACAACATTACAATCCCTTATTAGAACAAAAACAAATCACGGGCTTCATTTCTCTGCTTTTGTTTTTGTTCTGTGCTTTAATTAAAAACGTATTTGTGTTGAATTGTCATTAAAGGTTACACGGTTGAAACGCATAACGTATCTATATAGATCTAAAGATGAGGCATGACTAATTTAGTTGCTCTTAAATAAAAGCATTCCTTTGTCTGTAGATTTACATTCCTTCATCATTAAATATATAGTTAATTAAATATTATGTTAATTGAGTTGTTGTAATATTGGATAGTCTAGTTTGACTTGGAGGGTGGATCGTTCGGTTGGAAGCCCTAGATATAATGTTCTAAATAGATATCTAGTTGATGATAATTAAAATCTGTTGTTGTAACTCTTGTAACTTGTAACATCAGCAATTAATAACAAACTAATTCCTAACTATGAAATATGCTGTGAAGCAGTTTAATTATTATTGTTCCAGCTTTTTTCAATTAAATCAGTTTAATCAGTCGTATTATTATCAACTTTTTTGAGCCATGGATTATGCTTCCCTGAAAAGCATTAAAATAAATTATATATCCATCGTCGAATATGATTCATAAATCATTATATCCTGCAAATTGTAATGGGTTGTTGTTGTTTATGAGCATTAATTACTCTTAACTTTGTGTATTATTTAGTAATTAATCAGGGATTTATTAAAAGTGTTGGGGATTGAAAGGCTCATCATCCGCTTGATCAAAAGGGTTTCATAGATATGATTTGAACATAGAGAGTGGGGAAAATGAGACGCAGAGGTTGTTTTTTGGTGGGAGAATTGGCGGGAGATGAGGCGCTACGGATTTTCATTATTATGCGAATTCCCATGCTCACTCTCACATTCAATTGCAGTTTCAGAGCTGATGCAGGCTGACGTTTAGTTTCCATCCTCTCTTTCTTTCTTTGTTCTTGTTTCTTCGTCAGTATTTCTGGTTTAATTTCTTTCGACTTTCGACACTTGTTCTGTTGTTCAGTTCAGTCCAGTCCCACTCTAATTCTGAATTCGCAATTGAATTCGAATTTGGGTAAGTTCCATCCGAAGTCCAAAATCGTAAAAGTAAAAGTAAATGTTTGATGTTGATTGAATGTGATATGAAATATGTGCAAATAATATAAAATATATTATGTCATATGTTGTATATGTATGTATGATGTAGATAGTATGAATGAACAATGACAAATGAAAGTCAATGAATATGATAATATGAATGAAGTAAAAGTTGAAAGTAAAATTAACATGTAACAAGAATGTGAAATTCATTCAAATTTCAAATGTGAAATGCAGCAACGAATGTATGTTGAATGTCGAGATGTTATTGTTGACATCTTTGATCTTGAGAGTCCTGATCTTGACTCTTGACTATGTTGACTGTTGATTTCACATATTTTGCATTTGTCTGCATTTGTCATTCATGACTCATTCACATTCAACATTGATAGTGCATTGATTGTGCATTGCTGGATGCCATAAAAAGCAAGTGTGAAGTGCAAAGTGTAATTACTTGAATTAATTGCAAATTGCATGTGCAAGCATTGCACAATCAATGTTGAATGTGCAATGCAATGCTGCATAGTGCATAGTGGAATTGGTGTAATGGTGTAATAGTTAATGGTAAAATAAAATACATTGACCATTCCACATTCTGCATAATCTGCATGCATATTCATTGTGCATTGCATAATCGAATTCGAATTTACCAATTACAAATTACAAAATACAGAATTAACGGAATTAAATTTGAATCATCAATAAAAAAAATTCTGACCGGGGAGATATGAATGAGATACAAGATAAGATACAAACATCCGTATCCAGTATCAGTTTACACAATACACAATACACAATATATATTTTGTTTATTGAATGGCAAATGTGAATGCAGAATGTGTGGACTCCACATTCCCATCTTGACTCGTGATTGAATAAACTGCTTTGTGCTGGTAGTGGTAAATAACAGTAAATCTGTTTACAATTTTTTTTATTACAAGTGCAAAGTGACAACATAGGAATTCATTGACTAGATGCTCTCGAAATGAGTAAACGTAAAAGAGAAGGGGGTACTGCTGGGCGACGAAGTGATCCAGATATTGTGGACCTAACCGACGACTCCGAAGAGCCTAAGCCAAAGACTGCAAAACCTAGAATTCAGAGCCTTAAAGTTGATAAGAAACAAAGTGAAAACAGTCTTCCTCAGCCAAAGCCAGGCCCTTCCACATCAAGGAATGGCACTAATGGCGGGGACCAACATAGATTCACCGTACCTGAATCATTGTTGAAATCGCAGAGTTCAAAAGGGAGTGGCAGTGGGAACGGTAGCAAAAGCAATGGAAGTTATGGAAGGAAGTCTGATGGACTACTAACCAGTCCTACACCAGAACAGGAAAGACGGACAAATGGGTGTCGACAAATGCGAAAAGCCGTCATTCAAGTCATTTCTGAGTTCCACAATGATTTTAAAAACCAAGAAGACACAGACTGCTCGGTATGCTTCTCTTTAATTTTATTTTTTTTACAGGTCTACTGTCGCAGATTTTTATATATATTTTTAATTTTTACATCTGCAGGATTTGATCCATAAACTGTGGATTTGTTGGAAGAAATACCCTTTGATGTTCGCAAATGCGTCTGACCTCCTTAGACAACCTGTAGAAGACTTAAGTACTCCTGACGAAATAAGAGGTATCCAAGCTTACAATACATAATGTAACTAATTAACTAAGATATTTGACTAACCCGTAGCTTGGGCAATGGGCATGAATGTCTTGTTAGACACTGAAATGTTTATTGTCTTTGAATTTAAATTTGACAGAGTTTCTTCCATGGTGGCTTCATGGTCTTTCGTCTCTGATGTTTTTTCACGACAATCAACCCTTCCGAGACGATCTTAAAAGGCTTCTAAAAACAATTGCCCAGTTTCTAATTCAGGGGAACTCGGAACTCGTCGAAGTTTGCTTTCTTGAGCTTCTTGAAGTACTTATTCAGTTCTCCACGCAGGGACAACAAACCATGAAAGTCTTTCATGGATTGAAAGTTACATTGAGAAGCGACGATGAAGAAGACGGATCCGAGAATCAGCTTGACATTCAGTTTCAAATGATTGACAACAATGAAAATGCAGTTTCCGATTTTTTAGATGTAAGATAAAGATTTCATAATCAAATACAGTTGATTTTAAATATTTAATGAATAATGTTAATGTTTTATAAACATTTGTAGTTCGTTGAAATTATTTTCATTATTTTATTTTTAGATTTTACGGATGTTTCTCCCTCGAGTGTTTTGCTTCAAGGTTATTGAGAGACAGAGATTTTTAGTCGTTTTAAGGAAGTTCTGGACAGTCCTGGATGACCGAGCGAGGTTGAAACTGTTTTCTACATTTTTCGTATCGATAATGCCATTACTGCCATTCGCACCTATTCCCGTATGTTTGGTTACTTAAATTAAATTAAATTTCATCGATAAATATCGTTTATAGTTTATGTATAAATGAATTTCGGTTTTATTTCAGACAGAGATTTCAACAACAGCATTTTTGACTGATATCATTAGCCATGGATCCAAGCTTTCAGATAGCCATTGCCATTATGCTTTTTCACAGTTTTGTTCCTTATTGTGGAAAGGAGTTTTGCCGATGGGATTGCTGCCAGAGTCATTTCTCTTAAGGCTGCATTCTTCGATCTCAGAACTTGTTGTATCCGACAATTTCAATGAAATTCCATCAGGTAATAATTTAAATTTATTATGTAAATGTAATTACATAAGCATTTAATAAGTTTCCCTAAATGCAATTTGATAATCACAAATCTACGCAGATATTCAGAGGAAAGGGATTGTCCAACTGTATTTGTCATTAACTGGAGAATATTCAAAGATTTATGAAGATGGCAAATTACGACAACAGGATATACAGTTATTTTTAAAAACATCTAAAAACTGGTCATCTGTAAACGTATGTTTTTATTCTTTGTTTTATATTTGATTCTTGATTTATAAATAAATGAAAGTATCTAATTATGGCATTATGCTATTTATGATTAAGATTCTTCATCCTCTAGTAGAAGAAACCATCTTCAACGAATTAAAGACGGCCTTCCATATCCAAACATCTGAAGATCTTGTTGCAAATAGTTTAAATAGCTCAAACGGTAGAAGTCTAAGGTGATTTGCAGATAACCCTAATTATAGTTACTTATAATCTATTCAAGTGATGTAACTGTTAAGTTTTAACTTAAAAATATTACATTACACAGAGTCGCAAAAATTAACAGCAGAGTCGAGTCAAAACTTTGGGGAATTATTTCGAAGGAGTTTGATTCCTCTATTTCTTCAGTCCCCGAAAATAAGACGGCAACTTTCGAAACCTTAAAAAAATTGTGCCTAACTGTCCAGCTTGAAGGAAGGTTGAGCAGTCGTCTCCTTGATTGTGTGATGAATTGTCAAAGTAGTTCAAACAAAAACGCTATTTGGACACCCGACTTCGGATTCTTTAATGGATTACAAAAATGGACAAATCTGACTATAAATTGCATACTTACATCTTTAAGGTACTTACTTATTCTTAAAAACTATCAGTTTGACTTGCGATGTTCTGTGTTTAAACCTAGATTTTAATCGTTACAGGGCTCATTCTTTGTCGGTTAATCCGATAATTCATATGATTTTGGAATCGATCGATGCCACATACCAAGGAAATCTATTATTAAGGGTGTCATGTCAGCTCGCTAGTCACTGGCTGTGCATTGCAGGTCTTCCTTGGCTTTCGATGTCTAAACTTAAGAATCGACTGCCCAAGAAATTTATTTCTGCAGAATTTTTTCAGCAACTTTCTAGTTATCGATTAGGTGAGTTGTTCGTATGTTTGTTGTGTGTCGCAGTTTAATTAATGCTTGAGATTTGTTCCAATTAATGTATTTTGATGCTCTAATTCGGATTATTTGCGATTAGATACCCTATCCACTTCAACAAAAGCAAAATGCCTAAAGACCCTGAGTTTGAAAGTGTTTCTTCCCTGGAAGGACTTCGTGGTTGCAATTATTTTGAACATCTTGGAAACTAATTTTGACGAGGAGTTTGTGTTAGTATTGCTTGGAATGATTGCATCAAATTCTTGGACAATTCGTAGTATTCGTAAGTTTGTTTTTAATAATTTACGAGATTACATTTTGTTTTTGTGGAATTCCTTTTAATTCGTAATATGCCTATAATCAAGATTAAAAATGAATATCTTGCATTATAGCTTGGAGTACTTTGGTGGCCTTCATTCACAAAGTCATTTCTAGATTTGACTGGAGAAAACATGGACGAATTCGAATCAAACTTGCCAAATCAATAGTTATGTTGCCGTGTATCTACACAAATCAAAGACAACGAGGGTCAGTTCTTGATATTAAAGAACGTCTGAAGTTAGAAATACAGCCTTGTTCCATGTGTAAAGGAGAAAATCAAGCGAATTTAAAAGAAAATGTCTTGAACTTGAACCTTGTTTTAATTCTGACAAGACTCTCCTTGCCTATTCTTGAATCACGTTTTCTTCTTGTAAGTCAATCTCGATAAAGATATTTAAATACAACGGCGTAGTTAATAAATACAATAATTAACTAATCTGTTTTCTATGCAGGCCAAACTGGAATTAGTGAAGCTGATATCATCGATTAGAATTCACAGCCACGAGTTCTCCAAAGAATTAGTCGCCGCGTTTACCACCACTGCCGTTCGAAGTTGCGTTTCATTGGGAACGGAAATAATGAAGCATTTATGCTTTTATTTTCGTCCACCTCCGTCAATGCCTTCAAACCCAGACCCATACTTTGAGAGGACGGAAGCCATCCAAAGATTCTTCTCCTCCTTGAATCAACAACTGGAAAGTTCTCTTGAAAAGCAAAAGTTTGTACGATTTGCTGTAAAATCGTCGATTATCTTACAACAAATAGCCTCGTGAGTAAACATTTCTAAAAAACGATTGATCGATGTATTTCTTAAGCAAATGATATTGATATTTGTGTTTAGAAATGCTGACCAGCTCATAATGGTCGAAATACTGAAGTTTGGATTGAGAATTCTCGTTAGAAGAGATAGTAACGTAATTAATATGTTGGTCCAGAGCTTGGTTGGAAGTTTGGCTTCGAAAAGTGGTTGTCTACCGTGGGAATTGCTGACTCGGCTACGATATGAGCTGGCAGAAGTAAGTTTATTTCTGTTTCAATTTCGATAAATTATTCAACTTAAACATTGTGTTGTTCCATTCCATTTTAATCTCACATATTTTTCAACGTTATTCTTAGTTTAATATTACTTTAAATTTCAGGATATATTGTCATTAATGATGAGTCATTGTGTCGATATAACGGATAGCGATCGGGACAGCCAAGCTGATCGAGGCCGAGCATTTTTCAATAGTATCTGTATCATGGGAGAGTTTCGAATGGCTGGAATTTTTATTCATCACTTCTATCCAATCCTTCTGGGCTTCATGATTCCAACATTACACGAGGATAAGAAGATGCAATTTATCTTTAAAATTATGTCGGATTTCGCTTCGGTTTCAACCTCTCAGATTCTGCAAGATGGATTTCACAATTATTACCGGGCTTTGGTTCTAGGACATAATACCGAGAGAGTTGTAAAGGCCTTTGCATTCTTGAAAAAGAATTACGGAGTTAATCCTAACGTTTTTGCATTTAGCGTTCTTCAGGTAATTTTTACGGATTTCGAATTCGCATTTACTTAATCTTAATTAATCTTAAAAATATTAAAATCTTAATATTAATCATAAAAACGGATCATTATGCATTAGGGGTCGATGAACGAGATGCTGTGCTACCTAAATGAGCGGAAAGAAAAGGTTGTGAAATTCATTCCTCAGTTACTTCGACGGGATGGCCTTAATACTGATCGAATTCAGCAAACGACTACTCCTTGTCGTTCGGAGACTGTAAGTTTTGTTGCAATTACAAAAATTAAACGGATGATTCTGATGTAATGATTCGTGTAACAAGTTAATGCGAATCATTGGTGATTTGATATAGCAAGAACTCATAAGCAAACATTTGATGGGATTTTTTGTGTTCGTGGATAATAAACTTCACAGTCGACTGGAATCTATTTCAACGAAGCGACGGGTACTACAGTCTTTCACCGCCTTAATTGAGCTGATGGGTAAAACCCGAATGACTACAAATCGAACCAAAGTAATTAACAGCCGTCAGTTATCATTTTGTAATTAGACTATTTTCATGGTTTTTATTTTTTAACGTTACGAATGAAATACCTGTTAGGTATATGCAACTTTAAATTCCCTTTCCTCATTGGGACCCGACTTCCATGACCTACTTTATGAAGCTTGGAAAATGTTCGCTTCCAAGTAATGACAGTGATATTCACATTTTTATAATTTTTTCTGACTTTTTAACCAGCGTTGATAATATTTTTGTAACCAATTCCAGCCTCGATGACAATGTATTTGGACAGATGAGTGCTCAAATTATTGCTGCAGTGCTGGTTCTAAGAGATACAGTTCCCGAACAAGTGGACAATCTGATCTCGTCTTTGGTCTTAGAGAAAAATGAGTTGATTCATTTGTACTTTCTTTTGGACTATACGAAAAATTCAAGAGTACTGCAGTTGGTAGCGTCTTCTGTTAATATACTCAGGTAATTCAATGTGTGATTTGAAAGCAACGGAATAAGGATTTCAAAATATAAAACGCTTCTAATTCTTAGAACCAAGTCATGGAGATGCTATTTTGAAATGTTGGTGAAGGAGTCTTCCAATGAAAACTCACATATCAGATACAGAGCAATTAAGAAGTTGAACAGCGTTATAATTGAAGAATATGAAAGCCTTCACGAGGCGGTATTGGAAAAAGAGCATCCCGTCGTATCTCAAGTGATTGATTGATTTTAAAAGCTTTGTATGCAACAGTTTTAAGCTGGATCAAAAATCACATCTTGATTATAATTGTCATAGGTGGTCAACTCGTTTCTGAACGCCTCTCGTGACGCAGATAATGAAATGCTGATGCTTCTGGCAGAGTCCCTCGGGGCACTTGGAGCAGTAGATCCCTATAGATTCAAAGACGTTGAGGGTGACGAGCTAAAACGGAAGTGTGCAGCTACCTTTACAGTGATGGGACCCAACTTTGCTGCAAAATTCCTCGATTTGCTTATCCGGGAGTTTCAGGAATCGGAAGACACGACTGATTTTGATTATTGTGCTTGTCTGATTCAACAAGTTCTCAAGCACTTCAATGTGACACCGGCTGAATCCGACCCTGTGTGGTTTACAATGTCAGCCTCGTCGAGAAGTTTGGTTGAACCCCTTCTAACTTCGAAATACCGAGTGGAAAAGGAACTACCGAAACCAGATATTTGCTTCCCTATTTATTTATCTCAAAATGGGAAGTCGTTTGATCAATGGTTGTCAAACTGGCTTTATCTGATGATCACATATGTTAAAGAGGGCACTCCAGCATATGATCTATTTCGGTTCACCAAGTACATGATCTCAAGAAATAACAGAATAGCGTCTTTTCTCCTTCCATATGTTACAAGTAAGAAGCTTCCATTTTTATATTACTTCCTAATTAAATATTAGTTACTGTATTTTGTGGTTTGCTATTCCAACAGCTTTTGCAGTGATCGGAGGAAATACAGAACAAAGGAAGAACGTAGTTCAAGAGATAGAAACTATTTTGCAGAGATGGATCGATCAAGATGCTTTAAAAGTTAATTCGCAAATTATGATGCCAGTTAAAGACAACCAAACGGACCTTGGAACTCCAGAAGTGGATACGAAAATGATTTGCAATGAAAGTGTATTTCAGTACCGTTGCACCCAAGAGATATTCTCAGTGTTTGATCATCTTTTCAGAGGTGTTCGACATGCAAAGAGGCAAGCAGGACTTTTGAAAGCAAATGCCTCTAAGATTAAATCCCCAACCTCTCGCCCAGTGGAACCCATAAATCCCTCACTTACTGAAGATAATGCTGAAACTATTTCAAGAGTCCTCTCTCAAATTCCGATGGTCAGTTAATAATTAAATCCAAGTTGAAATATGAAATATCTATTGTTCAGAATGACTGGATGGTAGTTCAAGATTTATTTTTCTAATTTAATTAATGCTATGTAGCATACCGTTTCGCAAGTTGCCTTTCACTGTGAAGACTACACAAGAGCCTTGTTCTACGTTGAACAGGATCTGAAGAAAACTCCAGAGAAGCTGCAAGACAGTCTGAATTACTTGCAGGTAAGTTATTTCTAATTTTGTTTTTGATTATATTGTGTCTCCGACATCTCAGATGCGGTTTGGGTCTACTATATTATCAAATTCTATGGGTTTACCTTTACCTATATTCTTATATTGTATGTGTATATAAAGCAATTGTATGTCTCCTTGAATGACATGGACTCTGTTGTCGGCGTATCTGTGCTACGAAAACGCGAGCCGACTATGAGTGAAATCATTTTGGAAAATATTGCCAAGGGAAAAATGGAAGTAAGGACAGATTTTGGGCCGAGTTTATATTGTCTAAAGTACAATTTACCTACTTATCATTTTGACACCATGCTAAAATACTATTGCCTATAGGTGGCTGTTCGAAGTTTGGAATGTATGACATCTGCTAATCCGAACGATTTAATTGCCCATAACGGACTTCTTGAAGCATATCTCAATGTGGATGAACCGAGAAAGGCAGAAAATCTGATCAAAGGCTGCTTATCTCGAAAGTAAACAAACGCAAACCTTCAATTTCTTCAACTGTGCCATAGTCATCACCTCACAACTTTTATATAGTAGTATCATTATATTCATTATTTATTATTTGACATTTAGTCCACAATGGGAAATGGCTTTGAACGAAGTTCAGATTCAAGCAACATGGAAGCTCAGAGATTGGACAAAGTTAAAGACTCAAATCGCGTCTACCTCCAATAATGGACTTTCCGACACCCCTCTGTCTTGGAATATGACCATCATCAAAATCCTTTCCTTTGTTAAAGATTCGAAACATGAAAACGCATTAAGAATTTTGAAAGAATGTAGAGTCAAATTAATGAATCCTTTGGTGGCTGCTGCAAATGACTCAAATGCGTATTCCAGGGGTTATTCAAATGTCGTCCAACTTCATATTTTGACAGAAGTCGAACAAGTCATCGGGATCTTACAAGACACTTCAGAACATTCTCTTTCACTTAAACAAAGAATTAGAGCCTTAAGAAATAAATGGGATGCGCGACTGAACATTGTTTTAAAATCTCAGAAATTCGTCGATTCGGTTCTTGATGTTCGTCGGGTAAATACTTTTTATTGATGTTATTCCTCTACTTCATTTTTGGGTCATACCTTGTTATGTTTTAATACAATTTAAGCGATGTAATATTTAGACGTTGCTAGAGACATTAAAGGAGTCGATTTCCCCTGACGCAGAAACTTTAAGAGTGATTGATGGTTCAATTAGGGATTGTTGGTTAAAAGTTGCAACGGTGGAAAGCAAGTAAGAGTTTTTCATACTAATAATACTATTTGGTTTGATCGTCCATGATGTGGATATTTGTTGACATTTTAAAAAAAAATTTCAGGGCAGGAAATTTCACTCGAGCATCCAACTGTATCGTTGAAGCTAAAAAATACATGTCGGCGAAAGTTATGATAGAACATGCAAAACTGTTGGCCCGGAAAGGGGATAAGGAAGAAGCAATTCGTGTTTTGCAAACCGGAATGTCCTGTTACTTTCCACAAATAGAGGAGTGGAAGAGACCTGGAAATGCGGCTAAATATCAGCCAAGATCTGAAGACATGAAGTTATGCTCTAAGGCGTTGCTTTTGCATGCCAAACTTTGTGATGAACAACAACTATTGGATTTCGAAGAAAATATCAATAACTACAAAAGTTCAACAGAAGTTTTCCGAGAGTCGGAAAAAAACTTTTACACTTTAGCCAGTTATTACGATCGAATGTGGAGTAACAAAGAAGAGAAATCGAGAGAGTCGTACGTTTTCATAAATACAATTGTCTAAATATTTCTTTGAATATTATGATGTGGGGTAAATATTAATATATTTTGTCAATTAGGAACATTCAATCACTCCTTGTCCGGTACTATGCCCTGTCCCTTCAATACGGCTGTAAGTACGTCTACCAAAGTCTTCCGAGATTGCTATCCATATGGTTTGATTATGCTGCTATCGGATACGGTTCGGCTGGAAGTAATAACGGCAATTACAATGATAGCCCACCTGAAGAATGGTCACTGACTGTCAGTCAAATGCAAGATTCGATAAGTATGTCCGTGATCGTTTTAATCGTTTCAGTCGACGTTTTTAAAATTTATAAGTGGTATATTAACCGATATGAAATGGTTATGTAAATAGAAACCGTACTGAGGGACGTCCCAACGTATGTCATGCTGACAGCCTTTTCTCAATTAATTTCTCGTCTTTGTCACGGAAATCCATCCGTTTGGGATCTGTTAAAAGAGATAATTGGTTCTATAATTTGTAACCATCCTCATCAAGCTCTGTGGATGACAATGGCTGTCTCCAAGGTATGAATAATTTAATTGCATGAATGCGAATGTCCTAATTTAGTAGGTGTGCTATTTAGTTACCTATTTTTTATTTCCAGTCATCCTATGATATGCGTCAAAAAAGGTGTAAGGAAATATATAAAAGCGTGGAACGGAAAAAGCCGAATTTGAAAAAGATGATTGGAGATTACACATTATTGGCAGATAAATTAATTACTGTATGTGTTAAGGAAGTTCCACCAGGCCAGGTAATCAATTAAAAATATAACTCTTATAATGCAGTTTGCAATAAAATACACTAAGTATATCAAGTATTCAAGGACACTTAAAAGTACAAGTTCAATAGTTTTATTAAGCGACCAGAATACATAATATGATTTACACATTTTAATTTCAGACAGCAAAAATGTCCGTTATCAATAAAACCTTGCCCAAGTTGCTGAGTTTGCCGACGTTCAGTGATGTTCTCATTCCTTTCCAAGTATTTTTAAGCCCGTCTTTGCCTTTAAAAGGGGCTGGCCATAAGACTCACGACGCTTTCCCACAGTAAGTTCATTTTAAAATATCAATGTTTAGCAATTAAAGACCGTATTTTTGACGATTATTACAAGAGTTACATTTGTTTTTTTTATAGAAAACTAGTGTTCATTCGAGGCGTAGATGAAAACGTAGCGGTGATGCAGTCATTGCAGAAACCAAAGAAAATTAATATGAGGGGATCGAATGGAAAATCCTACGGTCTTTTGTGCAAGGCTAAAGATGATCTTCGAAAAGATTGCAAAGTAATGGAAGTTAATAATGTAGTAAATTGGTACCTTCGTCGAAATCCGGACTCGAGACAGAGGCAACTTTATGTTCGAATGTATGCCGTCTCTCCCCTGAATGAAGAACATGGATTGTTAGAATGGGTACCGGATCTAAGTGGATTTAGGGGTAGTGTCTTTTCCCTTTATAAGGACCGAGGAACCATCGTTCAAATGAGAGAAATTAAAGCGGCTCTGAGTAAGGACATTTTAACTTTGAATAAGTAGTTCAAATTATAAAATATTACAAGTTAAATTATAAATGAATTTCTCCAATCCTTTAAAGATCCATCCGATCCACTTTCGGCATCACGAGCTAAATACTTATCTAAACTTATCAAGCCATTTCCTCCAGTTTTTAGTGAATGGTTTTTGAATAATTTCAATGATCCACAAGCCTGGTAGGTTTTGAAATGTCCGGTTTTAGATGTAATTATCGTAAGATTAGGATGTGTAAAACTTACAATTTTTAATACTGCTTTCAGGTATAATGCCAGGATGTGCTATACTAGGACAGCAGCAGTAATGTCTATCGTAGGATTTGTCCTTGGCCTTGGAGATCGACACGGGGAAAATATTCTTCTGGATTCATCTACCGGTGATATTGTTCACGTGGATTTCAATTGTCTTTTTAATAAGGTGTTTGACCATGGTTATCCTAAGTTAAAAGTTATGTACTTATAAAGGGTTTGGTTTAATAAACTAAATATTAATGGCATATATAGGGTGAAAGTTTTGACGTTCCCGAACGTGTGCCATTCCGGTTGACGCAAAATATGACGGAGGGGATGGGGCCTTTGGGAGTTGAAGGTGTTTTCCGACGATCCTGTGAATTCACGATGAACGTGATTCGTGAACATAAATCCATTTTCCTGTCAGTGATTCACCCGTTTGTTTTTGACCCTTTGGTCGAATGGGGAAATGCTGGAAAGCCATCTTCATTTACGGGTATTACTTTGAATTTCTAAATCGCAGAAACACTAAGTAACTAACGATGTAATAATTCGACAGGTGAAATGACAAATGGAAAGGCAGTTGAGCATATGAAACACATCAACAACCGAATCGACGGATCTGCTCGAAACGGCACGAAGGAGAAGAACACGGAGTTATCTATCGAGGCTCAAGTAGCATATCTCATCGACGAAGCACGAAGTATCGACAACTTGTGCAGAATGTACATCGGATGGACTGCGTTTTTGTGAAATCAATAATTGTAAATTTTTTTAAACCGCGTTATTAAATAATGTTAGAGTAGTAGCAGTAGCCTATCAATTCATACACTAAAAATCCAGTATATAATGCGCAATATACTTGAGGATTTTTAGTCGCCTCGCCTGTGATTAATTAATTAGTTTCCGGTTTCCTCTTCAAAGTTTTTTAAAAAATAGGTTTTACTCTTGAACAAGTAGTTTTACGAATAAATTCGCAATTATCTGAATATTTAGTTTTTAGCTTAAATTAAAAACCATGAAAATTGAGGCCTGATCTTGTCCGAGCTAGTTCAAGTTCAAACCCTGTCTAAATCTCACTTCACCCTAAAGAAATAAAATTTATAAGGTGTTGAAGTAGGGAAAGGATTATAACTTTACAAGTGGTTTCCCAGTCAGAAAAACATGTGATGTTGTATTTTGATAGGCAGATGATTACAAATTACAAAGCAGTAATTTATAAGCGCAGAAAGGAAATCTCCCATCAACTCATCAACATAATACACAACAAGAACAACTAAATTAAATTCCAATCAAATCAAAATCTATTACTTATTGCTAAAATCAAAAATATCTTTTCAACGATATCTATATTCTATTCTTATATCATAACGCCTTTCTTTTGTGTTGTGACTCTTGTGAGGAAATACAAATTTAAAAAACAATCCATCTGCAATCTGTCCACCAATCCAAATTCCAAACTTTGATTTCAGTCAGCCTCAGAGTGGAATTTTGAACTACCAAAAATTCCGAACTAAAAGTTAAACATTTTTAATCAAAAGTCAATTCTTCATTCTTAACCTTTGACATTTGTGTGAGTATTGAAGGTCAAAGATGTAAACTAAACTTGTAAGTTGTAAACATACACCAACTACAAACTATCTCTAAAATGTAAACACATCAGTCGATCAGTCATGACACATGACAAAAGCTAGTAGGTTATTTCAGAGTTTGAATTGTCCAAATATCCAGCATATTGCATTGTTAAATGAAATATAATATAATGCACAATGCTTTTTTTGGCAGCGGATTGAGCGGACGTAATTTGGATTAGAAAATAATGTATTTTACCGAATTTCATTAGGGATTTTGCCTTTCACCTTTGTATAAGCGGAACGGAACTGTGGTTCTGTGTCGTGGTCCAATTTTATGGCCGAGAATTTCAGACAGCAGATTTTGGACTTAACTTTAACTTTAACTGGTGAATGATTGAATGATCAACTGTGGGACTTGCACCATTTATCCTGAGGAATCATAATTTTACAATCCACCAATTGATATAAATTAGGTATTCAATTGGGGGGAAAGGTTTCGAAAAGCTTAGAATTGGGAAGGGGGAGAAGATCTTGAATCGGATCCGAGGATGAGTTTATCAGAGAGGAGTCGAGCCAAGAAGCCTTACGATTACTTACTCAAGTTCCTTCTCGTGGGGGACAGTGATGTCGGGAAACACGAGATCGTCCATTCCTTCCAAGACGGATCCAATGAATCTCCATTCTGCTCCGGGTCAAGTAAATATAACACAATATCAAATCTAATTGAATATTTTTGGTTAAATTAAGCTAATTCCACTCTTTTGTTTGTAACAGGCCCAGCAGCGTATAAAACAACGACGATCTTGTTAGATGGGAAGCGAGTGAAGCTACAAGTGTGGGACACTTCCGGTCAGGGTCGATTCTGTACAATCCTTCGTTCTTACTCTAGAGGAGCTCAAGGGATTCTCCTTGTCTATGATATTACTAATCAGTGGAGCTTCGATGGACTCAGTCGGTGGCTTCACGAGGTCGAGGAGGTCAGCTAGTTCCTAATTAATATCGACGATTCAACGAGTAATTCTTGAATGTAGGAACTAAATCCATGACTTATTTAATTGCAGCACGCTCCGGGTGTACCGAAAGTTCTCATAGGAAATAGGCTGCATTTAGAGTTCAAGCGTCAAGTATCGGTTGAAGATGCAGAACATTACTCTGCCAAACATAAAATGGGATTCTTTGAAGTCAGTCATCTTTGCAATTTCAATATTGTTGAGAGCTTTGTTGAGCTAAGTCGCATGGCCTTACAACGAAATGGAATGGAACGGCTTTGGCGTTCTAATAAAGGTATTTCGATCTCAAATACCCCAATTCTCTAAATTGTTAAATTATCTTGTCCTCACAACTGTTTTTTAATAGTTCTGCAGCTTAAAGAAATGTGCTGTCGGTCCATAGTAAATCACACAACCGTCTATGGAATCGACCAGTTGCCTTTACCAAATAATTTAAAATCTTATCTCAAGTCGTACGCGATGAACCGCTACTCAACCCAATACCGCAGCCTTCCCGCCAAGTTCCCCTCCAAGAAGTTAAAGTTTCTGACCCCCAACGACGCTGCAAACAGCTCCTGTACTGGGAGGAAAAAGTCCTGCGATATAATCTGACTATCTCAAACATTTCGGACCCATCGTCTGACACCGTACCAGATAACTAATATGATAACTCGATAACCATTATACACAGCAGAATACAAGAACGATTATTAAAATTAAGAAAAAATATCAAATATCATCACCTTCCGACCCAATCGCTCACAATACAATATGCCGCCGAAAAGGGAGGATCAACGCTTTCATTTTAGATGTCAACCGCTAGAAATTACTATCACATCGAAGACGATTTGAAGAAAGAAGTATCAAAAAACAATCATCAATAATCCTATATTACTACTCAATTTAATTTAACTGTTAACTACCCAACAAGCTAACCCCCGAAGGATGAACGGAGTATGTGTGTGCAATTTATGTATGGCTTTTTAACTTTAAATACCTAAAAGTAAATTATTTAGATACCAAGATTATAAGATAACTACTGACTGACTACACTGTAAATAACAGGGGAGGATAAATCAAATGTTATTTACTTGCATGAATCCAGTGTAGCAAGGAACCAACCGCTGTTTTATTAAATGTTCTTATTCTTATCAGTATCAGTCGGAATGAATGAGATATTTAAATGTGTGAAGTATGATATTAGGTATATATATTTAATATAATGAGAGGAAGGTACATCTGAATATTTTATAAATCTCCTAAACATTCGTTACTGAAATCTTTTCTGGAATCGACAAGAAAAACATACATATATTTTAGGTTATGATAATTGCAACATTGTCATCGTTTACTTTTACTTTTTCGTTAAGTGAAAAATCGCCAATAAATCGATTATACCACAAGTATCCAATTGTTTAAAAAATTTAGTTGGTCAAAAAACGTATTTCTAGGTTGTCTTGGGTCTGTGCTTCGAAATTGAAAATTTCAGAGTACAGCATGGAACTATCAAAAGATGGCTAGCCATTGAAATCCTTAAATATCCCATTCTAAATTACTTATGGCACCAAATCTGCCTTCTCATGACATTATAAGGTCAGTCGTAAACTCAGAAAATGTCAACAGCGTTCTCTGGACCACCAACCAACCCCCCTAAATACCTCACAATATCAATGTCTGAATTCTGTAATCCGATATCCTTGAAGTTGAATCGTTTGGAAATCCCATTCTTCTCTTGGATAGACTTGTACATATAAACCTTGGTCTCGATTTCACTCAGTATCCCCCCAATGTAGCAGAGCATGCTGACATCGGAATTGTAAAAGTGCTTCTGACAAAGGCCTTCGAAACAATCAAAGAATACTCCCGAATAAGCTGGGCCCATGATGGACTTGTTCGGGACATTAAGGACGGTTATATAGTTTTGATCTCTCGCATTTATCATGTCATGGAACTGTAACCGTTCCGGAACGCAAAGGCCTATGAGCTTGTACTCCTGCAGATGAGATGGGACCAAAATCCCACGATGCCACTTCAGAAGTTTCCATGTCTTAGACGGATAGGAAGGCACGAATGGAATTAGAGCTGTTACAATTCGCCCAACTTTGGCTCGTCGGTCTTCGCTTCCACATATAATTATAGGTCGACCTGAACAAAACGATTTGCATGTCAACATCTTTCTGCAACGGATCTGTGGTTCGTCGAGTCTTATGAAATATGACAATAATCATACCCATCAGGATGGAATAGAGTATGTGATGCGCCACTTTATGATAGTGACGAAAAAAATGCAGTATCCCATAGCCAGCTTCCCCTCGAACTAATTTCTTGGCTGCGTAATCGAACCATGAGATTTTCTCGATCAATTCTTCTGTGGATTCCGGTGAACACGCAATAGAGCTCCCGGAAGAGAGGGTCAATTTCGATCCGAGTTCGTCTTCAGAACTCATAGAGCTGAGGCTAAATCGACTCAAGGGTGCACTGGACCCACTCTTTCCGCTTTCATCTGGAGACTTCTTCAAGCCATTGGAAGGTTGTGACTGGTTACTTACGGGAGATGTATCTGAAAAGTTTTGTCGGGAATCAAATCCTGAATTACTTTCCACAGATCCTGGAGCTGAGACGTAGACGAACCCGTTACTTTCAGTCAAATTTGCGTTCTCATGCTAAATACGAAAAATTACAGGAATATTCATATATTCAACTCTTAATTGTAGTTGTACTGAAGAAACAAAATAAAACCGATGGCAAACTCACCCGCTCAGGACTAGGAATGTTGTTATCAGATTCTTCTTCTGAGACTGTATGATATGAGCCAGACTTGTTGTCGGGAGCTACAGGAGTGCTCGTATGTACTTTATCCAAGACTATAACTATTTCAGCATCCAAAATCAATTTAGAATATTTTTTAAACATGAAATCTTTCACTTCATTTTCATCCTTGGTAGATTCCACAGTATTTACAGCTGAATGATCTGAAACCAAGGATGATGATTTTTGAGAATTCGATCTGGAGATCCCTTCAGTGGTCACAGTTTTGTCACTTCGAACAGTGGAGGTGGATGCCTCTAATGAATTAGATGGCTTGACATTATTTGTTTTAAGCTGATCACAATGGCGACGGAATTCCTTTGTCATTTCTGTCATTTCGGAGAATATCAAATCTTTCTTGTTTTGATTATAAACGGAAAGCAGCTTCCATATAAGATGTAAAGCCCCCAGTTGACCTAACGTGGTCAGGGGACGAAGAGACTCTCCTTTCACTTTCAGAGGATGTACCAAGGGGATATTTAAAGCGTCGATTGATTCTTGTACTGAATTTGACAAGTAGCCAATACGTAGCTTTTCAAGAGTTGAAACTATTTCGGAGCTCGAGTGATCGGTTAAGAAAGAGGAGATTTTGATTAATTCCAGATCTAGCAAAGGACTTTCCTGAGAAAATAAAAAATACAATTTCAGAGTAAGTCGGTGTTTTTCTTTTGTAACGTAGCATTGGTTTCTTGACTTACAGAAGCCCGGACGGTCCTTAAGATATTCTCGATTTCCGAAAATTGATGAGCAATTTGATCCAAGGTAATTACTTCAGGGTCATCGGACGAGTCTTCACTTAGAGATTCGAAATCGAATACTCCCTTTTTTTCGTCATCCCTTATGACCAGACCTTTGGGACTCAGCTCTTGAATAAAGCTGTCTTTTGCTTTACTCAATTTTGATAAATATTGCTCCAGTTCACCAGCAAACCATTTTCGATTCGAATGTTTCAGAACCCTTGTCATCTAAACACATATATATACATTCGAATTCACAATAAATTATTAAAATATTATTATATTTTTATTTTATTATTCCATCGAATAAAACTCAGAAGTAGCATTACCTTATCGAATTCCGGGATTAGACTTTCCAACCTTTTATCCAATTTAACATGGTCTTTGGAGACGTATCCGAAGCAAAAAGGCCGGACAAATCCTCTGGCCTTGATGTCGTAAAGAGTGAAATATTGCATAAACACGTGGATGTCCTTAAACACGTTCTTCCTAAGGACTTGAGTATCTTCGCAGATTTTGAAGTGGCCCCTAGAAATCCCAAACCAATAAATGCGATCAACACTCAAGATGAATGATCAATTATACATTCTTGTTGTTGTGCCAAGCGTATATTGACAGAAGTGGACGTACACAACATTGACTTGATAGTCCGTGGACATGAGATGAACAGCAAAGTTGTTGAGGTCGATGTCGGTTTTGTCGGGAGCGTTTGTAGGAATCGTACAGAGAGGAATGGGTCCCTCCAGTTCCGAAAACTCTGCCAGAATGATAAAGTCCTGATAACTCTCGTCTGCATTCTAACAGAACAGAAACAAATTAAAACATTACAGATTAGATTGAGCTAGTACATAGTAATAAATTATGACCAATAATAATAAATAATAAAAATAAAATAAAAAAGGAAACCTGGAGTAAGGGAACTGCTGATTCCCGAATGACATTAAATTCCCGGGGAAGGGCCCCGATGATGAGGTCAGACTGATCGACGTGGTGATGGTATGGGAAATCGGAATAAGTGAGCGACATCCTCGTCGACCTCCGAAACTCCTCCTCTTGACCCACCGTCATCGACCTTTGACCTCTCACTAACTACCGCCTCACTCGCTCCTCAGGCCCTTTACTTTTTTAAGGATTATACAAATATACAATATACAATCAATCAATGATCACTATGAATTGAATTTACTGAATATGAATCAATCCACATTGATTTTGCACCTTTTTCATTTTTTGTTTTTTGTATGCAATAAAATGCAATATGCAATATCAAATATGCAATAAATACATAATAATTAATTATGAATTCGGAATTAGTGATTAGTATTGTGTTATTGCATTGCATGTGTATTGATTGCAGATTGATGATTGAGGGAATTGATGCCTTGTAAATGTTGAATGTGAAATGAAAATGACTTTATTTCATTATATGCATTATTTAACTGTGAACTCAGTGAACTGAATACGACTTTAATTAATGATTGATGATTAACCATTTGAACATTTTGAACTAACTTTGAACTTTGAACTTTAAACAACTTTAATAACTTCAACTTACTTAATTTTGTCTTGTCTTGGAGTGTCCCTGTCCCCTGTCGTCTGCAACTGTCACCGTGTCACCCTGTCACCCTGTCACCAAGCTGACGGAAAGAAACGCAATAAATAACGCATTTACATAAGATACAAGATAAGAGATCCTTTGCTTATCTTTATATTATTTTATAGTTCAATGGGTCAACTGAATTAAGATAAAGTTTAAAATTCCCGCCTCCTTCAATCCTCAAAAGTCAACAGTCCACCCTCTATGCCCCACTAATCAACACTATTTAATACAAGTGAAGCAGCTCCGAATATTTGCGCCCCTTCATTTGCGCCCTATCATTTCAGCCCCGCACTTTCCGCCCCTCTACATTTCACAGCCATCAACAACTTTAAGTCTTTAAAATAATAGATAATCATTTAGCCTTGAGCCCAATGCAAATCATGGGACGCAATGAGCTGCATCCGGTCCGGAGATTGACCCCCCCCCCTTAATAGATCCCCACCCCACTCTATTTCTCATTTTAATATTAAAAAACCCAAGACTATTTTTACATCACACTATTTTGACAATGTCCTAGCCCTATGTACAGGCACACATCCTCAATAAACATCCCCACCACGGCCACCCCATCCCAAATGAACCACACCCCGAATTAAATCCCCACCTACACAGAAGCTAGAAGCCATGAAAACTCAGCATGAATGTGAGACCAGGTATATTTCTGGAAAGCAAATACGGGAAGGTAAAAGTATTTTTCATGGGTTCCTGGATTTAGTGTTCAGGTGTGTTAATTACAGATCGAGGCTTGGGATTATCTAATCCTCTAATCCCAATTAATTGTAATCAATAAAAACAATATCCCGTCCAATTCTCCTTGAATGCCTGAATCAAAACTTGAACTCCCTGACTTTAAAATAAAATATATGCAACAACAACTACTTTTTTTATCTCAATCCCAATGATAATCATCAAGAATTCCCACGGCATTAAGGGAAACCTGCTGGAACTATTAAAATTCAATTATATTACCAACCAAGGATTCATTACTGACCTTTGCCTAACTTAAACATTCTAATTACCACATTTTTAAGAAACACAGTTTATTATTTTATTTACTTTAAAAGTTAGTCCTTGCATTGCACATTTCCAGCATCCAGAGAACTTCAAAGAGAACCCAGAAACAAGTTTTATGTTGTTTTTCATTGTTTAACTAACTCTTAATTGCTTAATTAATGCCTTCCTTCCCTTTAATTAACTTCTCTCCTTATCCTGTCTCATGTCAAACCAGGAACATGGAAATACAGGATGGGAATTTGCTGGAATTGGAAAGAAAAGCTATATTTTTTATTTAACATTTCATACGATTCATTAAACAGAATAAATGAGTTGGTTTAACAATTTAACACTTATTAACGGTCTCATCTAATTCATTTCACGCAAGGAGCTGGAAATTGACGTTTGAAATGGCGTTGCTCTCTCCGAATTTCGCCGTTTTGACTTTAAAATTATTATTATTTACATCCGTTGCGTTTTCAAATTGCAAGAATTTCGAGGAAGATGTGGTACTTACTCTGAGGGAGAAAAAAATCTTGGACGAGGTGACAACTAAACTATTAATACATGCTACATTTAGCTACTTTAATTTTTTAGTTACCAGAACTTGATTAATTAACACAGAGTTTGATTTGGTTTTGAAGTTCCGGAATCTGATGATTGACCGACTACCCCATGATTACATGAAGGAGGATATCTATCTCATCAAATGGCTCAGACGTAAATACACTGAACTACTTATCTGAAACGAATTTTCCCGAAATAAGTCCCCAAGCAAGGGAATCTGGAAGCTGCCTTCCCCAAGGGACTTTATTTCGGGGTTCTCAATTTCTCAACGTTTTTAAGCAGTCTTATTGATTTTATATGATTTTTTTTATGCCTTGTTTCAGCTCGGGATTATAATTTGGAAGCAGCGGAAGAGTTCCTAATGGATGTAATCATTTTGTTCATTGTTTTCTACTCTTTCAAGAAATAATACTGGTTAGGTTAACATATCGTTTGACATTTAATTTAATTAGTAATTACTGAAATATTTTAGAATTTGAAATGGCGAAAGGAGCGGAAGATGGACACGATTCAAGACGAGGATTGGTCAGACATGTTCCACCTTTTCAAGTATTCGTTGGAAGGACGAGATCGCTTTGGACGATCAAGTAAGAAATACGTTTTTAATTTAATTGTTAGCCCCCGCAATAACTTCCCCTCTCCTATCTATCGAAATTCGAAGCTATTCCAAAAACTAAAAATATCCTATCATTTTTCAATAACATCTCCCGAAAAAGATTCCAACTGTTTTTGGACGGTCAGAAATTCGAATGAATATGGTATCCAATGTTCAAAAACGATTAAATGTGTTCTCTTCAAATACAGCATCCATATGAGAATCTTAATAATCAGAGCGACGTGAATATCTAATAAAAATCCCTACAAGGGAAGTATCCGGGACGTAACACTCAGAATCCCTTGATTTTTTTATGTTGAACCTTCCAACAATTAAAATAAAAGAATTAGCGGCCCAAATTGATATTAACAAGGTGAAAAAAATCACAAACATTGATCATGAAAATAAATTCAAGTAACTATAATTACTGTCATATACCAAAAAATCAAGAAAAAAATTAGGAATCCGAAAATCATAATATCTTGCTTAGGCGGTGAGGTGATTTTGAGATCTAAAGATTTACCTTGTTTGGTTTACAATTTTGAAACATCCAACCTCCCTAAATAAATTCCCCCACTCATTTGCGGGGACGGTATATTTCGATAAAATGTCGAAATATGCATAAAAGATGGGTAAGTAATTTGTATTTTTGTTGCGTTTGGCTAGTCCTGTATTTCGAGGCTGGTTCGATGGACGTGCGGCGCGCGATAATTGTTGGGAAAGGTGATCGGTTGCTCCGCTACGCCGACAAAGTCCTCGACGAAGGCTGCAATCTCGTCCGACAACTCGGAAATAAATACAAGAACATCACGCGCGGTCACACGATCGTCAACGGACAGGGCTACAACGTCATTCAACACTCATGCCTCCGATGTAAGAGTATATACAAAAATATAAAGCACCTAAGCCATTTCAAACAATGCCAAAGCGACTACAAGTCCAATTAAAGCGTTTTTAAATACCACAGACGACGCTTTAGGGGTCAGAAAATCCGGGGTTCTAAATTAAAAGGAGGCTTTAAAAGGCCTACGTTTCATCGTCATCGTGCTGTTTAATTTTCAAAAACACGTTGTTTTGAGAATGTTCAGTTATTGTAATTAGGTTGAATTCGAACACGCGATGAAATATCCGACAAAAAATGTTTACAGAACATTTCGAACTCCAAAGATTTTTACCCCACATGGCATTGGGAGTATATCTTCAAATGGGGTTATTAACGCAGGGTTTTTTAACGATTCTTTGCAAATCGTTAGAATATCCCAACAAAATGATACATCATCATATTAGGCATACAATGTAATCGTAAAATTACCAAAATCCCATTTCATATTTCAATTACCATTTGGTATAATTGCATTGCAGGCATCCCTTTTTTGTTGAGGATGATCTTATCTTATGAAACCCATTTCCCAGAGTGTGCCGACCAAATAATTGCACTTAATGGTGAGTTTAAATTCTCTTAACTGCCTTTATACTAACTTTTACAAGTTGATTAACCTTTGTATTTCTTAATTCTAATTGTGTTTTAATTAAAGTGCCAGGAAGTTACGAGCCGCTGCTGAACGCTGCGCGTCCGCTCCTGAGTCGCGACACGAGGGAATCCCTCAAGATCTACGGCACCAATAAAAAAGCTTGGAAGGAAGCTCTGAGCAAAACATTCGATTTCGACAAACTCCCCGTACAAATAGGAGGCTCCATGATTTACAAACAATTACAAGAACATGACGACTACTGAACATCCCATCTACTGCCTAATCAATACTCTCAGAAATTAGCTTTAAATATTTAAAATACCATAAATATACTCGTAATCTACTTCAGGTTAACTAAGGTAGCTCGTTTAAATTAAGCGTCCTCCTTCATCGTTCATAGAATAGAATTCATCTTACATTTTTTTGCTAAGCTTCATTTGCATTGATATGCATAAATGTATTGATGGATTGATAAAAAATTATATTTTTTACCCAATTCATAGATTCATGTAAAGTAATTGAAGTTGCTGATGTTAGTGATTGGGCTGGACAGGACATAATAATATTATATTTGGATGGTATGAAATTGATGAAGGTCGAGGTGGACAGATTCCAGTCATTTCCAGTTTATCTACCTTTTACTATGATATGTGATGAATGTGATATGTGATCATGCACACACGTATCCAGTTTTTTATCTGTAAATGGACCATAAATGGACACACCTGACTTTATTACTAACTCCAGAGTCGAGAGTCGAGAGGAATTAAAAATGAGGATTAGCCAAAAGGAGTAGAACAATGCCACACTTTACAGCCCAATCTCCTTATAATAAGGATCGCCAATCTGATATCAAAATGCTATTGCAAATTAAAAGATTCAAAACTAATTTACAGTTAAATCTGAAAAATTATGAATTTTAACTCAATTGAAGGGAATGTCAGGGGCTAAAATGGTTCGGAAATGAATATCTGAAAATGCTTCTATTTCTCAGGATTTTTTTATGCCTTCAGTTCAGATCAGACTCACAATCAGACACATTATTATAATTTTATCGTTATTATACTGTTAAAATTGGACCAATACTAGTTTAAAAACTGTCCTATTCTTATTTAATTTAATTAATGAAAATTAATGCTATTGTGTTCGTCGGACATTCTTTTACTTTACAGCGCTATTAAAATAAATTACCGACAAAATATACCCAACTAAGGATTTTTTGTTTAGGTGTATTGCTTGTATGACCCATATTCGGATAGATAAAACAAATCAACATTACAACTTGAATAATATATTGATTTCATTTACAACTTTGTAATTGATTTGAATACATAGGGTTCAAGGTTCACTTGGTACGAGTCTATGAATACTAAAGTCTCATGTACCGAGGATTGAACTGTATTACATCTGTAAAATTAATCTTATAATATTATCTCTATCTTTACTATCAGTTGATGAGCCCAACCCCCAACCTACTTTAAATTAAGGGGGACTTGCTCTTAATTGATCAATTACAGAATCAGAGTGCATAATTAGCCGGAGCTGGTTTCTCCTAAAAAAATTATTTTCATTCTTCAATCAGATTTGATAAGATCCTGGCTCTAATATTCTTTAATTACCTTTGACTTTAATTATATTTAATGGTCATCAAATAAGTATGACAATCCTCTTGTGATTTCCTAACCAGTTTTTCTTGGATTTGTAATGTTTCTTTCGAAATGGTTGCGGAATTGGCGACTGTTTTTCTGCATTTTAGTCCCACTCCTCTTCCTCCCTATCCTCTTCATTGACGATGGAACTGGATCTAAAGTAAGCTTAATCACAATCATTTAATTGCCCATGGGATATACGTATCTTGTCCATTAACTAAATCGTAACAGCTAAACCGAGTTTGTTTAATTCCGTAAAATGGTGGGTGTTTTGGACAGAAATTCCGATGTCTTTACGTGATTCTGTTGATGGGGACATTTTGGATGGTGGAAGCGATGCCCCTCGCAGTGACTGCCCTCTTCCCGGTCGCCCTCTTCCCTCTAATGGCAATACAAAGCACAAGTAATTAGCAGTTTAATTGACAGTTCACAGTTAACTAATGACAATTAAGAGTAATTAAGGGTCGGATTTCAGGTCAAGTGGTGCCGAATTACATGAGGGAGACGGGGATGATGTTTATCGGCGGGATTTCCTTGGCGTTGGGGATCGAGCGTTCTGGTCTTCATAAACGGATCGCACTGCGGATGATGCTTCTCATCGGATCAAGTCCTTGGCGAATTCTTCTAGGTAAAACATCCGAACTGAAATACCTCCTAGCCAAAACCCCGGGGTTATGTTCCAGAATTAGATTAATTTTTGGTTATCTTTTCTGAAGGAATTATGGTAACAACGATGTTCCTGTCCTGTTGGATCGTTGGAAATACAGCAGTTACTGCAATGATGATCCCAATCGTCTCAGGACTCGTCGACACTCTCGACGAATCGAATATGAGGGAAATTGAGACAAAGAAGAAGCTCCGGATTCTGTACATGTTGGCCGTGGGATATGCCGCAAATATCGGAGGAACTGCCGTCATGATCGGATCCATACCCAATATCATATTCAAGGACTTAATGGCTCTGTAATTAATAACATTTACTGTAATTTGACATTACATTTATTTATCTTCCTTCCCGGGATCCCTCGGTATAAGTCCCAACATTTTAGCCATATCCCTGCCTCTATCCCCAATCCGGAAACGGACCTCAAAATAAATCCCCATGGGGTAATTCAAACGGTCAGTAGGCATCTAGAAATATTTCTTTCAATTTCGCAGAGAAAACGTTGGTCAAGGAGGCAAGTATCGAGAAATAAACTTCGCGACATGGATAGCCTACAATATGCCAATTGCGATCATCAATCTTCTACTCGTTTGGTTGTACTTAGGATTCCTCTATCTCCGCAAAGGTCCAGTAATTCCCTGTTTAAAACCAAGAGTCAAGAAATCACTAACGTTAGAAACTACTAGGAACGATTCCAAGTCCGAATTGGGAAGTATCCAATTGGCTGAAAGGGATATTTCTAGCGATTTGAAGTCCAGTATTGTGGTTGAAGTTTCGAAAATAGGAGATGCTGATGAATTTAAGGAACAAGTGGATCTTCATGCAAAATCCGCAAAAACGATCGGTAAGAATCTGCGCCTAAAGTTGTTGGAAATGGGAGGGATGAGTTTCCACGAACAAGCCACTTCCGTCCTATTCGCCCTCGCCATCATTTTGTGGTTCACCAGAGATCCGCAGATATTCCGCGGATGGAACAATCTCGCGTTTCCTGACGCCAACATCGCGGTCGGTGACTCTACCGTCGCTGTCATCATCGTCATTCTCATGTTCGTCATCCCTAAGGATTTCGGGTGGATAGGCAAGGAAGGTAACAATTATTTTATTTTATTAAAATCCTTAAAAATTTAAATAAAACCCATGTTACCCACCCCGAAATAACCAGTGTCTTATGCATTTTAATATTCGGGCTTAAATTGAGATTTGTAACTCTAACTTTCAGATTGGGAGTCGGGGTGGAGGCAAGAGACGCTGATGACGTGGTCATACATCCAGAAGCATTTCCCTTGGAACGTGATTCTTCTGGTCGGGGGTGGTTTTGCGATGTCGGATGGGGCTGAAAAATCAGGTCTTTCCTCCTGGTTCGGAGATCAACTAAATGGACTGGAGGACTTGAGCAAGCCACTCTTACTTCTAGTAGTCCTCGTCCTCATCTCTTGTTTCACTGAAGTCATGTCAAATTCAGCTACCATCACACTCCTAACACCTATTCTCATTGCTCTGGTAAGACCTTATTGATAGACCTTAAAGACCTTCTGGCCAATGCCTTAAAACGGGGTAAAACTCGGTTTTTTCGGGGTTTAAAAGACGCTGTTTTGTGAATGTAGTCTAAGAGGCTGGAAGTGCACCCGCTGTACATCTCATTCGCTGGAGCGATTGCCTGTCAGTACTCCTTCATTCTGCCGACCTCCAATCCCCCAAATGCGATCGTGTTTACGGCTGGAAATATGGAGATCTTGGACATGGTCAAACCCGGTCTATTCCTCAACTTTGCCTGCCTCTCCGTCCTATTCCTCATGAACATCTCGTGGGGAGAATTCATATTCAATTTCAGCCAATATTCCTATCTCCCAATTACCAACACCACCAATAACTTCCTTTAATCTATTTTTCATCAAGTGATCAAGTGGCAAATTTTTTTTATTAATACAAACAGTATTTTAATGATTTAAAGCCGAGAGCTTGGAATTCCGGATAATAATTTTTGCAACAGCTATAAAGATATAGTCCTACTTTGGTTTAATTGTGCTCAATTAATGTTAATAGGAATTATGAACTTTTTGATGAGATTGTTTTTGTTTAATAAAAATGTAAAACAAACAATTGGCTTTACTTGAGTTCCATTACGGTGAGGTACAGAAATTATAGTCAGAGTTTGGTCAGTAGAGTTTTTCCTACAAATATTAAAGTATTTCTGCGGTCGTAAATATTTTGAATGAAGGTTTACAAAGATATTTTTATTCGGATATTAGTAATTAGTATGACATTTTTAATTTTTGGAACTGTAGCCCATGCTCAGAAAAAGCAGAGTCCAAAAAACAGCACAAAACTGGTAAGGTTTTAAAATCAAATGCTCATTTTAAAGAAACCTACTCTCCTGGGTATGTGGATTTGGGATTTATTCCAAGACATTCTTTTAAGCAATTGATGAAACATAATAGCTTATTGAAAACTTGAAATTGGGATCAAATTTAATTACTCTGAAATTTTAACTACGTTACAATTACATACAATTAGTTTCATAGCAGAATTCTATCGAATTTACAACTTGATTCTATCCTATATTCATTTTCCACTCCGCAATTGAACTTTAACATACATTTCCTGGTGGAGGATAATTAGATAAATTATAAATACATGTGACATGGGTTTGTACGTTTAGAAGACCGAAATTGAGATCCACAAGCCATGAATGGGCTTGAATAAAATTAAGCTATTAAAATGTAATTAAATACACATGGCACGGTAATTCGTAATTTCTAAGGCTTA
Source organism: Desoria tigrina (assembly GCA_906901685.1). Taxonomy (NCBI): domain Eukaryota; kingdom Metazoa; phylum Arthropoda; class Collembola; order Entomobryomorpha; family Isotomidae; genus Desoria; species Desoria tigrina. The sequence goes on from CAJQTU010000087.1 coordinate 177,523, forward strand.
TCAAACTAGTAATTGTAGTCCGATTTTAATTTTTTTTAAATTTTTTAAATGATTTTTGGTAGGTGAAAAGTTTAGGTCGGGGGATGAAGGGGGGCCCCAAGATGGGTAAGATTTCTGCAGAATCGGGTCCAAACGTGCGTGTGAGGCGAATAATCGAAGAGACGTCCAGGAGCGTAATCCACATGTTAAATGCCAAGAATCCAGGGGAATATTCTGATCCGGTGGGGGTGTCGTTCATGAGCCAAAACTGCGCTGCGTCCGGGACGAAGGAGTTGGACGGGACGCAGGGGACGCACTACTTCATCAAACTCAAAGTTGGGCTCAAAAGCGGGGCAAAGTGGGAGGTGAAATACGTTCACGTCAAAACTCGGGACTACACGCTCCTCGGGATCGACATCTCCAAGAACGGCAAAGTCAAGTTCAAGACGTTGACGGATCCTCTGGAACCATTCGGAACCTTCAATGCATTCAAATGCTAACACAGTCAACAGTCTATTTCATTACTTATTAGGACCTTATTACTGTCATTATTATTTAAACTTGCTAAATTGTTGATTTAAATAGGCGTAATTAACTCAACTCAGTTCCTTGTACCATTTTGTGGCAAGTTTTACTTAGGTTACGAATCTGCAATAAAAACGTTAATGTTCCAAGCGTTTCAACCGGATAAAGATAGTTTTTTCTGGTTTTCCTAATTTTAAGGTGCTATATGTATATTGCGGTACTATAGAATACGAATTTTATTTGGAATACAAATCTATTACTAGCCAAACTTTCATAGTTTAAATATTTTGTTGAGATATCCTCCAAAAACTGGAGACAACTTGGGGCTTATAAAATTTTTCATAGGACGAAATAGTGTTTAGAAATATTCAAGATCTTGTTCTTTGTAAAATACCGAATCAAGAATTTCTAATCAAGTAAGGAAGCGCATTAAGAGCTGTGTATATATATATATATTATCTGCGTTATCTTTATAACCATGAGCCGAAGTGAGTAAATGACTGATAATTAGTTGGATTAAATTGTCAAAATCGTCGTTTAACAATATAATCTAAAGCGGTGGGGGTAACACTTGAACAAGAGATAGCACAATCTCTCATCGGTATTACAAATGAGAGCCATCAACAACGGGATGAAAAATATTTGTTATAATGAATCATATTCCAGAGTAGTACAGAAAATTAGCTGCAATTGTTTCTAATATCTGATAGGCCTAGATACGTTCGATTTAAAATGTAAAAAATCAGAAATGATTAACCAATTCATTGATTTTTGAACGTAATTACTGAATTTCGGCAGATGGCCTTATCTCATTACACATTATCTGGCTATTCAAATGGCGAGCAAGGAGGTCAATGAATCTGTGGAAGATACCTTAATTCGACTTGGTTTAGAAGCCTACATCGAAAATTTCATCGGTATTTTACTATTGTCGTAATAGCCTTTTGTTTTTGTCCTTAAAATCAAAGGAAATTTTTAACTTATATTTATAAATTTAATTAAGTGTTCAATTAATTTAGTAGTGCACGAAATAGACGAGGAGACGTTCGTAGACTTAACGAAGGAAGAGATACAAAAAATAATTCCTAACGTTAAATTCGGGCCACTCAAGAAGCTTCTTTCCGAAATTGAAAGAAGAAAAACCCAGAATTTAAACCCCGCTTCTCGGGCACAGGTCAACATTTACACGATTTAATTTTAAATTAGCACATTTTAAAAACTTTAATGCTGTAAATCGTGCCCTAATTAAACAGATTACCTCACCAACTTCGGGTATTAAGGAACGGATCCTTAAAGAACCAACTCAACCTCAAAGTAAAACAATAAATACTGATGGAACTGATAGAAATAGTAGCAAGTAAATACAAGATTAAAAATCCCGAAATAAATGCCCCTGGGTTTATATTATTTCCACTCCTCTAATTAAGGAGGTTTTCATTTTTTTAAACGTACAGAAAGTTGGTTCAGGACACGAAAAATGATGTCATTGCTTCTAACGTGAAACAAACAACTAATTCGCCAGAGCAGTCGCAAAATTCGTCGAAAACAGATGCAAGGAACAATGTAAGCAGTCCTGCAATTGTCAGTTAATTAATTATTTTCGACGTACAATGGATACGCAGATCATTGCTTCACTCTTGCATCATCTGCAAAATAAAGAATGGGGATATTTTAAAAACATAATAGTAATTGAATTGATGGAATAGGCTCCTTCGACCAGTTCGAATCCGGTTGTACGTCGACGGGTAGCAACTCCAACCACCTCGTCTCCAAATGAGGCAAAATCGGGGGAAAAGGCCGAAAACAGGTTAAACTAACCATTTTAAACAATAGCCCCGATTTAGAGCCCCACCCCGAAATAGAACCCTTGAAAGATGCGAGAATTGGGGGATGGACTGAAATATAATCTAGCTAGACTTTTATATTGATTGATTGGCTTTTATTCAACTGTTTCAGTAGATTTCTAGACACCTGTCTTGCATAAGTTACACTAACAAGGGAACCTTCCCAACTGTACCATTCCGATTTATTAGCTCGCCTATTAAAAATAGGTTTAGAGCTAATGATGTCTACCAGTCCGTCCGTCCGTCCGTCCGTCCGTCCGTCCGTGTGTCCGTCGTTTTTGTCAATGTAAATCAAGACAAAATTAAACAGCCTAGAAGCAGGCCGGATTAGAACCAATACAATTTTTTTGAAATGGAAGCATAATATTCGCTAGTGTTTATCAAATTCCGAACACAGAATTAAGTTTTAACATAATTGTATTGGTTTTAATACCCAAGTTATATATATGATTTTTATCCTTTTTTCTAAATTTAAAACAATTTTGAAAAAATTTGAGGTTTGATATGAATTGTGCAACATGAAAATGGTTTTCGAGGAAATCGTATTGGTTTATAAATAAAATGTTTGTTAAATAATTTCTATTGCTTTAAATATGTAATTAAATCGACATTTCTAGAAACAGGAATGATATATATACATCAATACGTTTTGAAACAATAATCCAATTTTAAAGGTATTTTATATGCAAAACAACAATCTAAGGTTCGTAAAAGCCTTAATTGAGACATTTCATAATATTGTTTCATGAAATGTTGAAATTGATCCAAAAATAGAATCTATAATTTAAAAACGGTGTTTTAAATAGATTTTAACTGCATTTGTCAAACAACAAAATATTTTTTAACGAAATTGTACAGGTTTAAATAGCAAAGTGGATGGACACATTGGCAAACAGTTGTATTCAATGTAGTTTAGGACAATTCTCAAATATGCAGTTTCTTCAAATATTTGCTATGGAAACTATCTTCATCGTCTCATAGTATATTATTGTAGATGTAAATCAATTGACCATAGAACAATTACTAAAGCTTTGGGATTAAAAATCGATCGTCTAGGTGAACGTAAACTTTGATATTTTGATCTTTTACAATTGATTTTTCATAGTTTTGATTGTTATATTTAAACCAACACGATTTCAAGTAATATTGAACAACAATATATATTAATTTTGCGAGCTGCCGTTAACGTTTACAACGTTTTATTTAGTTATTTTGTGTGTAGGAAATCTGGGGTGGTGGAGCTGAAAGGTGGAGGTGGTGAGGGGTCAGGAGTGTCAGGAGCGTCGATGGCTGGGGCTGCAGCGCCGATGGTCCTTGCCATGTTGGGTGGAATGGCAAGACGGAGGATCATCACCGGAGTGACCTGTCCAATGCTCTCCAGTCTCCTCGACACAAAAACCCCAGAAACCTCATTACAAACGACAACCTCTTCGGAGTTGGCTTCTGCAAATATGCCCGAACTAAGGGACCCAACCCCCACCCCAAGCAGCACCGAACCCGTGCTCCAATCTCCTCAAACTCCCGTCCAACACCGAGATCCGAATCCCGATCTCCCAGCCCAAACACCAGTTAGTGATCCAAAGACTTATTTATTTAGTTCTCATTCATTTAACAGCAACATTGAAACTTGATGCAAAGAGTTTGACGTTGAACAATACTGACGTATTTCGTAGTAACTCTTGTTCTTCATTGCGCTTGGAAACCTCGTCAGACGTTCAACTCCGATTTTCTTCAAACTTGTTTCATTTGAAAGAGACCTAAAATAATGAAACGTTAACTTCGTTGGAACTATCGTTAACTAAACCCGTTTTGACGTAGTAATGTCAGGAGGAAAGTCAAGGACTATGCGCGCTCTAATATTAACTTGCAAAAGCACAAGCGGTGAAAAGGCGAAAAAAGTTTACTTTTCCCGTTTTAGTCTTTTTTCGCATTTTTTTCGAGAAGAGATACGGAATTACGATTGGAGAACCCCCAAATTAGTATTGTACTGAATCAGCCTTTTCGCAAAATCTAAACGGGGATTTACTATAGGAATCCCTGAAATAACGCCCGCTTCCTGACCTCCCCACCTACTTTACTGCGTCAAAACGATTTCAATATTATTTTTCGTCCTCCTTCAAATGAAACAAGTCTAAACATAATATATCTGACAAGATTACGGTAAATGTACACTATGAATACATATAAACTATAACGATCAATAGGGAGCTTTTTAACACATCCGGTTTCGTAACGTATAAGGTTATGCCGTTCATAAATCTAAAGTATAATATGAACATTGATTCAGGAAATTCCAGCCGGCTCAAGTAACACGGGAAGTGAAGAGGTTAATCAACCGGATGTAGAACCTATGAGCAATGATGTTGAGGATGTGGATCAGATTGATGGCTTTGAGGAACCGGTCGACGAGTTTGAGCCCTTCGAGGAATCCGAACTTGTCGACGAAGAGTCAGCCTCCAAAATACTTGACTCTGTTGTTACCAACGTTTTTAATTCACTCACTTCCATTTCTGAGTGGTTTTAAATTGGAAAAATCATCCTGGAGCGCGGAGCTGGTAAATGAAATGCAGCACGAAAACAGATAGTCAAACTTATTAGCAATTATGAAAACATAACCGTTCTAAAGCTGGAATTGTTTTAACAGTGTATTACAAAACATAAAGCTATATTTGCTTATTTCGTTACGTTCGATTTCGATTACGAATTCAACACTTGCCTTAAAAATCTTGTTATAGCATGAGTATATGGTACAGATATGAAAGAGTGGTGTACATACTAGATAACCCTAATAAAGTTGAGTTCAATTTACTAATTTTATTTAATGAAAATTAGCAACGTTCAAATCGTTGTAAACTGGAAACGCGCATAAGAAAGGAGTGAAACCACGATAATAATTTTATAAATGAATAACATATAAAAGGTTGGTGATGAAGGAGGTTGGAGAAATAAATTGAAACATAAACCGACGCCGAGTTATGGTCGGAGCGGACGGACAGACACTTAATCTAGTTAGTAATTAACCCTTGCAAACGGACATCAAAAAGGGGGAAACCATTCGAACCAAGACGTTAAATAACGTTAGTTAGTTGTCCGGCTTATATTGGCGTCCTTTCATACAAGAGTCTCACATTACCCCAACCATAGAGTAAAGTCATACGCGTCATGGAACAGCACTTGTCAGTTTGTCAATACATTCCAATAGTTTCCAGCGACAAATTCCCTTTGACCTTGACCATTGGCATTGCGGCCCCTTCAATCGAGCTCAGCCTCGGCAGGAAGGTCATATTTAGTCATAAATGATCTCATTTTCTGAAAAAAAATGACAATGGAGAAATGGAGATTAAACGCTGGGATTTACATCAATTTCAGACAGATTTCGTAGTATCATTTGGAGGGATGATTAAGGATTTGACGGCAATTGGCAAATAACTTGAATTTATGCTTGGTTATCAATAGGATTCATATCTTATCATAATGATAATCCCATTTATCCTTCACCCGGTGATAGTTTGTATAATATAATAAATTTCCAGGCGCTCTCTAAACTCCAATCATAATATTGAGAATAGTAAATAATACAGGGTGAGTTTTAAGGAAAAAGGTAAATTAAAATGACGGAGGAAGAAGGGTCGGATCCTCTTTTGAAATCCTGCTTAGCCAACATCGGTTGTGATGAGTACATTCCCATCTTCTGTCGTAAGTTCCAAGTTTTATTAATCTTAATTCTTACTTAATTATCTTAATAATAATGATTAAGATAATTAAGTACGAATACGAAGTAGCAATAATTTATGGCTTAAATTAATTTCAAATCCATATAATATTAAAACCGAATTTCAAACTATTTCATCTTCGACAGACCATGAAATCGATTTTGCCTGCTTCAAAGCACTTACTCTAGAAGAGCTCAAGAAATTATTACCGAATAAAATTGGGATTCAAAGAAAGATTTTTAAGGAAATCGAGAGGATCCAATCAGTGGACAATAATGAGACGAGTCGAAATGAAGTTCAGAATTGCATACAAGCCAATACGAAAACAACTTCAACAGAAACGGAAGATGAAAATGTCAGGATTGTCGAGCAAACGATTTTTATTGTTGCTGGTATTTAAGCATGGCACTTCCTTGAAGATAAAAAAAATTATAAAAATTTAAAACAAAAAAAAATCCGAAATTTTATACAAGAGCGAACAACACATGAGAACTAGCTACGTTACATTTAGTCGAATGGCATTATTTTTGCTCCTATACTGATAATCTAACAAGTTTTATCGGACGAGTCAAAGAGCATAGGGACTTAAAAAACACACCACTAATTTTTCCATTAAAAGTTCCAATTTTTCACTACAAACTAAAAATTTTCTGAAGAATTCCATGCTTTATATTGTACATAATACCAGCAACAATAAACTTAAGTAAAAAATGCACAAATCCAGATAATTGAAGGTAAGAATATGGAATTGGAAGCGGAGACAGAAAAAGAGTCGCCAAAGACGATAGATAAAAGCTTTCTGTCCAAGTACGGGTACATGGTTCCGGTGGTCGGAGTCGCTGTTGCGGGATTCGGGGCCGGCCTGGTAAAAAAAATGGCGACGGGTCAGCTCGTCGGTTTAATCGTAAGAATAAGAATTATTTGGACATTTTTAATCAATGCCTAATTGAAAACAGTTTGCAGTATTTAATTTTTAATTGAGGCAGGGGATTCTGTGAAGGATGACTTCCTGTCGAAATACGGGTCTGGGGCAGAAACATCCGTACCTGAGATTGTGGCACACACTGTCGATAACGGGATCAACATTTCGGATCATTTAACTGACCCGGGGGTCGAACAGGGGACGGAGATTGACCTCACACCTCTTTCAACACTTGATTATGACGTCACGAGCATTTACGAACCTGAATGAGCTCTTTCAAATATTCCATTAAGTACAAATTTTGATCAATAAATTCTGACTACTTGGTTTAATACGTTTAAAATGACAATGAGTGGTATTTGTTAAAATATTGATAAATTGTAAAGCATAATAAACCGTTGCGAGTTGCAAAAATGTTGGCCACCACAAGCCGTTCGAATGTCGATATGTCGAACGATACAAATGGGCGAATTGGGAAATCAAGCAAATGTCTTACAAGGGAACCTTGTCAGATGTTCGACCCCGATTTTTTAAAAACTTGTTTCATTTTAAAGAGGAAGTAAAATAATAAAACTTTAACATTGGAACAATCGGTGAATAAAATCGTTTTAACATAGTAAAGTTGTTAGAAGAGCTAGGGATAGTTGTCCGTAGCATCCCACAGTGCAGTGCCCCATTTGAGTCAGTCCTGGTCCCTGATTTCGGGGAAAGGGAATAATCCCCGTTTTTGATGTGTTTAGAAATATGCAGGGGGTGTGGCTTTTAATTTTAAATTGTAACTGACGTTGATGAACCAGGGAACATATACTATGTATATTTATATATATATATGCCTATGAGGCATAAGAAATCATCAACTGATCAACCGTTCCAAAGTTAGAGCACAATCATGGGGATGGATCAGAGGGACAGAGAGACATAAGCCGCATTACTAAGCTGTGGATGGAGTCGATGATTGATAGCATTTTCAAGTGCAATATAATTGGTCCGAATTAATCTCACCCCTCCTGCTAGTGCCGACAACCTGTTATCAGTTGGAAATGATAAGGGGAATAGGATTCAGAGATAGAATACCTTGTTCAGGTTTCTATAATTCTATTCCTCTCCACCGTCCATAAAATACATTAAAATCAAGTTTAAGTAATTCACTAACTTGGCGATCTATTATTACTCTTTCGAAATTTCAGATCTAAAAGCAAGCGTTAAAATAAGAGAGATGACAGCGGGAGGTGATCCGTACTTGATCTGCTGCTTGGCACAAATCGGTTGTGAAAACCACATCTCTGCATTTGTCGGTATCAACCTTTAATTCATTTACCACGAATCACGATATACATGACATTACGTTATACACTTTTATATAACTGAAATAAGACCCTACGGGGAGTTGTTGTAAAGCTAACCATCCGGCTCAATATTTAATCCCGAGAGGATATAAGAGCATTCATTGTTCCGGGGGACTTATTTCAGTATTTACGGTCTCTATAAAGTAAAAGAATGCGTCTGCCTTTTTGAAACCGTTTGTAAGGAAATTATGAACTAGTGTTTTTTTGCATTTTTTATCATTATTCTCTCTTCCCCTGTAGAAAATGAGATTGATTTCGAGTGCTTTAAAACACTGACGAAGGATGACATTGCTCAGTTACTGGGTGGCAAAATCGGACCTCAGAAAAAGATCTTCAATGAAATCGAGAGGATCCGGAAGATTGATAGTGAAATGGGAGCTGCCCCTGCCGATGCCCCCACTGCCAAGGGGGTTACCCAATCAACACATAGTTCGGCCGCTACCCAATCAACCTCAACTACAACTGGTTCACAGAATGGTCAGAGCAGCCAAAAGGGCCAAAATACGGAGGGTGCTCAAGTGACGAAGAAGAGCGTAATAACAACGGGACAAGGGACGGTAGGAAAAGCAACGAGTGCCGTTGCGGCAGGGACGCAGACCAAAGCCGTTGAACCAGGACTCATGGCAAAATATGGTCTGACTCTGCCAAGTGCCGGAGCCTTTGCCACCTCCATCGTCGTCGGTACGGCACAAAAGTACGTCATCGATGAAATCATTTATCCTAACCTGGGCCTTGGCAAGAATAAAGGCCCTGCGGATCCTCCACCTAACCCCGCTACTGGACCCCCTACTGCACCTGACCCCAATGCTGGAACAACTGCAACTACTGCACCTGACCCCAATGCTGGAACAACTGCAACTACTATTCCTGACCCCAATGCTGGAACAACTGCAGCAGCAGCAGCTTCCAACTCCGACACCCCAGCTGCTGCTCCAACTAGTTTGCCAGTAAGATTCTAAAATTTGAATAAGATTTTCTCCATCATTAGAAAACCCACAAACATTAAAGTAAATAAAATTAAATGAATAAAAATCTCCGCCCTTTTTGGGATTTTGAAATTCATAAACATAACTTGATTTTCCGACAGAACGTGGAATCTGACTTTGCAGCAAAATATGGGAACCCGAAGGGGACGGGACGGTCGGCTCCCGTAAACGAAGAGGTCCCAGGCGGGATTGGGACGGAGGCAATCCCCGAAGACGCTGGGATGGATGCTGGCGCTGCAATGGATGCTGGCGCTGCAACGGACGCTGGAGATTATGGCACGCTTGTTGACGCTCCCGTTCCTACGGAAGGAGGATTTTTCAGTTCCATTATCGACAGCGTATTTGGAGCTGGAGATACAGCTTAAACACCTCAGGGGACACACTGAAAACCCTCAGTTGGAGTAAAATAAATTCCACAATTTCTAAATGCTCCTCACATTTCGGCATTATAATTTAATTAAAATTAATGAATTAATTCAAACGAAGTTAAATAGTAGTTTATTTCTCTCGGATAAACTGAAGAGCGACGACAGCATACGTTGCAATAATGCTGACGACCTAAACACACCACGGAATGGATTTAGTTTCAACTGTTTAAGTAATTAACTCACAAGGGAACATTCCCAACTGTACCACCCCGATATTTTTCAAACCGGTCTCATTCGAAAGAGGAATTAAAATAATGAAACTTTAATATAGGAACTATGGGTGCATAAAATATATTTGACCTAGTAAAGTGGGTGGGAAGGTCAAGGACCACGAGTTTTACGTGAAAAACTAGCATGGGCGAGAAGGGGAGAAAGAGGAGAAAGTCGAGTTTTCCCCTTTTCACCTCTTTTCCCTGGAAAGTCGCGATGGAGATAGGGAGTTAACATTGGAGGACCCTCCAAATTAGTAGTGCGCTGAATTAGCCTTTTCGCAAAATCTAAACGGGGATTTACCATAGGAATCCCTGAAACAGGGCCAGGTCTCCAACTTTCCGACCTACTTTACTAGGTCAAATATATTTTATGCACCCATAGTTCCTATATTAAAGTTTCATTATTTTAATTCCTCTTTCGAATGAGACCGGTTTTAAAAATATCGGGGTGGTACAGTTGGGAATGTTCCCTTGTCAGCTAAAATTGGCTAATTAAAGTAATATTTATCTCACAGATCCGATGAAGGCAAATGAAACGGTGAAGAATCCAAGTCCCTTAAACCCGACCACATTCGTTTGCAAGTCGTAGTAGACTATTGAGAGGCCCTGACACGTTTCCACGTCCTTCCCGTACTTCCGGCTCCAACAACCTCCCTTCTCGTAATTAAATTGACCCTTAATCAAGTCCCCCATCTCATTTGCCTAAACACAAAATAACTCCTGGAATTAAACATGCATTTGTGCATACAAAAATGCATTGATAAAACAAGGAAATATGTACATTTATATAGCCCGAAAAATACATAAGATTATATGCTTATACCAAATCATTGACAACAGAGGCAGCGAATATCATTCCGAAAAAGGGGAGGAGGGTCAAGAGGACAATGAGCATGGTCAAGTTGTCAATTGAGCTTGTCGCAATTTGTCCCATCGACACAGAGGAGTAGATGACGACAGAAATGACGACAAAGAACGTCATGGACCCAAATGTGCAGTTGAACAGGTCCAAAAGCATTGTCAGGGAGTTGAAGTCACGAATATCCTGAAAATCCATCAGATTCTATACCGTTTAAAAAACGCATTTTAAATAATCATATATTGATGAAATTAATGACAAATGACACGCTTGAAAGGCCATTGAGGCTAAATTGAGACTTAATTTTAAGGTAAAAAACGGAGACTGGTTGGGTATGGGTTACAAACGTTTGAGAACTTATATTTTCTGACCTCAAGAATATTTCCTCCCAAGAACTTATTCGTTTCCGCCTTGAGGAAAAATATTTTAAACATTTTGCGAAACATGAGTCCCCAGAGAAGGATCATTAAGTTGGCCCCAATCCAAACGAAATGATTGGAAATTTCGGAGATCTCACATCCAGCCCCAATGAGTAGCAGAAGTCCCTTCGGTAACAAGTTGATTTCAGTTGGGTCAATCCTGTACCCAAATAGAGGTGGATAGATCACACTACAAGTTAGTACAGATTCCTTGGAAGCCGAGACAAGGATTTCAAAAAACGTTAAGCCCTTAAGGTCAAATCTTCTGTAAGTCAGGAGAGCGTAGGCCATGGCTAATAGGATGTGAGCTGCCACTAGAATCCAAACCATTCCTTTTGCCTAGCATATAGCAATAAAATAAACAAAGCAGGTCATTTTTCATTTTTCATTGCATTTTTGCATATCGTAAAGTAAGCTATTTTTCATTTTTCAACAATGTTTGAGGAATTATTTGAAAAGCTATGCCCTCTCCTAACCCCAAAATATACATCCCGGATTTTGAGGGTTTGAAAAAATATGCATCCCCATAGGATTACGGTAAATCCAGACTTAGTCTATCTCTATGAATCTTGAACGACAAATGATGACAAAGTTTGATTAAATACGACACTGATGCACTATTACAATGCTAAACTCTTAGGTTGTGGGTATCTATAGGCCGAAATGTCCTTTAACTAAATCAGAGGCTCATTATCACATAAAATAGTTTAGAGTCTTGTCAATGAAAGGCCGTACAGAATTGGACTGTGGGACATGGATACCGGAAGCCTGATAGTAAGTGGTCATTTGTGTTGCAGTTGTCAGAATCTGTGCCACCTTGTCCATCCGGGTCCATAGGATCAAGCAAACGGAAGCAGATAGGAAAATGAAGACCAGGAACATGAGCCTGTACATCCCGTTCATTATGTTACCGTCCTCCTTCCGGAACTGATTCAAGGAGCCAGAGAGGTACAGGAACGTGGACACGTGTTGACAGATGCACCCAACCTGAGGAATTAGCAGTAAAATGAAATTAGCCCTGACAAGGGGTAAGACTTACAAGGAAACCGTGTCAGATGTTCAACCCCGATTTTAGGAAACCCAGAAATAGCGTCCGCTTCTGGATCTTCCCATCTACTTTCCTACGTCAAAACGATTTTAGTCACCGATAGTTCCCATGTTAGAATTTCATTATTTTAGATCCTCTTTAAAATGAACCAAGTTTGAAAAAAATCGGGGTTTAACATCTGACAAGGTTCCCTTGTTAGTCAGAGTTTCAGACATTCAGACGTATTATACTGGTAAGACTGCACTTTTTGGGGTTTTGGTTTTGTCCGACAAAATAAATGCGATAGTCGGAGAAACCCGCCCCATTATAAGCGCCACTTGCAATAAAATAAGCTCTCCGATAAGCGCTGTTGATGAAGCGGTTGTTTTCGCAAATCTTATAATAGATATTGGCAGTAAGGGTGGGTATTTCGAGCTGACCTTAGTGAGGAAGGAGCCCTTGACCTTGCGGAAGGTCTTTGAAGAAGGGTCATACCGAATCCGATGCGGACTAATAAAAACCCAGTTGAAGAACGATAAAACGGGCAGAACGAAGAATGCAAGTGAACATTGAATTTCAATTGGAGAGTCGGTTCTTGAGTTTGTCGAAAAATCGCCAATTTGCTTGGATCTTTCGAAATCCTTCTTGGAAATGTTGAAGATTGGCGAAATCCTTCGAGGAAAAAGAACGAGATCTCGAGTACTCGACATTTATTTCCAACTTTTAAGTATGAGGAACAAACTAATTCATCTTTGGCCTGGATAAAATATGTCCTTCAACTGCAATACTTCTAAAATGCAAGTAAAGAAATCCCCTTGTAAATAAATTCATTACGACTGACTTTGAATGCCAATTACTCCGATCGAAGTTCAAACAGTAAACCCGTCGATAATCATGATTAATGGACAAATATTTGACGAGTTCCACCCATTATTAATTCGTTGCGAGCATTGCTAAATTCCAAGTAGGTACTAGTTGATGTCAAGGGACCGTTAAGTGCTTCCTAATTTTTTTCTTTCATTTTCAGTAAAATGTGTTAATACTAATTCATCAATTTAATGGATGTCCCTCACATTTCCGTAATATTAATGTATGCAAATACTGTTGGGCTTTAATTTTAAAATATAAATGGAATAGCGTTCAAACATATGTATTTAAGTTTATTCAAGTACGAATTAATTGCAGATTTATTTAGATACATCGTATTCATTTGATTAGGCAATATCACAAACAGTCACAAAAAGTATTAATAAAATAGTCATATTTCGAAGAATGCCACGAGCTTATCAGACATTTGTGTGACTTATGACTTAATACAAAAAACTAGACAAAATAAGCCATAAATAAGCCACTAAGGGTGGAGACAAGGATTCACTTAAATTAATGTCGGCTGCATATTGAGTCTTCCTCAACTCACAATCAGTCGAAAGTTTATACTTAAATATGTATAAGTAATAAGTTCTTAGTTGATTTTAATTGTTGCGCTGTAACATGGTCGGCCATCTTGGTGCGGTTGCTCCGTCCATTTCCTGAGCCAACGTATTATTACGAGCGAGTTGATAGCTGGTACCGCCTGTGACATTATAAAAAACTCGTTATTTTATTACAATACATTTGGTACTTGTCTATAAAATAAAAAATTCATATTGGCGAATCAGGAGTTTTTACGCTAGACCTACACCACCTTTCATACTGGAAAAACCTTGTAACCGTAAAATAGGACAAGCCTTAATTTTTAAACTTACCGATTTCAGCCCCACACTCATTGCACCGACCAACTTGACGAGCGCCACCACAGTCTCCAATTGCATAAATATGGCCATTGGGACAAGAGAACCAATGACCTGTTGCAAAGCCCATGGCACTTAACACTTCTCGCTTCTCCTTTTCACTTATTCCAAGACCGGTTCTTAAAATGTCCTCCAATTCCTAATATAATGATTAAAATAATGTTTAAAAGTTATTAAATTTCAAATTTCTTTTGTATACTTTACTTTAACGGTAAAAATCTCAATCGCATTACTTTCAACAGTCCAATAAGATTTTTGTTGTGTTTGTCAGTATACGGCTTGGGAGAGAGAACAAGTGCTATTATGAGGTCATATATTGGAAGAGCACGGGAATGACCATCCGTAAACTGAGGTGAAGACCGTCTCCAGTAGACTTGATACAAGTCCAGTAATCTATCCAATTCTTGACTAATGTCTCTAAACTCTTGTTGACTCAAAGGGAATTTCCGGTTCATTGTTATCTGAAAGAGTTCCCGATATCGATAGATCAAATCTGTGTAAAGATGTGCCTTTAGGTCCAATTTTGCTTTCAGCAATATATCAATTGCAGACTCTGCATAATTTATGATGAGATTTATGTTTTCCAGTGTCTTTGCATCAACCTGTAATTATTGTGACAAGAATACTAGTTTTTAAAATATTTATAAATAAAGAAATCTGTCGAAAATCTATTTTTAGACTTGTATTTATAATAGTAATAAGACTTGAACAGTTGCGCTGCGGAATTACAAATTATTTAATCACCGGTTTCGGTAAAATCCTCATCTCCGAACTTCCTGGTTTGGCCGGAAGGCTGTGCGCCAACATTTCCAATAGTGTGGCCTGAAGTGTAGATAAAGTTCGACTCCATCGATTACCGTCGTCCCATCGCAACTTCGTAATTGATGTCGATTGGTTTTCTTGGATTTTCCTATGGCTCCCGAAGATCTTGGTTTTCACTTTCATGACGTCTCGATTACGCTCTCGAATGACATTTCCGAAACGCCGACAAAACCTTACCACTGTTGAACATATCGGACATCTTTTGACGCCTATTTCCGTGGATTCCACGTTCATCCATCCGGTCAAAAAATTCACCTCAACTGAATGCTTGCAGTCCGCCAAGAACACAAATCTACAAATAAGGTCATAAACTTAAAATCGGAGGTAAAATCTAAAATATCCCGATGTTCGAAAGAAGCATACCGAGGGGGACCATCCCCTTCATGCATATCAAACAGCTCTTGTTCTTTCAATTGATCCTCATCACAAATTCGACAGAGAGAAGGGCAGGCTTCCCCACAAAATCCGATGCACGAGTGACCACAAGCCAGGACCTCCTGGCAAGTTTCGTCACAAGGTTCTCGATCACATTTTTCTCGACAAAGTTTCGAACATTTTTTATGTACGCACTGCCACGGACATTTTTCCTGCATGAATGAGACTGGACTATATTGTTTATACCTTTGATCGTTTACATGTATTTTGATCCTCGAAATCTTACATTACAGTCCTGACAAGGAACACCGCATTTATTTGTGCATTCCGAATGTTCACATCTCATAGCACACTTTTTCCCACAGGGAGGGCAGGTATTGGAACACGGGAATTCACACCTATTTAAAAACAACGGTAAAACAACGATTAAGATTGATTGATTGATAGAAAAAAAGAAGATCGATGTTTTAGGATCTCGAAAATAAAACTTACAGGTGTCCACACACTAGT
This sequence comes from Desoria tigrina, assembly GCA_906901685.1. Lineage (NCBI taxonomy): Eukaryota > Metazoa > Arthropoda > Collembola > Entomobryomorpha > Isotomidae > Desoria > Desoria tigrina. The sequence goes on from CAJQTU010000087.1 coordinate 193,280, forward strand.
GGCCGTTCACATTTCTCTTGACATTTCTCATGAAATCGGCCCTGACGACAAGTCTTACAAGTCCCTTTGCATTTATGACCACAACCTCCTTCAGAGTCAAAAACCTTCTTGCAAGGATGCTCGCAGTGTTTCATCACCTCTGCGTGGGTTGCTGAAAATGAATGAATTAATGTATTTATTGCTAATATTACTTAATTTACAGAGGAATTTCCATTCGATTGAAATTTTTATAAATGATGGAAGACCATAAAAAAGGGACACCAATTAGTGCTTCCTACCAAAATATGAAATGTCCCAACCATCCGTTCCCAACCATTTAATATGAATGCCCCCAACCTTAATTATTTTTTTTGCGACCGATATATGAATACACCCAACCAATAACTGAAAGACCCAACATACGTGTAACCTTGTATTCCTTAAAGGGTCGGTCTAAAAATTAGTATTCTAAATTATACATGTGTAAATGGCAGATATATATTCAATTAAATATAAATGGAGAAGGTCTGGAAAGAAATGAAAGCAAAGCCTGAGTTAAAAACGAGGTACCGAAGGTTAATAATATTATCCCCGTCCTGTCCCTACTGTTACGTTTTTCTCACCCGCCAAAGAAACGCAGGTAATACAAAAAGAGATAAAATCAGAAATTGACTCTGAAATTGAAATCGAAATTGATTGAAAGATACTTCAACTTGTTATTCGGCAACCTAATTTGATAATTTCGGAATTAAGACGTCGTCAGAAAGAGGTACCTACCAAAAGTACCAAGAGACAATTAACTAATTATCTCGCTTATAAAAACAACTCAAATACAATCCAAGAGTTCAATCCTTGGGTCAAATGCATAGATATGGATTGTATTATAACAAGATCAAATGTCAGCATTATGTAACAAGTATTAGTATACAAATGTTCCCGAAGACATCGATTATCCCTATGTTGTTGGGAAAAACATTCATTCCATCCGTTTGGAATCGCAATTACATCCTCTGAAACTGCTATCGACTATATGTTTTTATGTTTTTAAAGGACGATGTTAAATTGATTTAAATACTGGACTTTCACAAAGCGTTTGTCATGGACAAAACTCAATACTTATAAAACGACAAAAAATAGACTGGATTGTAAAGTTCTTTCCCAACAACTGGACCGACTCCAATTGTAACTGTCCGGTGTTTTAAAAGGACTACATTTGTAAACACACTATGGGGATAGCTATCTCGTTAGTCAAAAATGACGAAGTGGTTAGTGGGTGTCAAAAGGAAATCCGGGAGGCCATCCAAGGCCAGAAAATTATTATTGGTTGATTAAATATGTTCTTCCAATTAATTCATTTTGTTAATAATTTGGTTTTATACTAAGGATTAAATTGAATATTTTATTCAGAGTGGTTTTTTTATAAAAAATATCGTGTTGGGTCTTTCAGTCATTGGTTGGGTGTATTCAAATATCGGTGGCAGAAACAGCAATTACGGTTGGGGGCATTCATATTAACTGGTTGGGAATGGATGGTTGGCACATTTCATATTTTGGTAGGAAGCATTAATAATGATCCATAAAAAAGTCAAGTACTCACCCGTTTGTGATATAGCACATGGGACCAAAGCATCATGTTTGCACTCGGATTGATGCAATGGTTTGACGGGTTCGAAACAGTCATTCCTTGATGGAGTAACGTTACAAGGCACAGATATTGTATGACGGCATTCGGGAATTTTTCTCTGCACCGGAATCTAAACATAAAGGTATTTAATTTCAACGCCTACCTCTTGTAATTTTTGCTTTCGCTTATTTAAAGGACGATACTTCAGAGGTAACCTTCCGATGTGTGAAACAAATATTTGCACTCTGTCATTAACGTTTCAATTCGATTTCAATGGAGTACACCAGAATTTACTTTATATTCTAAATACCTAAGCGAATGGCGAAAGAACATTTTTTCATAATCCGATAATCCGCCGTATACTTCAGTTGATGTATTGTACATTGAATTTGAAATGAAACGTAGAAAAAAATTATGCTGAAAAAGTCCAAAAAGTTAAAACTATCCGCAGGTTCCCTCTTTAGTTCTTAAAAAAATTACATGCGACCAGAAACGAAAAATTGATTTAAATTGATGCGTTTTAATTAAAAGTCGATTACCTGGCAAGGCCCACATCCTTGAAAGCAAAGATTTTGGCACTTATGCTGGCAAGGAAGCTCTTTATCACAAGCCATTACACATTCGTGCTGTGTAGGGTCAATATGGCAACTTATCGTTGCAATATGAGTACAGAGAAGCTGTCTCGGAACCCCAACCAGACAAGGTGGGCACGGTTTATGACACGTGTGATTGGTTGTGCATTTGTGTCCTACAAAAATTAAAGATATCTTAAACATAAATTTACGCATTTTAAAATCTAATCAAACTGACTAAAAAAAATAAGTAAAATAATGTCTAATGGAGTCGCAGTCGCTTCAGAATCAAACCCTCACCTTCAACGCAAGACTTAGCACAGTCTTTTTTGCAAATGTACATCAAATGATCAGGATCCGCAGTAGCATGACAAAACTTTGTGCAGGCATGACCACATGGAAGCCGAACGGTGCACCTACTTCTGCAATCAATGACTTTATTTCTATCGGAACATCGCACTTCTTGCTGTAAATTTAAAATTATAATAGTTTAAAATATATGCAATTGTACTTTCGTCATTTAGTATCATCAACAAAATCGAAAAATAATTTAAAATCCCACCACATGGTCACATTTTTCAAAGGTTTTGGGGACCATCCATAAACACTTGATCATATCAGGAGAAAATCGACACTCTGCCTCTTGGTCATGGCCACAAGGAAGTGTCTTTATAACCAAAACTTTACAGTTGACTAAAGCAGGATCTTCATAGCATTTCATGACCCGTCGGTGTTTATTTACACATGGAAGCTCTCTTTCTACTTCAACTTGACATCTGATTGCACTTGGATCACGATGACAGGCCATGTCTAGTTCATGATCACAAGGAAGTCGCTTAAGAAATGTCTCCTGGCAAAGTACTTCTGTCACATTTTGATAGCAAGGCATCATCCTCTCATGAGTACAGGGTAAAATTTTGAGGATACGTGTTGTACATGGAGGACATCTTATGAAACAGGACTGATTACAGGGATGGTCATTAGCACATTTTTTCAAACACGGAAGTCGACACTGATATTCAAGATGGTTCCGGTCTTTGACGTGGCAGATTTGTTGACACGCGTGGGTACATTTCAAAATTGTTTCACAGGGAAGGTTGCAGCCACCTTGAGGAACATTCTGCATGAAATCGTTGTCGGTTTTGACTTCGGACAATGTTCCATGAATCTGACATTCCAGGACTAGTGACGGGCCACATTCTGCGCGTTTGTGTAGTTTTTCTTGAATTGCTTTCCATGTTTTACTTTTTAGAGCTAACATTTTCATATTCCCGACTATAAATAGGCCTTGTCTATAAAAAATTAAAGAAATAAAAAATCGTAGTTTAGCTGTGTAGGCTTTAAATTTCAAAAACCAACATCAAACACTTACTTAGCCCGAGATATTGCAACGCAAATTCGATTATCGATGTTCAAAAACCCAATTTTGCTTTCAACGTTACTCCTTACTAGTGACAGCAAAATAATATCATTTTCTTCCCCCTGAAAATTATCGACAACGGTTACTCTAACTCCCTTGCAGTTGGGGAAGCCTAGAACAGTCTTTTTGAGGAGGAACATTTGGCCAGTATATGTAGTTAACACGGTTATTTGGTTCGGCGAGTACCCTTGAAGAATTAAGTACCGACAGAGGCCAGCTACAAATTTGGCTTCGTACACATTTGATTTACTCATTGAATCGGCTTCCTGAAATTTTATTTTTAAAACTGCGTTAGTTTAGTTTTAGCCTTGGTATTAATTACATTCTATTCTACCATTTAAATAATAAAAAATAAAAAATGATTTCTGAATTTATATGTTCATACCGACTTTTCCATTTCGTTATGGGAAATGAAAAATAAGTTTTTGGTTACACCCTGGACAGTGGGATATAGGGAGACGGAAGGATGGTTTTCTAATTCTGGATAGATTGTTCCAACCACCAAATCTGCAATTTCTGGTCGCATTCTATGTTGCTCCTACAAGTGCAAGATTTCTCGTTAACCTAATATTCCACCAGTCAAAAAAATCGTTGATATACCTTAAGTTGGTAGCAATTGAGGTTGTTGTTGATCATTCTTTCAAACAGAGAAATGTCCAAGTTAAACTTTTTTGCTAAATCATACACAGTGGTACTGGGTCGTAGTTGACGATGATCCCCTATTTAAAATATTTAGTTTTAATCAACAAATAATTAAAAGATATTTATTAAAACAGTTGAAAATTGATTTACCACAATTACTTCTGACTTACCAATCAAAATTAGATGCTCACAGTGCTTGGTGATGCAAGTAACGATATGAGATTCTAAAACCTCAGCCGCTTCTTCCACAATAACTAAGAACATGTTTACAAATTAAGTTTACGAAAATCTTGAAAGCTTACGAAATCAAAATTGTTTAATAACAGAGCTACGTAGAATACCGGTGGCTTACCGATCTTAGACTGCATCATCTTAACCAATTCGTTGTACTTGGCGGCTCCTGTCGTCGTCATTCCGACAACTTTACTACGTCTCAGCAGTACCCCTTTGCCAAATACTTCAATTTCTTTAAGCTTCTTTTGTTCATGTATCAAATTCTCATCGATCTTAGATGCCTTTGTAGCAGATAGGGCTCGAGCAACTTCAACAATTTCAAAAAACAAAGCCCACCGGGATGGTCGGGGTAGCTTCTTCAACTCAACGTCAACGAGTAAGCCGGGAGACTCTTTTAACTGCTTCACGAACGGACTGATATCCGGAAGATCAATCCTACCTTCTCTATACAGACTGAAAAGGATTTCCAGGAAAAGCTTACGTCGCTCAGCCATCATTTTCTTATGTTCTGCCAATTCGATGGCCTTCCGTCTTGCTTCCGGATTCTTTTCATCTCGTAGGATCTTTTCGATAAAGTGCTGCGCCTCTCTGATCGTTCGTTCACATTCTTTGATGGAGAAGCCAGGGATATAGGACAAGTGCTTACCCATATCTATTGGAGCTTTCGATTCAACTTCAGCGAAAACATCGTCGATGATTCGATTCTCGAGTAACTCCTCCAAGTCGTAATCTTCTTCAAATTCATCCTCCGACTCCTTTTCAACCTGGTCACCTTTTGGAGGATCTTGCTTTGGAGGACGAGCAACTTTCTTCACTTTGCCTCTTGGAAATGGTCTGACGACCAGCCAACGCCGAATGATTTCTTCAGCATTGAAGTTCCGATCCTGAAAGACATGGTCATTTAATCCGAACCATTCCATATTTGATAGATGAGTGAAAACACACTTCGGAAATTGAATACAAAGCTTATTCCAAATGTCCAATTGTTCAAAATTTACGATCCCTGTAACAAAACTGAGAATTAAAAATCAAATTAATTTAAGAATATTACCCTATTGGGCATTGTTGTGACTGTGTTCCGTTCAGATGGTTGTCTGAAATAAGCGGACCATTATAATCAGCCCATCATATCGTAATCGTCCATTGCAATAAGCTGCCCACCTAAGTGCCCTTAGTGCCTTTGGCAATAACCGAATGAAGAGAATAAATGTGAAATGAATAAAATATTTCAAAGGAAGATCATGTCATACGATTCATTTGTCATTTGAAAGAGCTAACAACAGGTTTGAACCGCAAAGAAAGGTGGTGGTAGCCCTTCATACTTTAAAATTTAAAGTCTTCATTTGAAGAGGGTGAGATTATATAATTTATTTGAGTGACTACTGGGTTATTGTCATGGGGGGTTATTAAAGGTCATTTATTGCTAGGGGCGGTTACGATATGACCACTATAAATGGGTTGATTAGGATAGGCCATAGAAATGGATGGATAAGCCGGTTTTTCACATAATCGTGAAGGAAATAGGAAAACATTGCTAAAACGGCTAAACGTAAATACCTTGGATATCCCTCAAACCCATCACAGCGGCCATGGCGCTTGATCGTTGATTCCGAAATTCGTCAATCCCAGCTATAATTTCATATTTGGTGGGCCAGTAAAGCTTTGGCATAGTCTTAGAATGGCGACGGGCAACTTTATGTAAACTGAAGTGGTCCAACTTTTCTGATTTACACCTCCCACCAACCCTGACTATAGACGGATTTTCATCCCCCATTTTAGCAAAAATATCCAGAAGTCCTTCCAAAAATTGATCTAATGCATGATTGGTATAGCACACCACAAGGATAGGATTTTCTGAATTTTCTGACCAGATGCTCTGGTTGTTCAAAAACAATTCTGCGATTTTCAGGCCTACAAAAACAGGTATGTATATGTATCGTTTTTAAATGGGAATTAATTTGATGTTTTATTGTATTGGAATGGGTAGTTTTGAGAGATATTTACCTAGGAATGTCTTTCCAGTTCCTATAAAACCAAAAACGGAATTTGTTGAAATTTGAAAATCAAAATGTTAATTTTTTAAAGGCTTATTTGAGAACGTAGCCAAAACACAAGTTACCTGGAGGTCCCTGTATAATGGCAAATTCCTTGGTCAAGGCAGCCTGGTAAGCTTGATACTGATTATCATCTAGTCCCAAAGCATCGCCGGTGGGCCATTGTTCTGGAACGAGAGGTGAAATGTACACCTCAGCTTGGTTATGCAGTTTCATTTTAAGCAAATGTTGTGTATCCTTAAGATACTTCGGAGCATCGACGTCAGAGGAACCTTGAACTATGAATTTACACATTGGAAATTCCTCCAGCTCGAGTTCTTTCAGAGTTTGCAACGTATATCTAGATTGAATTGAAATGTCAAATCAGCATGGTGCAATTTCAAAAGCTACTAACTACTGCTTTCCGGTTTCCAATATTTGTAAAACATAACAGTTGTAAATGATATTTTTAGCTTTGTGTTGAAATGAAAGTAAACAAGAATTCTATCACAGTACCTAAACGCTTCGAAATAGACTTCACATTCAACCATAAGGTACTCATAGTCGGTATCCCAAGTCGGCTTAATTCCTTCCCATATTAGGCTTACAATACCTCGATCCAAGTCCTCTGCCCTTCGATTTGCAACGGTAGCAAAGTAAGTAGTTTGAAAGAAGTCAGAGGTGAAAACAAGCAAGGAGCCGTTCAAAAGTCGCTTGGATCTGTCCCACTTTCCTTTCATTTTTTTGTAGTTTTCTTCCAGAAGTTGAACTTTGTAAACAAAGACATCTCTCACAAGTTCGCCACTTATGATTTGGACATCTGGATAGACACGGATGGTTCCAAGGGGAATTTTCTTCGATTTCGACAAGTAAGCAAACCTATAAAACCAAAAATACTTCTTAGAGCCTCAGTCGGATTAGTTTGATAGAATACTGTTCCTTCTGTTATAACTCTTCTCAATTCTTCGCCTCTCCAAGAGCCGTGCACGTGATGACGTTGTCAGACTTGAAAATTCAATTTTTAACTTTTTGCTCCAAATCGATCCTGGAGCATCATAATAACCTACCAATAGGATTTTTCGGTTTTATGACCCATCCTTTACCCCCCAGGCCCCTCTAAAGGTCAAAATACGGCGAAATTTCAATCAACACAAAACATGTCGAGTGTGGTACAGAAAGGAACAGTAAGTACTGTAAATCCCAAGGGACCCACACCAAGAAAATAGTGCTTATTTTTTCAACCTTCGCCAGTACTAATTGTTATTGTCGTGAAAGATATGGTTAAATTATTAGTCGGATCACCTATTTTTCATGAAATCTTGAATGCCTTTCTTCAAAGGTTGAACAAAATCTTCCCTAAGAAGACGAAATTGAACGTCCAAGTAATGGTTTGCATCGGTATAAGATCCCTCTTTTTTGTTTGGGCGAAGAAACACTTCCTCTTTTGATAGTAACTCCTTAGGGGATGGAATGATTTCAATGCTCCTGAAATCGTCAGGAGCTTCCATCGCATGCAATTCATTTTCTTCTTCTTCTGTGAATCCATACTCACGAGGTCTAAAAGCTTTTGGCTTCTCGTCTTCTCTTTTTTTAATCAAAGATTGTAGTTCTTGTAGCAACTCCGTGAACTTATTGACTAATGGCACGACTGATGGATCAGAAATAATTAACGAGGAAACGGCACCAAACGCTGATGCGACGACAGGAATGAGATAATCCACAGCAATTTCTGACATTATCTTGGCCACGTATGTAGAATACTTGTGCAAGTTTGTCAAAAAGGCCTTAGGGGACGTATCCACTTCCACAAAATCGCTGCAAAATAAATATATAAAACATCTATTAATACTTAAATGCGCCTACGGGTATTCGCCAGGAATCGGCTTAAGTTAGAGTTAAAGCAATATACCTAGGTTTAAGATTAGGTAAGCAAAACAAATATCTGCTACAAATACAATATAAAAAATAAAATATTTCAATGGACTAAACCAAACCCAACCATTGTTTATAAAAAAATTTTTTTTTTTGTAATTTCAAGGTTTTGCTTCAAAAACTATTAGATATAAATACAAAATTATAAAATAGCACAAACAAATTAAACTGGGTATTTTTTTAATGCATTTAAATTAATATCAGTTTAACTCTAAAGTCACATCTACGTAATTTTAGCTATGTGCGAACTGGAGACACAAACTTGCTTTGTTTGACAGGATGTAAATAAATAAACACTATAAGAACAAGAACAAGAATTTACAAAACTCGTATGATGAACAGACCTGCTATTAAAATTCATTCTTCTTGATCCATTATCAACACCTATACAGATTTGCGTGCTCTTCTGGTTGATCTTTTCAATAAAGTTGGAGACGTTCGTTTTGCTAAGAATTGACATCTGTTGTCTGCAAAGCACCGTTTCACAGCAAACCTTTTCAGCCAAAACCTGAACAACCAATATCAAGAGAGTATCGGATTTGGCAGTGAGTTCAGGTGACTCTAGGAATTCCTGCCATTCTTTAATGTCGAGATCAATTGACATGATTGTCTCATCCGTAGTTGAAATTAGTAATTTCTGTAATCGCTTGAATCCAAACGCTGGGCCCTTTCTGTAAGACAACGCAAAAATAGCAAACAAAAAATAATTTTAATTGCTTATGATTTCGAATATCTGAAATTACCGTTCAGCTTTATGATCCCTTTTCTTAAATGGCTTAGGAACATAGGCACCATCACCATTTCCAGCAACATTGTTTCCTTGAAAATAATTTCCATTGTTCCCTTCGTTCGGATTTCTTCTGTCGCCTCCGTGATTTCCTCCACGGCCCCCGCAATTTCCGCCTCGATCTCCATGATTTCCGCCTCGATCTCCACGATTTGCACCGCGGCTTGGATTTCCGCGATTTGCACCTCGATTTCCACGATTTCGAGCACCATTTCCGTGGCCCCTTCCATTAGGGCCACCACCGGCAGGTAACATTTCAGTTACAGGTTTTTTCTAGGATCAGGATTGATCCATCCACTGGCTTAGAACTTTCTGTAATATTAATGTCAAATGTAAACGATTCAAATACAACATACCTATTGTGTATTGATTGATATGATCTGGGTTTTGACTACACATTACATATTACATTGTGATAATATCGACATTTGTATTTGATAGTTTGTAGACTTGTTGTTGATATTTTACTTGACTACAATCCAGCCAGATTGCCAAGTATTGATGAGTATATTGGAGTGTTAGACATAAACAAAAGAGATAAGGAAGAGTAACGGAAATGACGAGTTGTTTTTGCATTTTGTTATCGAAATTATCAATATCATGGCTGATTAAGTTAACTCCATATTTAACTCCTAATGTGTAATGCACAATTAAATGAGTCTCGAGTCTCTATCTCCTGTGATGTGAGTGACTCAACATGCAACAAGTGAACAACAACCTAACATCCCTAGCCCAAGGTCGTTCAAGCATAAAGAAAGAATGAGAAATGAATACGAAGTCCAAAGTCATGTGATTTGTTTAAGTTCTTTGGACTTTCAAGTCTAGAGTTAGTGTGTAGTGTGTAGTGTGTAGGGAGTGAACGGCAAAACAAAAGGCTAAATGAGGTGAAAGGAATGAAAATAAACCGATGTAACGGGTGTAACCAAGTGTTGAAAACATCAGGTTTTGGATTCTGGCGTCAGTGGGAGTGGTCCCGAATACGTCAATGATGTTATTTTTCACATGGGAATCGTTTAAAACCCATGTACCTCAATTTCCCCAAAAAGCCCGGGTTTTGCACCATGATGTCAGTGGGAGTGGTCCCGTATACGTCAATGATGTTATGTTTCACATGGGAATCATAATATCCATATCTCAATTTCCCCAAAAGCCCGTGTTTGGCACACTGTGGTAGTGGGAGTGCCGAGTGATCCCCTAGATTCGTCAATGATATTCTATTTCGCATGAGAATCATTTAAACCCATATTTATTTCATTTTCCCCCAAAAGCCCCGGTTTCCGACCTGAAATGTAGCTGCCGGGTGTTATCATGGGTGGATGATAGACATAGATAGAGTGTAATGTTAAATACCTAAGCGGCAGTTTCAAATTATGTTAGCGTTTCCTACTAATTTGATGGTTTTTATGGGGGGTTTAATTTATGGGGGACAGGGGTGTGACCAATTTGACCTAAGTTCGAACTTAGCCTGTGTTAGGACCCAAGGACAAAGGAACAAGTGTACAAAATTTGGTGACCGTAGGTCAAGCCGTTCGTCAGTTATCGCACCGACGGACGGACAGACGGACTGGTCATTCGCATAAAGTGTTTTCAACACTTAATAAACCGTTACAAACGCACGTAAGCAAGGGGTGAAACCACTTGTTTTACGTGACACTCGACACTTGTGAGTGAGCCCACATATTTATGTTTATGATAAGGAATCAATAGTCATAATAAGCGATGCGCAATAGATTCATGAAATTCAACATATTGTAGAATATGCGATTGCTTCATGAGTTCAAGTGTTTCGAATTTTTTTTGAACGATAGGTGTTACCGATTGTTTCCAAAAACAATATGCTCGTGGTGAGGACACTAGTTCATAATTTCGAAATGCGAAAAAAATATTCAAAAAAGTTAAACCGTTCGAACGCTAGAGTACGAACGGACGGACACACGGAACGGACGGACGGACAGAGTAAAACCAATAAGGGGTTTCACCCTTAATAATGAAATGAAACGCTGTACGTCAAACGTTGAACCGATACCGAACGTCAACGTGTGAGCTTAAAGCTTGTGCCTGCCTGTACTCAGTGTACTCTGTACTGTGTACTGCATTACTGCATACAGACAGACTGCGGGCACTATACACTAAGCACTATGCATGCACGTTCCTTGTTCCATCAGCTTTGTTGCTGGACATGCAAAAGTTAGGATCAAAGAACAACAAACAACAACAAACAAAAGCACAAAGAAATGAAGAACAAAGAAACGAATTACAAATTATGAATGACAAATGAATGAAGATTATTACCCACCCTTGACCCTCCCTTGTTCCGTTGGTTCATCAAATTCTACAACTACATCACCCACTTTCTATTCTACTAGAAATTCCAAAGACAATTCACGAAAATAATAAAAATCGGTACACGTGTTTTGACAGGGAGAGCTGAGAGACGGTAGGCACTAGTAGGCAGGAACTGTTGACTTGGCAAGAGCCAGGCTCAGAATGAAGAAGAGAAATGAGATGCGGGAATATGGGAATCTCGTATCTCGAGTTCCCCGGCACGGCTTTCTTCTACGTAGCAGAAATCAGTTCTTACCTTACCCCCCATATATGAGTGATTCCGGAGTATATAGATTGATTTGGCCACGATATTATGGAGTGCCTATTAACCATTGAAAGCCTCCAATGTTAAATTAAGTTCAAAGGGCGTCGACGCCATCACTCATATATGCTTACCCCCATTGAGGCCACTCACTTTCTTCTCAATTATCACCTTCCCCCAAACCCCAAACCCCAACCAATACCCTAAATATTAATTTTGACACCCCTCTAAATAGAAACCCATCCCTTTGCACAACTTAATCAACCTTAATCAAAATCTCACCATCCAACAGCACCCCAAATATGTACTTTTTACTATCATTACCTCTTATTTATTACCAACAAGTACAAGAACAACAATGGTGGATATGGTGTCATGGTGTGGTGTATGGGACAAGATTGGAGAGAAAGCATAATTAAAATTACCTTGTTTGAAATCATGGTAAAATGTGACCAAAAGTTGCAAAATCGTTTTTATCTTTCTTCCCAATTTACATAATCGATATTTAATTGTTTGGCCTTGTTCCTACATTTTTTAAACCCTTGAAACAAACACACCTTCAATCAAAAATGACAAGTCCAATGTTGAATGTATTCTGTACTGCTTCCTTTCCTTTTTATTCATAAATCTCCGACATCGTTTCAAACTAAAGTCCAATGTCAATGATGAGAGAGATTAATCTGTAATCTGTTGTCTGTATACAAAAACCTTGTTATTCATCGCTAAATTACGTGCATTTACACTAGTAGCAAAAAACCTGAGTATCGCAAAGGAATGGTTATGATGAGAGTACAGAACAAAATTGATAAGAGAAATAGGCTTAAAGTTCAGTCCGATGAATCATTTCCTCGAAAAGTTGGTCCGCCGTTATCCCTTCTTCTTGTTTTGGAACCTCGGAAATGGAAACTTCAGGGAAATTAATTAATTTTAATTAAGTAATCAGTCAAAATCCTCAATATTTTTAAATACATATTAAAATAATTTTAAAAGCGGCTGAACTAACCGATTGAATCAATAGTTTTGGTTCGGTCAGCCACCAACTCATCGATAAGTTTGAGGAACTCCCCTTTGCGGTGCTTCGGGACCACAAACCTCGTCAATTGATGAACCACGTCGTCCCTCTCGGAATGGAATTGATAGAAGGCCTCTTTGTAGAAAGCAATTGTATCCTATTACAACAATAACATAATTAATATCTAATCATAATATAACCTTTCAATTACGGTTGCGAGTGCGAGTGTCGCGAGCTCTGAAAAAACTCTCTAATTGAGGCTGAGACTGTTTTTCAGCATTTCAAGGTAAACACTCAATTTTGACAAAGAATTAAAAAACAACTCGGTTGGTTAGGTAGGTTACCTTGCCTTTACCTAGAACCTATTCTAACCTAACCTAACCTAACCTAACTTATTCTTTACCTAACCTAACCTAACCTAACCTAACTTATCCTAACCCAACCTAACCTAACCTATCTTAACCTAACCTAACCTAACCTAACCTAACCTAACCTAACCAAAACTCTAATTGAGGCCCAAGTTTAAAGAATTCGGTAATTTCAAAATGTTTTAAATTTTTTCAATTGTCACTAATTTAAAAAACAAAATGAAATGTTCGGACCTTGAGTACAAGTTCCCAAGGGGTAGGGACAAAGTTAAGGGCCTTCTTGACTTTGTCGATGTTGACGGCACCGCGGGTGACGGAGGGGAACACGTTAAAGTCTCCTCCGTCGAATTCCACTTCCATTCCCAATTCTTTCGCCAATTCTCCCAAATATTCCTGGAGACTGAACGTTCGGTCCAAAGCCAAATTGTAGGCATTATTCCAGCTTTCTGGCCTGTCGAGGGACAAATGCACGGCTTTTGCAACGTCGTTGACGTAGACGTAGGACGTCTTCAGGTTCTTCACTTCATTCGGTATGTTGATCGGAACCTATGATCATGTCAATAAGCCTTTTAAAACAACCTAAGTACTGTCTGTAATTTAGGATATTTTTAGCTTATCCTACCCGGATGAACTTGTAAAATTCAATCCACATTTGGTATGTCCACCATCGATCAGTTGTATCTCGGGCTCCTAAAACGTCCGGAAGTCGGAAGATTATGTATGGTATCTTGTTTTCGGGACTCCGCAAAATCTTGAAGCAAAGTCAAAATAAACATACCTCGTATTTTACAATGATTTTCTTGAAATGTCGCATAATTAAACAAATGATCTAGATATGAAAAAAGCTAATTTTGTTGGATTTTAATGATGTACCTCTTCACATTGAAGCTTGTCGTTGCCATATGCATCCGCCTCACTGAGGCTACTTCTGGAGTCTTCGTCCAAGGGCCGGACATCGTCATCTTCAAAGGCAATTCTGGCAGTTTTCGAAGGCCGACAAACCTCGTAAATGGAATCGGAACTTATGAAGACGTAGAGGCCCACTTTGTCCTTTAGTAATTCCAGACTCGCCTCCAGTACCTTTAATTATTCATTAAATAATCAGTATCACACTCTAACATCACTAATTTGTATCCGGTTTTATGGAAAATTTCTCGATAACCACGTGGAGATCTTAAATAAAAACGTTTAGCCCTTTAATACTACTCATTAATACTTCTCATGAATTTGACAACAAATTAGGTATCGCAAGTACCACTTTGGATTACTACGCTGGTGGAAAAAACTTTTTCTTCTATTCCCGATTCAAAAACCTGATTTTTACCGTATTTAAGGGGAAAATGGGAAAAATTTGACAATTTCGATGGAAAACGGAAAATTTTCGTAAAGAAGGGGACTAATTTTTCTCATTTCCGAATTTCCTGAAAAATATTCCAACGACTTACAACTTGTTATTGTTAGTTTCCGCTTTGCCAGTGAGTTTTTTTCCACCAGCGAATTAATAGTAGTTGCTTAAAAAATCCTAATCATACAGATTTTTACCCGGTTTTCGGCGTTTATCTTTACATTGTAAACCCACAATCTAAATTTTAAAATATTTGAATTGGTTCATAATAAAAACCTGAGGATTATAGGCGGAGAAGTCGAGAACGATGTCAATCTTGTCGGTCTCCTTGACATAGTTGATGAGATCGGTGCAGAATTCCAAGTCCGACTCTTCACGGTCACAAATGATGTGTTTGTGGAGATTGGGCTTGATTCGCATTTCAGAGTCAAAGTACCAGTTACCCCGAGACACGAGGGTCACGGCATAAAACTGATCCGGGTCCCTGAACAAATGATCCAGCACCTCGGACCCTACATTTTTAGACAAGTCCCAAATTAAACATTTATAGGGTTTCTCATTTTAGTCTGGGACGAAAAACCGTTGGGAGTTGGGAAAAATTGGGACTTTAATGTAAATTTCCAGGCAATATTAGGAGATGTTATCTATAAACCACAAAGATGAAGTAAAAACTGTTTTTAAATACCTATGAATCCATTGCCTCCATAAGCGAGGACCTTCTTGACCGGCTTTGAAGAAGGATCACCTCCAGACATTGCAATACTACTCAATATAAACACAAGAAATAGTGATAATCTGATCATTTTTACTTTAAATAGGATTCCCTAACTGCAATTTAAAAAAAACCCGCAAAACTAAGTCCTTTAAATGTGTTTTAAGAGCTGGTTTAATGATAGTAAGTGAGGATGAATAAACTGTCAATGGAGATAGTTGGCCGGATGGTGATTTTGGCCAAAATGCAGCGGAGCATATAGAGGCTGATGCATAACAAGATTTGTAGTTTCTTAAGATTTAAGATCTATCCCTATAATATTATTACAAGGAATCAATGCAACATTTCACTCACAATCCTAAGTATTAACGTATATAGTGAATATAGGAAATGTCTAAAAAAGGCTGGGGTTAAGCACTCTTACTTTCATTAACGTAGGAGTTCTTACATCTTCAACAATTCAAGGTTATCTTCTTCAGTTTCTATACCCTCCTCTCTTATATACACGCTATATATTTCTTAATGAACAATGCTTCTTGGATTTGTATAGCATTCATTCATACCTTTACTTTAAAACTCACAAATTAATGTGATTTTCATTTTAATCCGAGTTTAAAATACAAAATTAGTCCAAAATCCAGTAAGATCAGCATGTATTTCGCTTGTAGAGTGCAAGTCTATTTAAAAAATTGGGATCTGTTTTTGAAGGGCTACGGCCCTGATGTGACATTTCGTCTCCAACGAGCATTTTATCGAGGATGTCAAGCTAATTAGCTTGTCGTTGATAACGGAATATAATTATGAAGTTAAAATGAGCCGATACTGTTGTATTTTTGAGCTAATTTATATGCATTTTCGCACTTTATTAAATTGCTTATGTGATTTGCATCAACAAATTACTACAAGTACACAACGGATTTTGACAGTTTATATATTATTTGCATTTAATTAGTTGAAGGTACCTTCGAACCTTATTTCTAAACCTTTAACAACCCCGTTTTTCGGGGTTTATCTCGAAGCTAGTGGAAGGGTTAAAATGTATCTCATTAAGAAGTATTAATTAGGAAACTGTGGTTCGTTATTTTCCATATATGCAATTAAGAGTGTCCAACCAAAACCACTTAACCCACATCCCGCGATTGTGATTATCTTATATTATGACAATTGGCTCTGTATTAAAGTTTCGGGAGTTTAAATCCATTTTCAATCAATTTCTAGATTTAAACGCATACAGTCCATCATATACGGATTTAATCGTCCAGTTAACAAACTCGAGCTGTTGAAACATTTCTTTAAGAAATTCCCTAATGGGTTCACTTTGTTCAAAGAACCTTCTAAATGGGTGGAGATATATTTTATTTAGTGACGGACCACTATTTATAGGTAATATCTTTCTACATGTATAATATAATCTGACAAGAGTTCAAAAAATAACTACTGTTGACTGTAATTGCTCCAAAATCTTGAACGACTCACAAGGGAACTTTCTCAACTGTACACTCCGATATTTGTATAGCTTTGTCTCCTTCCAAGGTGTAACTTATTCGCTCATTTTTCGGGTTTGTCCCAGAAGAGATTGGGAGTTTACATTCAAAAGAGTTAAAAAAATATTGAGTCAGAATCGGAACTAACTTTATCGCAAAATATGAACCGGAATATGTATGTAACTCCCCATACGCATACCCCATATCTAAATCTAAATAATTTGCCGGAATAATTGACTTGTAGTTAAAATTAGAGCAAGAAGGGCATTCTTATTTGTATTGGAAATTTTAGGTCCATATTTTTGCATGGACTTTTTAGCTGTATAAGCATGTTTGGTTAAAACGTTTGGTTTTTAAGTGTATATAAATATGAAAAAAAAAAAGAGTCGGAGATTGAATTGTGAATTTCATTTGATTTTTTGTTGATGCACAGAGCATTTAGAATTTATTGAAGATGGGTAGAATCCGCACCTGTTCCCACAGTACAAAACATACACGTGTACCTGTTTTTGATATCATCATGAGTTACATCTTATATGCAATGTAGTGTGGAATTAACTAATCAGGTTTATTCTGCGCAACCAAGGCAGAGTTTCACAAAAAACCTTCATGGAATCCCATTTCTCCTCCAAAACTTTCGTTCAAATAAATAAAAATAAAAACCTACAGTTTCGTCCTGCTTTAAAAAATTTAGAATATAAATTGTGAATTAGATTAATAAGAAATTAATAAGCAAAATATTAATTGGAAACTGGAATTATCAGGAGTGGATAGAACCATAGAACTACCTCACACTCATACCTTCTGTTTCTGTTGTCTGTCTTGCCAGTTTCCGTCTGGTTCAACTCTTAAATTTAAAGGTAAAAAGCACAAACTAAAAGACAGAATTTTCAATACTATCTGATTTAAAAAAAATTAAATTCGAGAATAAATTAATACAAGTTATCACTTATTTACAGATATTTTATAAGGTATTCGTATTCGGGTTTTGTTTGGTTTGAAATGATGAATAAACTGCCGGTTCCAATCTAACTTTCCAGCTTCCAGTTCCAGCAATTTCTTATTTTTTTGTCCCTTTGCGTTTGCATGCCTTTCATTCAGAAATTCACATTTCAAATTTCATAGGACAGATTTTCAACCTTTTATCATTAAAATTATGAAAAATTGTCGTTTCAGAAATTTAGAACCTAAATGGCTTAGAGTCATTTGAATTATAACTTGTTTTTCTGGTTTAGAGGGTCAGGGGAGTTTGTGAATGAGATGGAGGTGTGAGGTGGATGTATGAATTTTAATTAAAATATAAAAAATAGAAAGTCTAGATAAATTCACGAGCTACTTGATTGTTCTGTTAGTTTGTAGTTGTGTTCTCGCTTACTTATAATAAAATACCAAAAATTTAAAAAACATTCTCGAAAAAGTATTTCATTTAAAAAAAATGCTTTGCAAATCCTGTTTTATCGGGTGGAATGACAATGTTGGTTAGCTGTTGCATCATTTCCAATCAAGAGGTTCAATTATTTGTCATTTCACACTTCAAATAGTGATCATCGTATCGTTAATGATCGTAAATCGTGGAATAAGACCCCCTCAGAGGGGGGGGGTTTATTTGACACGCTGGTCTGATGGGTGAGTCAACTGGCCGAGCTGATTCCGAGTTTCGGAACGAATAATATTAGTTGGTGAATTGGAATTAAATTAAATTCCAAAGCTTATTTTTACCAATAAGGCTATATAGTCATTATCATTTCATACTAAAATATTCTTTGATATTAGTGTTTTTGATGACAAGTGGAAATGATAGAGAATTGTGGGGACATTACGTGTTTTATGATTTTAGAGTTCTCAAACTATGAGATATTCATTATGTCACCAATCGAACTTTCAAACTTTAAGTATCAATGAATGCAATTTAAGGTTGTGAGGGGGTTTATTTATTAAACTCTACAATTTAATGGGGTCCTATTCCAGAGTAGGGGGCGCATATTTAAATAATTACGGTAATTATACTAATATTTATAATCCCTAAATAAAAATGTGTTATTATTTTCAGACAATCCATCGATTCGTCATCAAATATCAACATCTTTTGACTTTGACATCATAACCTAAATTCGGAATCAAGGATCAGGATATGTCAATATCAAGAATGAATAAGTAAATGGGTGTAGGTGCCTTAGGTTTTGCTGTTGGAGTTCTTGCAGTTTCCATCGCTTACTTGAACCTCGTCAGCCAAACGGAAGAGGATAACTCAACCTCATTGACCTCGTCTAAAATGGATAGGAATTTAAGAGCCTTCGTTCTCGGGGGGACAGGGGCGGTGGGGAAAGCGATAATCCATGCCCTCGCAGCCGCACCCCAATTCACAAAAGTCACCCTCATCGGACGTCGACAAGTTACCCTCCCAACTCCAACAGAAGACCCCCGCTACGACAAATTCGACGAGAAGATCATCGATTTCGACAACCTCCCCGAATTCGCCGACGCTTTCAAGGGCTACGACGTCGGCTTTTGGTCACTTGGGACGACAAAGGCCAAGTCGGGTCCTGAAGAGTACTACAAAATAGACCATGACTATGTGGTCAACACGGCCAAGTTGGCCAAGGAAGGAGGGCTCAAGGACGTTCATTTGGTCTCGGCCTGGGGGGCTAACAAGGACTCTTACTTTCTATATGCCAAGACCAAAGGACAGGTCAGTCTCCATTTAAATTCCCATATATGTATGGCATATTCTTTCAAATTAACTAAATGCAAAAGGGTCAATATGTAATGAACCCTATAAGTCGCACGTTTGAAGCCGCATTTCAGTTCTAGGGCGATTCGTATGAAAGATTTATTCAAAGACTCTATCGGAGTTCAGGAATTGGTGTTTTAATCAGGATTAAAAAATGAATTATAATTATTCAGGTGGAGTTTGAGCTTGGGGAGATGGGATTCGAGAGATTATCGTGTTACAGGCCAGGTCAGTTGCTGACAAAAGATCGAACGGAGTTTCGATTGGGAGAAACGATTAGCGGAGGCCTGGCACGAGCACTGGACGTCTTCAGACTCTTCAGTGTCGACGTTCCTCTCCTCGGACAAGTCATTGTCGCCAATTCCCTTCGACCAAGTGACGACAAAATCCAGGGCATCGACCATCCTGCCATCATTAAGCTGGGCAAAACCCTCCCTAACAATAAGTCTACTTAAGCTAGCTATTAATTGGACATTTATTCTTTGATTATTTATCACGTCTCTAATGTAATCTAAAACACAGTTGTTGACAGACAGATGAAGATCTTTCTTCGAGAGCTTTTCAAAGCTAGACTATAACAAATACACCTAGCCTATCTTTCGTCAATGAGCTCGATATTACCGTAAAATAAACATAGAAAAACCAGTTTTCAACCAAGAAGACTGTACTTACAATTAGAAAACAAAACGTTGGAACAAACCCAAATGTAAGAAAATGGAGCAATTCAAATCCAGCTAATGAATAGAATGCAGAGTAAGGAAATTTAAAATATCTGCATGACAAGTTGTAATAGCAGACTAATCGTGGTATGGACAGTTTCCTCTTTTAGCGGAACCTCTGTTCTGTACCAGTACTGCCAGTCCCACACGAGGGAATTGTCAGGGTGCCACACATCTACCGAGCATTGTACACTATGTGTGTATTATGGAAAACTTAATAACTTTAAAAAGTTTTACATTCGAGGCATTTCCCTCCTGAAGCATAGATTTTACATCGAGCTAACTGACAGATATTTCTCAACAGAGGTTCCGCTAAGAGAAAACTGCCAATATAACCACTTTCCAAAGATTTATGGAACATTCACACATTTCACACATGGGGCTTTGTCATGTATGAGTGATGCTCTTCCGGATCACTCGTATATGGGGGGGGGGGGGGGGGTTGTTACATAAAAACTGCGTCACTCGACCTTTAAGGCCCATTGGTTACAAGGTTTCAGTCCCGTCAGGAAAACTAAAGAAGTACCAAAATAAATGAACCAAAGTACTAGGATACAAAATAAATGTATTACAAAAACCAGGCAATTAAAATTCTACATCTATCTATTATCTATCTATGGCTTCCAATCAACTGTTAAGTCATATCAAAATACCTTGTTAGGGTCACATAAGTTTAAGCAGTCAGCAGTACTGCTTTTCATTTTAGGTCAGAAGCCCAAATCAGCCCGCAGTAAACCGCCAAGATAATTAGAAGCAACATATTGTTACGATATTATGCTCGCTTGAATAAAAGATATACTTTTAAAAGCAAAGTAAGGTAGTGTTTCGGAGAGGAGTTTATTGGAACAACTTCAAAGATTCAATCACAACTCTCGACTGATTAGTTCGAGTAGACGTATGGTATTTATATGGCTACAATAAGGTTAAAATATGAGTAAAGGACATGACAAGATTTGTAACCAGAGTCTTGTATCGGATTGATGGTTGAGTTAAGAAATTGTCTCTGGACGTTCCAAACAGAACTTGACATTTTGGGCAGCTTGGGATGGCCAGGGTTTCTAGTTTTGGTTTTATGCTTCCTTTTACTGACTTTGGATAATGCTGAGGTCGGAACTCCGCAAACAACTTGCCACAGTTACAATCCAGTTTGAGTTTCCTCTTTGGATGCGACGTTATTTTAAGGCGAATCTCTTCTTCTGACAATGGTGGGAAAGTCCATTGTTGTAGACCTTCTCATGGGATTTGACGGTAATTTCTGATTGGGTGTATCGGGTCACCGATGGCATTTTTGGCGTATTGGGATATTTAGAGTCACAAATGGGTTTAGTTGTTTCCATATTATATTCCATAATGTCTTTCATGAATGGCCACCAATGTCGAACTTTAATTTTGTGTAGGGTTTTAGCGAAACCGCGATGGCCGCTAAGAGGGAAGTCGTGAAGCTCGTTGAGGATAATTTCTCGCATGGCCAAAGAGACAGCTAGGTTCTTGTGGGTTTGAGGATCCTGGTGATACAGAACATTATTTTCTATTTATTGTTGTATGCACAATAAAAGACCCAAGAGCTTCTCCGGTTTTATAGTTTTAAAATCGGTATCGAAAGACCGATATTTATTTCGTCTTACTTTACAGAGTTTAAGAAGATTCGTAAGTTTTATATAATGTGTTGTGTGAGGGAATAGCTTCCCTTTTATATTAAATATTTATAAGGAAATGTGTATTAAATATTCCAAGGCGATCCTTGTAAAGAGGAAGAAGTAACGATAAAAATAAATGGAACAAAAAATAGAATCAAGGATTCCTTAAAGTAGAATAAAGATAAGGAAGATGTTAAAGCATTGCCTGCTTGAGTCACATTTTACGTTAGGACGTGGAACATAATATAGAATGTTTCTCACATCTCAGTGATATTGATTTTGTTTTTAAGATTATATTGCCTAAAGTCGAACTTCTTGAGTCATCAATACGTAACAGGAATCCTGGCCTACAGGACTTATGGCAAGTCTTGTATTAATTCGTACTTCACATTTTCGCTGATTTTCATGATGATAAGAGCATTGAGTCGTTGCTGCAGACATCATGGCAAAGTTAGAACAGGCATTCCCTGTCGTTGCTACAGTGAAGATTATGGCTAGTCCTGTTAAGAAAGACTGTCTTTTCGGTCGTCGCGTGCTTCTTGACAGAGTCGCGTACGGGTTTGGAGGCATGTCTAGTAGCGGAACTCCTTCCACGTCTTGTTCTGGTGTGATGACAGGTAATTGATTTTTGTTATCATGTCGTCTTCTTCTCATTGCTCCGTACATGCATCTCAAAGGCCAAGATATGTACCAGGAGAGGTTGATTACAGTACGTAGTAGGTATAATCCGGTCAGGAATAGTCCAGTCAGAATCAATCCAAGTGTGGACATGATGACCCAGTAGAAGACGTCGTAACAGCTAACATTTAGCCATTTCTCGATACAAAAATGACACTGTATTAATTGGCAAACTGGAACTCTTGGACATGTCAGCTCACGTACTGATTGCACATCGTAATCTTCGAACCAGAGTTGGACTGTGATTCCTCCAGACGATACCAGCATGCTATTGGTTAGTTGGACGTCTGTTGTCGTCGAGGTTGGAATGACGGACAGATGTCCGGGGTTTTTTTAGTACTTTCACATAGCGAGCTACCCTCCCTGGTGTGGTAACTCGAAGTCCGGTGGGTGAACATTTAATCAGGCATTTACCGCATGCGAATGTTTCTGATTGAATTTTTCGCACTTCTCGTCTAGAATTTACGCGTATGGATCCTCAGCATTTAGGAATCACTATTCCGTGACCTGTGGATACAGTATGGCCAATGCTAGAGCTGTTGAATGTGCATTCACAGCTTAGAACGGTGTTCTTTGGTCTAATGTCGTTGTGTCCGTTGGCGCACAGGAAATTATTACAGAAGAGTGGATCTCCATTACAATCTCCTTTGCTGCAGTCCTTGTTACTGCAGCCACCAATGCAGGTGTATGATGAAATCTTACTCGTCACTGCATGTTGTGCAGTCTGGAGTACATCCAAGGGAAATACCCGATTCCCTAGTATGACGACTGGAATATCATTGTATGTCTCGATGAATTGAGGACAATCTCGTAGTCGAAGTCCACCTACTGAACATAAGTTAGACCGTAGTGGTGGAAGATTGAGGTATTCAGCGTGCGTGTCGTCCTCTATTGTCTGACATTGGATGTTGTCCAAACTCATCTTAAGACGTGTCTTGCATGAGTCCAAGTTGGCGATGCATGTTGTCGAATCGCTTGTCATCATAAACTTATCGGTACAGGATGACTTCCGTGAACATACCGTCCCGTTGGGTTGGATGTGAAGCCAAAGTACGGTCTGCACACATGGTGGAATCACGTGGTGGGATTCCCATGGGCCTTCACAAGGCGGGGCTTTCATGCTAAGATCCGGTAAGGGTTCGTAGATGGCTAGAGCTGTCCCAATTAAGTACATTTGTATGGCGATTCTGGGAATCCAGGTGTGTTCGTCCTTCGATGCGGTCGAACGGTCGTCCTCCTGGGGCGAACAAATTGAAGCAAAGACAGATAGGCCTTGCGACACTCGATTGGTGGTAATGCAGATCGCGAGGTTGAGCCACGCGGTGCTCCAAGCCATCATGGCACTCAGTAAATGCAGAGACGGCGAAACCTTAGTCCGAGCGGAGTCGAACTAGTTGAGGAGTAAGACGGGCTCGAAAGCAAGGAGATATCCACCGACGATAAAACAGACCATCAGAGAGGGTTGAGCGTCCTGCAGTCGCTTCGGAAATCCAACAACACCAGAACCAGGAAACTCGTCGGAGAGTTTCCGAACGCGAGAACGGGTGGTGTAGACAAATACCAAAATATGTACGTAACAATAGATGATGATGGAAACCGGTACAACATTGCCAATCATCCATAAAGTTGGCTTCGGAGTGTGGCCGGGAGGATAGTGCAGCTGGACGAGTCTGTGTGTTTGCGACCAAACTGGCCCCAAAGGCCAAACAGAGGAGGCAGTAGCGCTCCAAAACTGAGAATCCAGCAGCAAGCAATCAGGCTGCATACTGTGGTATCGTGATAGACACGATGATACCAAGTATGATGAACAATGCGTACATACCGATTCATGGTAATCGTGACGATATGGGCCAAGGTGCAAATGATGTTGCCAAATAACAGGAAGGTCGATGCATGACAAAAAGCTTCCGGCAGTATCCAACGACGGTAGTAAAGGCGTGAGACAGCCATCGAGGACGGCCACGGAATCGAGGTGCTGCTAAATAACATGTCGGTGAGATCAGAACGCTGAAGACGTCCACCGACGCGAAACACATTGTCCTTGGCTAGAAAAGGGTTAAGGGATTGAAGTGATCGATATTGTTGGAACTTAGGATCCTGAAATCGACCGTCGATGGCAGCTTGAAGTCCTGGAAACCCAATATCCTGAAGGAGTTGAATAAGTTTGTTCTCAGCGACAGCCATCGAGACAGGTACACGGGGGCCAGCACAGCCGCGCAATGATTTTGCCTCAGCAATGCTGAGCAGGATTGCGGTAACCCGAATAACCTTGGACCATGAGGAAATCCGACTAAGACAGCGGATCAGGAAATGCGCATCAACGGGAGTCGCATGCAGAATAGGCTTGACTTCTTTAGTTACCAATTCGTCACTACAGGTAGAAGGGGTAAATGCCGGTGGTGTGTGAATTCGCGTTGAAGCCAAACAGGGCCGTTCCACCAGAGTTCGGAGTCACGAAGCTCTTGAGGAGTTAGACCACGGGAGCTACAATCGGCAGGGTTCCTCCGAGACCACGTGGTGCCATTGAGAGGGAATTGAATGTTCCTGGATCTGTGTAACCCGATTCGCCACGTAAATCTTCCATTTACTTGCATGAGAATAAATCCAATGTAGACAAATAGTGCTGTCCGTCCAAAGGAACGTTGTATTCAATCTCATACTGTTGGAGAACAAGATGCATTAAATCGGCCAATAATACAGCCTTCTGGAGTTCCAGACGTGGAATAGTGGTCACCTTAACAGGGGCGACACGGGACTTGGAGGCGATGAGATGACAAGTGAACACGTCGTCAATCCGGGTCCGTAGGTAGATGGCAGCGCCGAACGCGTTTTCACTGGCATCACAGAAACCGTATAGTTCTACGTGACGTGAAGACGAATAGTCGAGCCAACGAGGAATCCGTATCGACTCTAGATCTGGTAATTCCTTGGAAAATATCAGCCATTGGTCCAACAATGCTGTGGGCAAAGTGTCGTACCAGCCAATGTCATGAGTCCATACATGTTGATTTTGCAAGGATGATTGTCCGGGCTAGCAGACCCAAGGGGTCAAAAACTTTAGAAATGTCCGACAGAACGCTGCGCTTAGTGTGCTTCTCCCGAACCGGTAAGTGGACCTTGAATTGAAAGATATCCGTAGCAAGATTCCAACTCATGCCTAATGTGCCGATGGTAGAACCATTGTTAATATCCAAGGGCAGTTAAGTTTTCCGAAGTTCTTCGGGAATGCTGGCTAGTAATTCCGTAGAATTGGAAGACCATTTCCGTAATTCCATGTGTGCGGTGCCAAGAAGGGCTAACAGCTCATCCTTAAAGCGAATGGCCGTGTCCACCGACTCTTCAATGAATAAGAAGTCATCGACATAGAAGTTACCAAACGCCGCCGAAGCGAGGGGGTATTGTACGTGACCGTTCGAAGCGAGCATCTTGAGACATCGTGTAGCTATAAATGGGGAGCTGGCGAATCCAAAAGGAATGGAAACATGACGATAGTGCTGGATGGGGTCCCTAGGATTTTACGCCAAATAATTCGGGTAAAATCCCTTTCAAATGGGTCGACGTATATTTGACGATACATACGGGCAATGTCAGCCGTCATCGCGATGGACTTCAGTCGGAAGTTGATAAGCTGAGTGCATAAGGGTGGCTGGATGGTCGGGCCAGGAGCCAGGATGGCGTTCACACTTTTGCCCGAAGTGGTCTTGGCAGAAGCATCAAACACGATACGCATCTTGGTGGTTGTCGATGACGGTTTAAAGACTGCGTGGCGGGGGATCCAAAAATGCGGGGTTTTATTTATATCCTCGTCGGGTATAAGTTCCAATTGACCATGATGAATATAGTCCTCCAATTGGCCATGGAAGTCATCATGTAACGCTGGATTGGCCTTCTTTTCCATGGACAGCCAGCGGTTCAGCGCCCCATAATAGGATGCCCCCAGAAGCTTGGGGCTGGTGAAGAACGGCCACATGACTTGAAAACGTCCATCAACCGGATGGTCGTTTCACAAAAATGATCCTCGCATTCCTGCTCTGCCGGGGTCAAAATCGGTCGGTGAGGCGGCATTTCCTCGAGTTCCCAGAATTTTTGCATTTGGAACAGCGGTGGTTGATCGGGAAGTCCAACCGTCGCAACTGACGCCGCGCGGTGTGCGGGTGTTTCGTCAACCAGCCGAGCGGGAATAATATTGTACAGATGGCTGTGCTCAATACGTTCCTGAAGCACGCAACCGAATTCGGTCAGATATGCGCTAGGAAAACCGCGTGGGCCTTCAATCTTCTTGCCTCGCATGATTTTGTCAATAAAGCCAGTCCCAAGTAAGATGTCAATCTGACTGGGAACGTTGAAATTAGGGTCGGCGAGGGGCAAGCTCTCGATGTGATGCCATTCCCATGTGTCAAAGGTGTCAAATGGTTGACCGGGGATGGAACAAGTGATCTGGGGCAACACACTGGCATGGATCACGAATGTAGGGTCAGGATCGGCAATGAAGTGATTACGAATGTGGACTTCAGCACAACCCAGCGAAGGCGTGGTGCGGCCACCTGCAACAACAACGGTCTGGGGGTGGCCAACAATCTTGAGTCCAAGGCGTTTGACCGCGGTGGACGTGATGATGCATCGTTCTGCGCTCGAATCAAGGAGGCATCGAGCCTGGTCCATAGTACCGTTGTGGGCGTTAGTCACAGTCACAACAGCCGTAGGTAGAAGGCCTATACCACCAGAATCCAATGCAGCCGGAACGTGATTGGTAGAAAACAGTGTCATGATAGGGCTGACAGCCTCATCCACGTGAAGAAGACTGTGATGCTTCTTTTTGCAAGTGCTACAAATAAACTTCGAAGGGCAGTCCCTGACGGAGTGATTGCCGAGGCTGTTATAGCATCGATCGTGGCTGCAAACCCAGTCTCATCGAGCATGGATCGTGTAACCCAAGAATTCGGGACAATGATTGGTCCGATGAAGTTTGCTATTGCTGACATAACAGTCTGGTGTCCGCGTGTTTGGAGACTGTGAGCGAGATCTAGCCCGCGGGGGAGTCCGGTTCCCAGGTTGGGACCTCGGAGTCCTTGGTGGTGAGGTAGGTTTTTGAGTTTGGGACTGCTGAACTACCTAACGGCGTTGTTTATGGGAAGAGGATCTCCCGGCAGTGGCTGGAGACCTGCACGACAGGCTTTGGGGCAAAAGATACCTTGCGGTCACCACCTGCAAGAATGGGCTGAGGTGGGTCCGGTTCCGTAAGGCTCCGAAGACCCCGATTCTTTGTTTCATCCATGGCCCGTGCGCGCTTGATCAGCCATTCGGTGATTACTGTCATTCGCGGGATTTCATTATTAGTCAACGTTTCGATGAAGTCCTTCATGGATTTATCATCCATACGAGCGAATAAATGATGAGAGTACATCAGTTCTAGTTCCGAGACGGCGCCCAATTTTATCAACTGGATTTGGGCCTGCGTGGTACGCATGGTGTTTAAGAGCCTGTGTATGCCGAGAGAAGTTAAGATCATATCAGCAGGCAGATCCAACAAAAGACGTATCGCAGCATGAGCGGCGATCCGGGGAGAATCATATCTATGACGCATGCGCTCCCATGCAATGTCCCAATTTGTATCCGTGGATTGAAGATCTGATATGGTATCGTCAGCTTCTCCCTTGACCGCATCGCGGAGCAGTCGCATCTCCTCACATGCCGAAAACTTATTGGACTTAATCACCAAGTCCTGGAAGGTGGCTTTGAAGGCCGGCCACTCCTCCACGATACCTGTGAACACTGGAAGGCCCAACTTGGGTGACTTCAAACCCGTGCCCACTTGTGGTGCCAAGGTGTTACTCAAGAGTGATCTTTGTGCGCAGAGGGACAAACACCGTAAAGCGACGCTCAATGCTGGTAAGAGCCTGTTGTAGAGGCGAGATCACAGACGTAGCATCTTTGACTTGCGATAGTGAATCGAAACACTTTCCCTGCAGAGCACGAATTGACTCACCTAGTTCTGTGGCGTCAGTAAGCAACTGCTTCGGCTCTAGGCTGGTGAGTGTATGAGTCCCGGCATCATGATCAGCCAAGGTGCGAGAAAACTGGTTCGTAAAATATTCAATTTTTGACAAACCAGCAGTGACGTTAAGAGGTGACGTCATGATGGCGGACGAGTCGTCAGAATTCGAGTCGTGGTCCGAAGGGTCCTTGTCGTCACCAAAATTACCGTGGATACTGGTGTCACCACCGAAAGAGTCGTCGCCACTAGGTCCTACATCCGGTTTTTATGTTTGCAAATCGGTATCGAAAGACTGATTTTTATTCGATCTTGCTTTTACAGAGTTTAAATAAGATTCTTAAGTGTGTGTAATGATAATCTGATGAGGGATAC
Source organism: Desoria tigrina (assembly GCA_906901685.1). Lineage (NCBI taxonomy): Eukaryota > Metazoa > Arthropoda > Collembola > Entomobryomorpha > Isotomidae > Desoria > Desoria tigrina. The sequence goes on from CAJQTU010000087.1 coordinate 222,143, forward strand.
CTTTATATAGTAGTATCTTTATAAGGAAATGTGATGTATGAATATGCCCAAGGTGAGCGATATTCCCAAAATAATTTTAGGAGGAAGGAATGTAACATAATAAAAAATGCATAATAATAATTTCCGTGTATTTTATACAGGAATAAATTCAAGGTTTTCCTAACTAGAATATATTAGGGAAATATCCTCTTACATAGTAACCTATATTATACGGAAAGAACAAAACGTTCTGGAATCTAAACTTAGCACTTTCCTTAATTATTTCACTAATTATGGACATACGCGTCCACACGATGTTGCAGTAAAGTGACCTGTCGAGTAACTTACTCTCCTCCTATGGTAAATGAAAACCAAACGAACCAACTTTCGCAGTATAAAAGCTTATATAATAATTGCAAGCAATCAAGTAAGCAAGAATTCAAATATCAAATACGATAACGGCCGGAGTCGAGAGTTGTTGAATTCAAATTGAATTTGTACTTCTATAATGTTGGTTTATGTATCGGGTATGTAGGTTCTATTTCAAGAAATGCATAATTGCAGTTATGAGGTGCAATGGTCTATGTAAAGATCAAGAATCAAAAATCAATGGGGTTTCTGTTGAATGAACGGAATGAATAAATTGACGAAATAGAGGAAGATAATATAGAATAATAGAAGATAAGACAGTCCTTCAAATTTGTATTGAAGAAGATGGAACTGGAAATTCAAGACTAACGGAAATAAATGGAAAATTACTATTGTAGCTAATGGCGTATCGAAAAAGGGGAAATCTGAGAAATATAAATTGTCCAAAATATGAATTTTGACGTAAATAAAAGAAAGGAATGGGGAAAATGAGATTTAATGTTTAACTTACAATTGACCGTAGATAGGAAATAGACTGAATGGGGAATTTGAGACGGTGGGATTGAAACCACTGTTTGCCTTTGCGATTAATGTTAAAGAATACACATACCTTGAGTGGGATCCCTGGTTTGTGGGTACCAATTTGTTACGATATTATGCTTCCTTGAATAAAAGATATACTTTGCGGAATGCAATCGGTAAAAAAAATCCCAAAGCTCCGAAAATGAGAATAATGTTTGAGTTAATTTATTTTCAAATCTTAATTATATTACACGTTCGTAAAGATACGGAATTAATGATGATGTTGAGGATGTTGAGGATGTCCTCCTTTTATATAAGATTACAAGGAAACTTATGGAAGCACTACAAGGTAATGGAACGGAAAAGACAATATAAATCAAGGTTCCGTTCTATATACAAATGGAACGGAAATTATAAGTATAAATTGTTTACATTATAATTGTAATAAATGGAACGGAAAGTGTGAATTATTACATCAGACTCAAGGTTCAAGTACAACCAAAACTAGCTTAATGTAGGTTATGATGTTACACAAAAAGAGAGGAAAAGCAGGTTCTTTCCTTATTAGGAATTATGTAAAAACGTTTGAAAGAAGTTATAAATATATGGATATCCATTCTCTCCCATGAACTATTAAATAAATAAATGTATATAACTAAATACCTTACGTAAAAATATTTCGTAATAATAGTTTATTCCGAGTCGGAATAAATGATCCTAGGACACCGTCGATGGGTGTCCAAAATGACGTAGACCTCATCGTCGGATGAATCGGAGTCTGATGAATCCGAGTCCAAACTAATTGGCTCGTACGGTGTATCCGGTCGATTGGGCACTGGAAGAGTTGGAGTGGGGCTGATGGATCCGTCGTCGATATCCGATGTTGTAGAGTACTCGGAGTCGGATGATGAAAGGTTGTTAATCATGATCCACTGAGTTGGGGGTGAAATGTCGATGTCTAACGCGTACGGATCTTCTCCAGTAAAGGGTGTAGAACGTCCAGATCCCATGTCCACGTCTGGTGAGAACGGTTCCCCATTGTAGATCGGGTTTGGATATTGGGTGTAGTCGGGTTCGGAGTAGTAGTGGGGTGAATCGGGACTGTCGTACACATACAATGTAGACAGGTCTGGCTCCGATGAGTAGTACCGAGATGGTGGAGAAGCCCATGCAGAATATGTGGTAGAAGAGATTGTCGGGTCTTGGAACTCGAATTCCATGTAACTGCCTTCGTCGTCGGAATCCAAGAAATCAATCGCTTCTTCGGCTTCGAAGTTAATTAAATGATTTTTGAAGTTATGGTGATTAACCATGTTGAAAAAGTAACTTTTTTGCAGGTTTTTTAGGAAAACGTTAAAGTTGAACTTGAGAGTGAATGTGAACGAACAACTGATTTGTTTACAGTTTTTATATTGATCCAAAATTAGAGAGGCGGTCAATAGTCAAAGTTAACCCCAACCTGATTTGGCTCTAACTGGTTGTGGTGACCGGATTGTGGTTAAACGAGTTTTTTGAGGATGATCCGCATGGATATTGTAACCACAATATTGGCAAGTATGATAATACTTAAAATAACAACACCACGGTGTACCCAGTCCATTATATCACTTCCAAGTAAAGATGAAATTGAGAAACCAGCAAGGATGTCCAATTCTGGTTCGTGAATAAAGATGGATTTTAACTCTCTTACATCCGAATTCGGGATGTATTGTAGATGTCCTTTAATGTTGATTGGGAACACCTTTGTTGTACATCTCACTGTACATTGGGTATCAGTGTCGGGTTGGTCAACCTTCATTATGATTTGAGTGGTGACTAATTGTGACGTCAGATGTAGAAGTGTAAAGAATCCTAATTTCAGGCATTCTATAGATATTGTTGTATGTACAATAAAAAGGGGCTCAGGAGCTTCTCCGGTTTTATGTTCGTAAATCGGTATCGACAGACCGAATTTTATTTGATCTTATTCTTACAGAGTTTACGATAAGATTCTTAAGTGTGTGTGAGAACGATAAAAATATGAGGGATTAGACTCCCTTTATATAGTAAGGATTTATAAGGAAATGTGACGTATGAATATGTCCAAGGTGAGCGATATTCCCAAAATACTTTTAGGAGGAAGGAATGTAACATAATAAAAAATGCATAATAATAATTTCCGTGTATTTAACACAGGAATAAACTCAAGGTTTTCCTAACTAGAATATATGAGGGAAGTATCCTCTAACATAGTAACCTATAAACAGACGGAAAGACGAAACGTTCAAGAATCTAAATTTAGCACTTTCCTTATTTAATTATGTCACTAATTATGGACATACGTGTCCAATAGATGCAGTGGTTGGGTCACCGTCAGTTTGACCTTGTAGAAACAAGACTGATCCAGATAAGCATGAATAACCACCAGTTAATTTGATGAACTGAATGTCGCATTCCACGTTTTCCACTTCCTTAGTGATTGTTAACTTGTTCGTGTCCACTTGAATTTCTAATATGGAGGACCCGCTTGCTTCGTAGCTTACTGAATCCTTATATGGGATGAGTGCTCGACTGAAGAATCACATACTTGGACAATACTTCTTCGATTACCCGGTTAACACGTTCTACGTTTGAATGGGAGTAAGCTGTTATATATATAGGTTTACTTCCTAACTTAATGGTTAATTCTTTTATAAAATTGGATCTATTTATTTTAGCATTGTCCATTTGGATCAATTTGGGTATGCCATGAACAAGAAAAACCTTATTTAATAAAATATTAGTTAATGTGATGGCATTTTCATCACGTATAGGCTTAGTAATAATGTACTTACTACAAGTATCAATACATACAATGATATAATTGTTTTTATCAGTATTTGTTTTTAAAGGGCCAATTAAATCAAGTTGGATTTTATCAAATACGTCATAAATTTGACCTGGCATCATTCTGCCGATAGGGATAACATTAGAAGGATTACGTTTCGCACACGTAATGCAATTATTGATATATTTAACAGTAATCTTAAAAAAGTTCTTAATGTAAAATTTAGATTTAATTCTATCATATGTTTTTGATACACCTAAATGTCCACCTCCTAGAGGATGGACATGATTACTAAATAATATTTCATCTACCATCGAATGGGGAATACAAACTAATAATTTAGAAGTAATCGGATTTTTATAATACAACATTTTATCAATAACTAAATAATCAACAAGAATTTTCTGAACTTGCTATGAATATCATTTTGTTTTAAAATAGAAAGTATTTTAGAAAAATAATAATCAGAATGTTGTTCAGTAATTAGGTTAGATCTATAATCTACTGCTACAATATTATTTATTATATATTCCTAGTTAGGGCAAGCTGTCGTAATCTTTTCAAAGGGGATTAGTCGGTTCAGGCAGTCTTACTTTCCATGCAAAGTGCCTTTACGATATTATTTATTGCAAAGACTAATGCTAAGCATTCTTTTTCACTAATTCTTTTATGCGGGAGTAAGAACGCGGGAAGCATAAGCAATTCCATGCTCCTTTCCGTCTTCTATTTGAAACAAGACGGCACCGATACCGTCGTTCGAAGCGTCACAAAATAGAGTTATTGGAATATTTTCATTGAATTGTGCCAAGATTGGGGCAGTGATTAGTTTTCGTTTAAGTAAATCAAATGAGGCTTGTTGGGAGGACTTCCAATTCCAAGTGTTGTCTAAACGTTTAGAAATCTTAGCGTATTTTGGAATAAACCTACGATAATAACCTGTTAAATCTAAAAATGCTCGAACATCCTTAACCGTCTGTGGTATAGGAAGGTTCTTAACGGCGGAGACCTTAGCAGGGTCAACTGAAATACCGTTGGGGTTTAAAACATGACCTAACATTTTAACTTGTTGATAACCAAAAGAGCATTTGCTTGGTTTCAACTTAATATTGGATAATAATAGCTTAGAAAGAACTAATTTTAAAGTATGCAAATGTGAATTGAATGTATTTCCGTACACAAGTAAATCATTAAAATATATAGAGCAACTGGAAAATAATAGATTGGAAAATATTTTTCGTAAAACGTTATTGAAGAATCCTGGGGAATTCTTTAGTCCTTGGGGAACACGAATAAATTCATAGATACCATCCCGGGTAATGATAATCTTTTTCGGCAACAAAGAAATGGTAATAACCATTCGAAATATCTAAACTACTAAAGTATTTAGCTCCATGTAGGGAGTCAAAAATATCTGCTAATCTAGGTATTGCTTTATGCAAATAAAAAGGCCCAAGAACTTGGGGATTACAAGTTGAACTTTCGGTAAAACGAATCGATAATTTATTAATATCTTAACTCACAGAGAGTTGTGTGAGGTAAAGGTTATGATAAAGATGATAATTTGTGAGGGATCAGATTCCCTTCATATATGGGTTTCCGCAAGGAAATCTCATGTTAAATAATAAACGTTTAGGTACTGACGGAGAACTAGTTTCTCAAGGAAATGTACACAAGAAACTATACAGAAGGTTACAAGACAACTACTTGTCAAGGTTGTATCCTACAAATAATGGTGACAAAAAACTAGGTTTTCCTTCAGAAAACGTATTTAAATGGAACAACGTAATTAAGTGGAACAGGATAAAAAAGTGTTATTTATATTTCTTACTTATTTTTCATGGGCATTTGTGTCCATTCTCCCCCCATGAACTATATTGTTCATATAATCTTACTAACTATCCGAATATGAAATCCTCAACCTTTTAGTAGGAGGGCCGAGGTTGATGTATACCTCATCGTCATCTGAGGTGTTCGATCCGTCGCTGGAACTTAAATCGTACTGGATGTCGGGGCGGTACCGGGGAATTGGTATCGTTGGGGGAGGGCTAGGTATGTCATCCTCTTCGTCGGATGCCAGATCATATTCGGTGTCTGACGATGAAACGTTGCTGATTATTATGTAGCGCAAGCGTGGTTGTATCGGTTGAACATCGTAAGGATCCTCGCCTATGAATGTTGGTGATGATGATCTAGACGTTCCTGCGGATGACGTGTTTGTGGAGTGGTCATTCCAGAAGTCGTGGTGATGAGGGCGTGTAGTTGGGGTTTGGATATGGAGATGAGTCGATTTCCTCATGGTACGAGAGAACTGGCTCGGGACTGCTGGGAGCGTATGGTTTCGTCGCTCTCGTACTCCTCACTCGAGTCTAGAAATTCGAGGGCTTCCTCAGCTTCAAAGTTGATAAATGGATGGCGGAATGGTTCCTGGTACACCATGTTGGGATTAATGGGTTGTATTTAAACGGAGTAAAAATTCGAGGTAAATTTCCAAGAAAAGTTTACAAGATAATGTGAGCGTTGTTCACTGGAACGTGTTTTATATGGTGTCTTTGGTGTGGAGAACTGGTCGGCGTCAAAGAATGTCCTTAACCAAGTTGTGGTTTCGGCTGTGTTGGCCTTATTGTGGTAAGGTCAAACCAGTTTCTTTAATATTGTCAGCATGGTTATAGTTATTACTACTTAGGCAAACACAATAATAACTATCATGACGATCCCTCGGTGTAACCAATCCATGAATTTGCTTCCGAAGAATGAGAGGATTGAAATTCCGGCAAACGAGTCCAGGGGTGGTTCTTGAATTATGACAGATTTTAATTCCCGGACGTCGGAGTTGGGAATACACTTTAGATGACCTGTGACCGTTACTGGAAACGTCTTTTCGGCACACCTGACTAAACATTGCGTATTGATGTCAGGTTGATCTACCTTCATGACACCTTGGGTTGTTGTTAGTTGGGAAGTGAGATGAAGAGGTGTGAAAAATCCAAGTTTAGGACATTCAATGGTCACGGTGGTGGGACCTCCATCGGTTTGTCCTATAACGCAGCACCGCTAAGGCAGGAGTAGCATCCGGATGATTTTACAAAATGGACGTCGCGCATTGAACTTGTTCGATGTCCTTGTTGATGTCCAGATGATCCTATTATTTCACAACTTACCGAGTCCTTGTAAGAGACGAGCGTACCACTGAATAGTTTTAGTGGCAATATGTTTATTGTTGTATGCACAATAAAAAAGGGCCCAAAAGCTTCTCAGGTTTTTATGTTTGCAAATCGGTATCGAAAGACCGATTTTTATTCGATCTTGCTTTTACAGAGTTTAAATAAGATTCTTAAGTGTGTGTAATGATAATAATGAGGGAACAGACTCCCTTTATATAGTAGGTCTTTATAAGGAAATGTAATGTATGAATATGCCCAAGGTGAGCGATATTCCCAAAATACTTTAGAAGGAAAGAATACAACATAATAAAAATACATAATAATAATTTCCGTGTATTTTATACAGGAATAAATTAAATGTTTTCCTAACTAGAATATATTAGGGAAATATCCTCTAACATAGTAACCTATATTATACGGAAAGAACAAAACGTTCTGGAATCTAAACTTATCACTTTCCTTATGTATTTATTTCACTAATTATGGATATACGTGTCCAGTCTTAGTGGCCATCGATATCGTGGACGACTGTAAAAAAATTAAAATGTCAGTTTGTTTGTTTGAAACACATTTTGTAGTAGAAAAATGTCGGATGTATGTGAATACCTCACGTATTGCTACTCGTAGCCTTAAAGTAGTAGTGGTAATCAATTTTATGAAGGACTCGGTATGGATACTGAAATTAAAAAAATGACAAATGAAATATACCAAAGGTTTAAACGTTTCATCGCTTCCGCTTGGAGGTAAAAAATATAAAATACTATTATGTAAAGATGTATTTTTTCCGATTTTTTATAAAAATTTCTGTCATTAAAAGTACTATAAATTCGGGTAAAAAAACAGTGCTGAACATCTCCATTTCTGTACTTCCTCAGAGAAGCAGATAGGCGTTTCGTTCTTCTATTTACCCCCTTGCAGGGTCGGAACACTGTTACGGTAACCACTTTCTTACGAATCCATCCACGATATTCGGGATTAGTTAAAAGTCAGGATCGCTTTTTATTCCGCTCACTAAGTTTTTGGAACCTCGAAAACACACAAGGATCTCGGGAATAAATAAGACTTGGGGAAACTATATGAGTTTCCCCGAAACTACGGTTCCCGTCTTCCTTTACTCCTATATACGTTATTTTCTCTTTCCTCTTGGTTTTAAAACAACCTAGACACTGAGAATTACACTTTTTAACTTTTATTTTAGTGTGCTTGACCACACGTTTATAAACATTCATCTTAAATACGATTAAATCCTTTACTATAAAAAGGTGTAAATTCGGAAGAGCTGTGTGCTCAATGAAAATAAAAGTTTTACTGATTTTTTGACCTATTGAATCAATATTACATTACTTTGAAAGTCATGCAATGATAATCTCATTTGGTTTTAATACTAAGTGGTTATAGGAAAAGTTTTTCGTTTCTCACCTCTTGAAATTGACAAATTCGCAATTCGAGGTGGATTGGTTTTATAATTTATTCAATAAACCGAACCAAGCCCCACAATCTAGATCTCTAAACTTGAAAAATGAAGCAATCAATCAATTTAATCGAGAAAAATATCATAGAATCAAGATAAACAATATTCATTGATTTGGATAATAACATCTTGGCTCTAACTTTCAATGATATCGTTTCATAATCAATCCTCAGTCCATCCCTCAACAGCCCAAAAACAATTCACGAAAATATCAATATATGTTTGGTTCAAACTTCATCTACTAACCTCCCGTAAAAATCGTTACCAAATTTCCTCCGTCCCAATTTATGAACCGATCTCTAATCAGATCAGTACGTAAAAACAGTAACATTATTACAACAAAATATACATATTATAATAGCAAAGGGTAGGGACTGATTAAATCGTCAACGAGGAAACAAGTCGAGCAAGTTTGATAATGTAGTTTTTGGATGGAAGAAGTCGACCAAGTTCGATGAAATAAGCAAAAGTGAATGAAAGAAGTTTAAACTCGTGATCGGTTCACAAGTTACTTCAACACCTACGAAACAGCCTAAAATTAAAAAACGGCTAAAATAAAAAACAATCCTGCTAAAATAGAAAAAAAACATGATTTATGAACCGACCAGACGATAGAAAACAATCCCGCCAAAAACTCGCCGGATTGATACCATCCGGATTTCGCCAATCCCGCAAAAGGCGATTAATGGCATAGCTAGTCTACTCCTAGAGCCCTTTTATTCACTTCACTAACCTATACTAAGTCCTAACTATAAGCTGGGGTCAGCGAGGTTATCAATTTCGCATCGCCTAGAAGCCTACTTTACTTCCTATTGGTATAGGGGTGAAGGGATTCAGAGTTGAGGGCACGAACAAAATTTGGCGAAATGAATGTCGCACTCCACGTTTTCAACTTCCTTGGTAATTGTTAACTTGTTAGTAAAGTCCTTGCTGCTCTTGATTCGAGTGGTGTGAGGCGTTTTGTCATAAGCAAAAAGTATGGTTTTGGCTCAAATCGACAGTTCCAAAACAAATACCAACTCAGTACTACCTACGCCACAAACAACTTGTTGTGAGTAGATGTGTGTTTAATCCTACTTATCTCTCACGAAACGACAAAACACACTTCTCCGGGCGAATCAAGAGCAGCAAGGACTTTTGCATGAAACAAAGAGAGAATTGTTTAGTAACACATTATAAAAGGTAATCCGTGGGAATGCGGAGGTGTGTCAAAAAGGAAATGGGAGAGTTGTTAGAAGTACCTAAATCTCACGACTGAATATAAATTAATGTATAAACTAGTACTAAACTAAATTACAATTTAACGAAACACCAGTATGTAGTGGAAAGTGTTTATCGTATCAATAGGGAGTGGTTTATTTTTGTCCAACAAATAATTAATTATTATTATCCACAAATAATAATTTGTTTGTAGGATATGCCCGACCCTGGTTATGAACAAAGGTTAGCCCAAACTGCAGGTGGTTGACGTTACCCGCCTACACGGTTTATTTCGTTTATTCTCTTAGCATCTTGGATTTGCTCTATTTTTACCTAAATTATCATACAAAAGGAAATTGAAGAGCAGCAATTCCGTGTTATAGAAGACAAATATTTTTAGTTTGTACTTAAATAGTATATTAGAATGCTTACTATTAGTAGTAGTTTACACTTTTACTTGTGATTTTTTGTAAGCTAATAAAACGGATAATTTTAGTATTATACATATGTTTCTATGTAAAGGACAGTATAAATAAAAAGTCCGTCGTAAAAATCATTTAATGTATTGATTGATTGATTGGCTTTTATTTAAGTGTAATTCCTTATTCAGTACATTTCTATTTCTAGACTGGTCATCCATAAGTAACACTAGGTTCCACACATCGAGTAAATTACAAATTGTTATCCACGTATAACTAATTAAACATTGTTCAATTAAGTCGATATTTATTAATTAATTATAAATAACATAATTTGTCAACTAACTCATATATAATATAAATTCATCTGTACGAGAGTTCATTATCCAATCATTAATTTAGTGGCATTTCGCCCATTCATATTTGTCGATGCGAAATTTTGTACATTAGGTTGTAAGGAGTTCCACAATTTAGTGGAATAATTTTGAATTGAGTTTTTTAAAATTACAGTCTTATGCTCAATAATTGTACAATTTTGAGAATTTCTTGTAAATCTGTCTGTAGAGTTAACAATATTAAAAATATCTACTATTTATTTAGCATCACATTCGTGTTTCAGGATTTTGTACGAATTCCAGGGCGAATAATACTTCAATCTTTCTGTTATGACAATTCTATGGTTATGGCTAACAAGTTCGATTTTTCGACGTTTCACCTAATTTTTCTTGCTACGAATTATGTCTATGAAATGAAAAATTGCCCCGAAACACTTGTCTCTATAATATATTACGCTACGTCTGAAACTCTGACTACACCGAAACTGATCAATCAAGTTAAATTTTTTGGGTATAGCTAGCTGTCTTATTGTTAGCTTATCACATCGAATTAGAGCCTACTTAATTAACTCCTAAAAGTCTTAGAACAACAGTAACAATGAGCACAATGTAAATTATCGTGTTTTGTGAAAAAAATCATATTCATATTTTTTATTCATGTGATATATCTACAATGTGCATAAACAATAAATAATTCCTAATAAACCAAGTATTTTAAATATATAAATATGCATATTATGACGTACATTTTGTTATAAATGTGAGCGTATTGCAGATTGGGTTTAACAAGGTTCGGTTATTGTAGGGGCGCTTATCATGGGGTGCTTTTCCCCAAATACACAATAAAATATATTCCACCGAAATACAAGCTGATAAAGTCTGACTATAAGAACTTAACTAAACGTGTACTTAAACTTAAAGTACCTATTGTACTGTAAGTGTAAAGTTTGTATAAATACAGCTTTCATTTTAATTAAATTCATGCTCAAATACAAAAGCATCTCTCCTTGAGTCCTTGGCCCTTATTGGCTCTTCATCATAATGCATCATACCTCAATAAAACAATTAATGTTTGTCATATTCGCATTACAGCATTAATTAGCTAATTTCGCGATTTCGCCCCGTTGTAAGTTGTAAATAGAAAAATCATCAAGACATCTTTCCTAAACTGCATTCTTATTCCTATCGATTTCCTCTCAAAGATGAACAGAATTAGAAGCCGTTTCATTGAATTTATTTAACAATTTACGGTTCCATACTAAAGCAATTGTATTCACAGCTTTACAATGTTATATATATCTTATCAAAATGGAAACGTGCAAAAATAAAAGCAACCGATAAACCAAGGAAATGGGGTGACGTGAAAGATAAATTATGGAGAAGAATTAGATTTTGTGGTCATTTTTTGGTTGTCATGTATTTGATTGTAGATGGAGAGTTGAGAATGTTCCGTAATTGACATTTCTGATGACATGGAATATGATTGTGATGAACATATTAAATAGAGTTAGTGAATTTAGAAACAAATCCAAGTTGGGTTTTGGATTGGAAGTAAGTGAAAGTGGTAAGTGAAAGTCCACTCCGTTCTGCGCATCCAATTCAGAATCAAGTACGAGTTTACAGAGCAATAAGAAATATATAGGGAACTGGATAGAGAGGTATAAACTAGATATAAACTGTCAAGTCATACCATTTCTCATCACACTTTAATTAAAAATTCAGCAACCTCCACCTAACAAACTGAACCACGTCAAGGAATCATTTAATTTACTAACGTCAGTATCAGTTGTTCATCGCTTCAGCAGAACTACTAAATCCAAAATCAGGAACAAAAATTACTGTTACTGCCCTGGTAAGGTACAGCATATAGCCGAATTTCTTAATAATTCAATAGATTCAAGATCACATTTTTAATTTTATTGATTCATAGATTCATAGACATTCGAATAGTTTGTTTTATGTTTTTGTCTTATACACTCTTCATTCTTAATTATTGGGTCGCTCAGGTTTCAAGTTCAACCTCAACAAACTTGATCTTGATTGACCCTTTAAATCTGTACCCCAGCAGCCGGTCGGTACCGGTCTACCGGTACCCAGAACTCGGAACATCCTAATTCATTTAACACAATAAAACATTCGACATTTATTGATAATAAAATTTGTAATAGGTTGAATAAATTGTGAATCGAAATAAACTTCTCAAATCCCAAATGCAATTTTTAATGACAGGTTCCATGTAATAATTTAAAAGTGTCATTATTTATTATGTTGTAGAGTTTCGGATAAGAGATCGGGACATTCTGCATTGTCATTGAAGTAAGAGGATTTGTCCAGGAGTAGGTACTGGTACTAATACTAATGGGCGTACGAGCCTTTGCTGTTGGAGTCCTTTTAATTTCCATCGCTTACTTTAACCTCTTGAGTCCAAAGGGGGAGGAGGAACTGGAGATCTCTGAATCCAGCTTCTCGTCTAAAATGGACAAGAATTTGACAGCCTTTGTGCTCGGGGGGACAGGGGCGGTGGGGAAAGCGATAATCCAGGCCCTCGCCGCCGCACCCCAATTCACAAAAGTCACCCTCATCGGACGTCGACAAGTTACCCTCCCAACTCCAACAGAAGACCCCCGCTACGACAAATTCGACGAGAAGATCATCGATTTCGACAGCCTCCCTGAATTCGCCGATGCTTTCAAGGGCTACGACGTTGGATTCTCGTCGTTGGGCACAACGAGGGCCAAGTCCGGTCCTGCCGGCTTCTACACCGTGGACCATGACTATGTCGTCAACACAGCCAAGTTGGCCAAGGAAGGGGGGGTCCAGCATCTACATTTGGTTTCGTCTACGGGTGCCAACAAGGATGCTTATTTCCTCTATCCTAAGACCAAAGGACAGGTTAGTTCTTTTGCTCTTGTTTAGTTGTATCCCAAAATCCAAAAGTCTTTATGTCTAATTTGAATTTGATGAGTGTCATTATGAATGTTTAATGTCAAATTCCTTAAAAAACCTGCGATAGGAGACCAATTTTTAACCATAAAGTCAATTTTAATTATTCAGTTGAAAGGTCTATAATGCAACGCACAACTCGGTTGCTGACACATAATTAACAAAATCAATATTAAAGTTTAATTGCTAATTTAGGTTGAAGAGGAGCTGAAAGAGATGGGATTCCCGAGATTGTCAATTTACCGACCGGGGCTATTGTTAACGGACGATCGACCGGAAACTCGGATTGGGGAAGCGATTGGACGCTGTCTTGCAAGGGCCCTCGACCTTTTCAGCACCCTCAGTGTCGACGTACCTCTTCTCGGCAAAGTCATCGTCGCCAACTCATTTCGACAAAGTGTCGACAAAGTCGAAGTTATCCCCCATTCTGCCATTATTAAAATGAGCAAGGTCCTCCCTAAATCCAGTTAGGCTATACATTACATGTCTCAATTAATTACAATTTTATGTCATTGTTGTTATCCTAAACTGTTTAGGCTAGTTATTGTCATTTATGCATAATTCAGTAACTGATATATCAAACTGTGATAAAAGTAAAGTGATAATGCATGTCCAAACGTCCAATTCATTTTTTAAGTGGCAAATTTTCTCCTCTTTTTCCTCAACCAACGACAATCTGTAACTACTTCGACAGTGACATTGACGCAAATAAGCACAAATAAAATATATTAAACACAAATTACATTCTTAACGAAAATATCAATCATTCAATCATCGATGTAATACTATGGCACCTAATGTATACTTAGGTGTATGGACCTTTAAATTGATTTTGTTGCTGTAAACAGACATAACTTGCATGCAAAATGAGGTATTAACTGTAATGGATAAGTTTATTTAAACTGAAATAACAGGGTATTTACAAAGAATTCAATCCGAATTTATATTATGGCCGAGACAATCAGTTCGTATTTGATTGATTGCTTTGAATTAAATAAGTTGGTAATTCCAGTTCATAACAATTACAACAGAATGTATGATGATTCACAGAAAAAAATTACCACACATAAATTGTTGATACCTGTAATAAATAATTGTCACACGAAATGACAATCACTCCAAACGACACTGACATATTATTAAAAGAATCTTATCGCTGGTCTTATCGGAAGATAAAGCTTGTGGGAAAAGTTTAGCGCAAACCTGTTATCATCAATTGAAATATATAAAACCAAAGTCCTCGTAACGAAACTGCTATTCATCCATAAACGAGCTGTTTGTAACATTTGAATACAAAACCAAGGTCTCAAAATGAGAACTAGTTCCAAATCCCTAGTGTTTCTAATATTAAGTTTTGGCTTAAGCCTGGGGAAGGGCTCCTTGTTAAGGGACCCTCTCATTAAGTCATGGCTGGAGGAACAAACGCAAGGCTCTTCTAGATTAGCTGACACTTTCGTCACAATTAAAAACGGGAAGGTCAGAGGTCAAACGTTCAAGGCCGTGGGGGGTTCAACCATTTACGGTTATCTGGGCATCCCTTACGCCAAAGCACCCGTTGGGCCCCTCAGATTTGAGGTAATTATTATCAACGTGGGTGGGGATCTAATTAGAGTTCAAAATTAACATGATTACATTTTTTGCTAAATTGATTAGCCCCCTCAACCATACGATGAGGTTTGGGGTGACAAAGTATTCGACGGTTCGATGCAACCAAACGCTTGTCCCCAGTGGATTACAAACACGACAACTGCAACAGAGGACTGCTTAGTGATCAGTGTTTATACTAAACGAGTTGGTCGTATATTCTTAATTTATTTTAAAAATAATTATTCTCATTTAGAAATTTAGTAACTTGATATGAATCCTGATTTTTAAGGGAGAGAATGACGCTGGAGATGGAAAGCTTTTGCCGGTCATGTATTTTATCCATGGGTATTTTGGGGTTAATTGTTTAACATGGGTGAGGGGCTAATTCAACTCAAACTATATATTGACAGTTAATTTTTATAATGAATTAGAGGAGGTTTCCTGTTGGGACAAACATCTTACTATCAAGCATCCAAATTGCTAGCCAACGACGTCGTCTTTGTCAGTGTTCAGTAAGTGCCTGGGCCAATAGTCAGTTAATTAATTAATTAATTAAAAAAATCCGAGTCATTGATTTTAAATATTGGTTTCATGATTTCAGATATCGTCTTGGGCCATTGGGATTTTTATCGACGGGTGACTCGGTTGTTCCGGGTAACAACGGGATGAAGGACATGGTTCAGGGCCTTAAATGGGTTCAAGAGAACATTGCCGCTTTCGGGGGTGACCCCAACAAGGTCACCGTTTTCGGAGAGGTATCCATTTCAATATTTCAAAGAAACGTTCACAAAATCGTTGTAAATTACACGAACAATATCCGAATCTTGGGAAACAACTTCTCAGAAATCAATCAAACTTGACATGCACTTCAAATGACACCTAATAAAATAGTTTTGTCTTTAAATAGTCTGCTGGAGGAGCTGCTTCAACATTCATGCTCATCTCTCCCTTGGCTAAAGGTACACGAAAGCTAAAAATAAAACTTCTTTAGAAATAGATAGAAAAAATTGTACATAACACTTATCCATTTTTGAAGTTAAAAACAAAGGCTGAGAACCTTATTTTTACCATGTAATACATTTTGTCCTTACATTGGGTTTTCAATTACATGAAAATAGTTAATTATGCTCCATTAGTTTCTAAAAAAAACTTTAAAAAAGTATATATCCCCGAATATGAACTACACCCCCAGTTTAGATAGATTTGAGATTTGATTACATGGAGTGAACTGGCTTATTTCCAGGCCTGTTCAGTCAAATCGCAGCGATGAGCGGTACAGCGATCGCAGAGTGGTCGCTGGATCGTGATGGGAAGGGTGCGACGGAGCGGTTAGCGACCGCCGTCAATTGTCCCACAAACAGCTCGCAGGTCATGGTGGACTGCCTCCGCGCACTCCCTTGGGAGACCATCTCAAAAACCCACTTCGAAATGCTTGTAAGACCCTCCTATTCCAATACTACTTGGGGATGAATCCATGATACATGTTCATTTCATTTAAATTGTGTCAAAATGTCACAAATGTCCCCAAATGTCCCCTGTCCCGTTTAAGTTCATCTCAAATCGAATCCAGTGGAAACTGTGAAAATAATTCTCTGGTATAATCCTTACAGTTGGAATCCCAAGCAAGTCAACTGGTGGTTCATTTAGGAGGGACATCCCCAGTCGTTGAAGACAATGTACCCGGGGCATTTCTGCCGGGTGAGCCCCTCGCCCTCCTGGAAAATGGGCCCCTGCCCGATGTGCCCGTCCTGATTGGGGCAGTTCAGCAGGAGGGGAGTTTGCTCCTTGGGGCGGCCTATATCCTCAGATTTTCAGAATCACTGGAACTGGAGAACCCTACGTATGTGCATGACCATCTGATCGGTGACCTCCTGGCCACGTGGGGGGTCGACGAATCCCTCAACGGAGCATCCATCTCACAGGCACTTTCCCTTGCTTTCATTCCCCCTGGCCCTAGGACACAATTCTCAGAAATTGCTTATGGACTTATGGACGTGAGTTTAGGATTTCTGGCAATTTTTTTGGATAAGTTGAGTAACCTTGCGATGGATTTATTTAATTTATTATGTCAAGTAGATGCTGAGTTCTTTGTTTATGAAAGCGCCGATTTTGCGAACGGCGGAGATTCTGAGTCGGCGAATGCCAACTGCCCCTGTCTACTTCTACTCCTTCGAATATCCGGGAAGGAACAGCTTGTGGAACTTCATCCCCCTCATAATCGAGGGGCTGGGGGTTGGAACCGCGCCCCCCTTCAAGGGCGGAATCACCCATGCTGGTACGCCCCTAATTACCATTTTACCCCAACGTTCAATTTTAATATCCAAGGGATGGGGTGCATAAGCGATCTTTTTAATTAATTGGATTTAATATATCATATTTAATAGATGATTTAATCTACATGTTCAATTTCCCATTTCTCCCTGCCGTTCCGGATATTGAGTTCTCTAAAACGTACTGCGAGTTCTTCGCTAACTTTGCTACTGTCGGGTAATTTGATAATTTTTTAATGGTTATTTTGTCTCTTACAAATACATCGGAATTGGAGAAATTAATTGCCTAATTTTATAACTGTGTAGATCTCCAGCCCCAGTGGCGAGTTCAGAGGGGAGATACCCCGTGTGGCCGGAATTTAATATCGAAGATCCAAAGTATATGGTCCTCACTGCAACTCCAAATGTACAAACTGACTATACACAATCTTGGCGCAAGGGAATATTGTCATAATTAATATGTATAATTTAAAATGTAATATGATCAATCAATTTCATTGCGAAGTGACAATGGAAATAAAGTTAATTATTAAAATTCGGGTAGTGTCAATTAATTACGTGTCAACTCATATAAATTGTGTTTTTTTATGGAAAGAACTGCAATTTTTTGCCTTTAGCATTTATTCCCGACCAATTTGGTATCAAAATTCTTCGAAATTTTAACATTTTTATGAGCCATAATTTTGGCAAGAGTTGCGTAAACTCACATTATTACACAACACAATGATAAAGAACTCGAGATTTTTGAGATAATTTCATGGAATATCCGTACTCCTGGGGGTTTAACCATTTTATCAATTTGGTGACAAATATTGTAACTTGATTGATCATTCCCATTCAATCGTCTGCAAAATTACTGTCAACTCTTTAAAAATATCAATGTCATTGTAAATAACAAAAGACCTTATCGGCTCCCTTATCTAAAGATAAACTGCATTGAAATATCGTTAATCAAAAGATTTTACGGAATAGGCACAACTAACCTGTTTAAAGAGTTAGTTGTCCATCTCAGCATCCGAGGCCCAACCCCCATTGCCATTTGTTCTCTTTTTAGGATTTAACTGTAATTAAAGTTAAAGTTAAAATGGGAAGAATTTCGCTGTCTACGATTATAATCGGAGGGTTTTTACTGTCCTTAAGTGTAGTAGTTGTGTTGGGAATTCCATCTATCTCAGATGACCCCCTGATAAGCTCTTGGATGAATGGGGAAGAGTCAAGGGGCGAATCGAAACTTGGTGACACTTTCGTGACAATTAAAAATGGAAAGATCAAAGGTCAAACATATAAGGCGATGGGAGGTGACACTATTTACGCCTATTTAGGGATTCCCTATGCCAAAAGTCCCGTTGGGCCTCTTCGATTCGAGGTAATTATAATCAACTCTCCAACACTACGAATGGATGGGGATCTATTAAGGGGGTCATTTTAATTCGGGATGGGGAATACTTCGAGCTTTAATGGCTCATAAAGGCTAAAACATTTCCAGGAATCGTTTAACTTTAAATTTTTTTGCGAGTCGTAATTCGTCGTTTCGAAATAATAGAGCTAATTATTCAAGGTATTTTAGTTAAACTCTGTTCTAAATTAGCTAAATGAATTGTCTAATTACAACCTTTCCGCGATTTAAACTGGTTTCTAATTTTAGATAATTGTTGAGTTATGTTAGGTTAGATTATGCGGCGGGGCGTAAATGACTACAATATAAGCCCCCACGAAATAGTCGAAATAGAAGCCCATCCCATTTCACGGATAACTAAACGTAGATAGATGCAGAAGGGTTTATAAATCAAGAGTTACCGGAAGTGTTATTTAATTAAAGGTCATTAACTAATTGTAATTACTTTGAAGCCACCTCAAGCTTACGACGAAAATTGGGGTGATAAAGTATGGGATGGATCGAAGCAACCGAATGCCTGTACGCAATGGCTCACCAATACAACCATGGCCGCAGAGGACTGCTTATTCGTCAGCGTTTATACTAAACGAGTACGTTTAAAAATTAATGTTTTAAATTACTTATTATGATATTCATACAAACTAGTTATGAATTCTGATTTTGAAGGGAGAAGACAACCCTGGAGATGGGACCTTAAAACCCGTTATGTATTGGATCCATGGGGGTAAAATCCTTGTCTGAGTTTTGGAATTTAACCTAACCTAACATAACCTAACCCAACATAACCTAACATAACTTAACCTAATCCTAACATAACCTAAACTAACCTAACAGAACCTAACTATAATCTTTTATTTAGGAGCATTCTTCTTGGGACAAACATCCTATTATCCCTCCTCCAAGTTATTGGCCCAAGACGTTGTCTACGTCAGTGTTCAGTAAGAATTATTTTTTTAATCCCCTTAAATTATATTAATTTAACAGTTTTAATTAAATCGGTTCTGGAACGACTTAATAGATACAGACTTGGGCCCTTGGGATTCCTGACAACTGGAGACTCTGTGGTCCCGGGTAACAATGGGCTTAAGGACATCGTCCAAGGACTGAAATGGGTTAAGGAGAACATTGCCGCTTTCGGTGGTGACCCCGACAAGGTCACCGTTTTCGGAGAGGTACTTTTATAACCTTTAATTTTCACCAGGTTAAAAAAATGATATAAGTCGTAATAATCTGTTCTGCTTATATAGTCTGCTGGTGCAGCTGCAGCTACGTACATGATTATCTCTCCAATGGCTCAAGGTGGTTAAAATAATTATTGCTCAATTATTTTTATAACTAACTGACAGAAAATAGATTGGGGTGTCAAAAACAAAGCTGTCAAGTGTCAGTACTGTCAGTCGATAGTAAGTCTACTACAAAGAATAATTATAATGGGAAACAAGAACTATAGTCAATTGTGTACAATGCCAAAAATAGTCATGAATGTTTGGAATTTTGACCAATTTAGTGGTCAATTTACAGTCGAGATATTTTGAGATGCTAGATCAATTAAGCGATGAATGATTGGTATTGTTTGTAGGTCTGTATCACCGAGTGGCAGCGATGAGTGGAACAGCAATTGCAGAATGGTCAATTGAACGAGATGGGAAACGGTCGGGGACAAAATTGGCAGAAGCACTGAATTGTCCCGTAACCGACTCTCAAGCCATGGTCGACTGCCTAAAAGCACTGCCTTGGGAAACAATCTCCAAAAAACACTTGTTCATGCTTGTAAGAATGTTTTCATACATTCTACCTATCTCACTTAAATACTCATATAAAAAGCCCCACCCGGAATAACCCTACCCTCTGAGTCTCTGAAATGACCCACTAACTTGAGAATTTTTTAAAAAATAACTCCCGGGGGCTTAAATGAGAATTTACAATAATTCCGAAAATCTCATATTTTATGCGGTTTTTCAGCAGAGTTTTTAACACGGACTGAAATTGTTTGCTTCAAAATTTAGTTGACGGAACAAGCGACGGCTCTAAAAGCGATCTTATCGGGTACATCTCCGGTTGTTGAGCCGAACCTGCCTGGGGCATTCCTACCGGATGAGCCCCTCGCCCTCCTTGAAAGGGGGACATTGCCCGATGTGCCGGTACTGATGGGCGCAGTACAGAACGAGGGCAGTTTCCTGCTGGGCGTCGCCCATCTTCTCAGATTCGCAGTTTCTCACGAACTTGAGGACTCGACTTATGTGCATGACCATCTGATCGGTGACCTCCTGGCCACGTGGGGGGTCGACGAATCCCTCAACGGAGCATCCATCTCACAAGCTCTTTCTCTGGCTTTCATTCCACCTGGACCCAGGACACAATTCTCAGAAATCACTTATGGACTCATGGACGTAAGAACTGTATTTTACAGGTTTTGTAAAAAAATCGGAGGAGTTTAATATTTTTTAAAACCGATGTCTGGTTAGGGCATATATGCAAATCTATACTGATCGTAACAACAGTTGGATTCATCCCTTTGCTTGGTCTAATTTTATTTTTAAGTTAATTAACGATTTTTTTTTGTTTTTTTCAAGATGATAAGCTCTTTGTTTATGAAAGCGCCGATTTTGCGAACGGCGGAGATTCTGAGTCGCCGAATGCCAACTGCCCCCGTCTACTTCTACTCCTTCGAATATCCGGGAAGGAACAGTCTGTGGAACTTCATCCCCCTCATAACCGGAATATTTGGTCTTGGGGATCTTGCACCCCCATATGAGGGTGGAATCACCCATGGGGGTAAAAATACTAACTTCATTAATCCATGTTATATTTATATTTTAATTGTCTAAATCTGTTCTTAATCAATTTCAGATGATTTGATCTACATGTTCAACATGCCATTCCTCCCTTCAATGAAGGACGCCGAATTTTCCAAGATCTACTGCGAGTTCTTTACTAACTTTGCTACTTTCGGGTAATTTTAATGATTTCTTTTAAATCTGCAATCATTTCTTTAAAATAAGCTTGAAATACTTACACTTGTTTTAATTGCAGTTCCCCAGCCCCAGTGACCGATCCCGAAGGGAGGTACCCGATGTGGCCTGCATTCAAAATCGAAGATCCAAATTACATGGTCCTTACTTCACCTCCAGTTGTGAAACAGGACTACACGCAGTCCTGGCGTCAAGGAATTCTTCCCAAAATATAGAGACCTAAAAACTTTCATAACTATTTAATTTTAATTAATTTAAAATGAAACACGTATTAATAAACCGTTGCAAACGCACATAAAATAAAAAAAGGTTGAAACAAAACGAGCAAGACGCCAAAAACGGTTAACATTGTCTGACACCTTTTAGTCGAAAATCTCAAATTTCCCCAATCATAGAGTAAAGACAGATATACATACACAGATGAGGCAACCGTTCCTGATTTACAGTACTGACGGACAGACAGACAGAATTAAACCACTAAAGGGCGAAACTCTTAAATTTGTCAGCTTTAATTGATATCGTCGGACACTTGAGAACGGTCCATTGTCGGTGAATAGGGAAAATGTCACTTTGCCCCAAAAGTTCTAAACTCGGTTTGGAACCCTGTTTTGCTGCTGAAAAGTGGCATTGAGAAGATGTGAATTAAATTGATAAGTAGATGGTTTTGAAATGCATTTGGAAGATTGGTTTGTGTGCCTTTTCCTTGTTGAATAATTCGGCAAAGTTGGATTGAATCCCGACTTTTGTTGTGAATTGTGAGGAGGAAGAAGAGTAACCTCATTCAATGAGATTTGGTTGAATGGAGTGAAAGGACTTTCCATAACAAATTACACTCATTCCCAAAGGCTCAAAAGCACCTCCGACCATTCAAAACACCATTTCAATACAACATACAAATAAACAAGATTCATAAACATTAAATCCCTAAATAAGTCCCCACCAGGAAAACTTGGGCAGAAGATCGGGTTTATTTAGGGAAGAAAAATTGGCAGTCGGTTTTGTATTTTTGGGCATTAAGTGAATTGGGTTGGGTTTGGGTTGCTGAAGACATGGGGATTTATTTCGGTGCGTCAAGGCTGGGATTTTTATTCTGGGTTGGGACCTTATATAGAGATTTTCGGTGCACCTAAATGAATACTATGTAGCCTTTAAATGAACAAGATTTAATCGGAGAGTATCTTAATGGAGCAGTAGGCAACAACAAAACCAAAAGGAACCTGATTAATTAATTTCGGTTTCATTCAAAGGGATCCCTTCCCCATTTCCAAATTAAATTCAAGCTAGTAAAGTACCGACATTTTGTCCGATTTTCAAGGCAAAATGTTCCTTACAACCGTCTCTTGATCAACTTTTATTTTTTATTTCCAAAATTAGGTTACAAATCAGTAAGCAAAGATTGCGGATTTATTTATTTTTTAAATGAACAAATTGATTTTCTCAAAAGTTCCTAAAACCCATAAATTAGTACTTTTTCATCAAGCCTATTGGATTTTTTTTAACTAGAAAAATGCAAGTTAAACTAGAAAATGTAATGGGTATATAATAGATCTAGAGTCTCTAGAAACACTATGGGAATCATGGTAATTTTTTGTTCGAACAATAGGATTCCGTTTCGCCCCAAGAGGATGGACTTAAAAAAGTAAAATATTTGTTTGTAGTGTTGCCTAGTTTTGTTTTGTTGTTTGTTGTATAGTATTGTGCTGATGGGAGTCGGGTGGATGAAGTAAAAACTGTTATGATTTCTAGGAACAAGGTAGAGAGATGAATATTAATAAATGGGAAAGAATTTTGATTATTTTTTCATTCGGTTGAGTGGTGACGGCTCTTTCTTCTACTTTTATGAATATCAATCCGATCTTTCTTTGACTCATCCCAATCCGACATTACAAACTCACCAATACACCCGGACCATTCATATTTAATAGTACCCAAGTTTGGGTAAAAAAAATGGAGCTTTTTGGTGTTTTTGACCGTTTTTAGACTGCTGCTGCGGAGGAAGGAAATATAGTATGATATATTAAGAAAAACCGGGTCATATCACCATATAACCCCGTAGCCCCCTCTCGGTACATCCCCCCCCCGTGGGGATATAGAAATTCCACTCTAGTAGTGGTACTTGGTTGTGAGGGGTACCTGAGACGTAACAGGTCCATTAAGTTTGACAGGTCTCAGAGTAAAAAAATCACAATTCTGTACTTCATTCCGCTTTTAAAACGTCAGGTTCGGTTTAATATGTTATTTTAAATTTTTAATTGGATGTAGATGATGATGGTATACGGACTACGGACACTATTTGGGTGCTAAGCTAGTTAAGGGCTGTAATTTCGCGTATAGACTAATTCGACCATGCCGATTACGAAGGTCATAATTTTAGCTCTGTCAATTGAGGTCTAGTGGGTCAAAAGGGTCCTTAATCTTCCCACCTACTTTTGACCCACTAGACCTCAATTGGTAGAGCTAAAATTAATCAGCATGGTCGAATTAGTCTATTTGCAAAATTACAGCCCTTAACTCGATTAACACCCAAATAGTGTCCATCGTGAGCTTATGACAATATGTAATAGAGGAGTTTGACAAGATGTTAGGGAATAATCTTCGCTGGAAAGGAAATGGTAAAATATTGGCTTGTAAATTAAAATTCTCAACTTTTACCGGTTTTTACACATCCTGCAATCAATTACTGTGTAAAGGTATCTGTTCTTTGAAATAAGTCCCCACCTCGTGTTACCTGTATAGCCCGACTCTCTGAATTTAATTAGAACCCACCCCTAGCTATATTGTCCATATAAATGTAACCTATAAATTACGATCCTATATCAATCTTGATATATGAACTAATATTTCCTCTTGTAGACTTAAGACGTGTAAACTCCTCCCGGAGTCGTGAGGATTTCCTGATTACGATATGAAGGGGATTAGGTGTTAAAAAAACGCATTTGTGTTTATTTGTGTGTGGCCCCTCATATCATAAATTAGAGTAAAGGGAGAGATGTCTGTTTTAATTTCTCATGAGACTGGGTCCGCATTTATAAGAGTTAGAGGACAAAAGAAGATTGAAATGAAAGATGTTCTTCCATAAAATTATGATTTCTCTGCAAAGAAGAATAGGAACATTTCCGACCCTTTCAGCTCACTTTCAATCTCAACAAACAACTCGCATTTTAAATATCCTTAAAAATACATCTTCAGCACAAAACCTTTAATCAGTCTAATACGGACTCCAGTTCATCAAAGAAATATTATCATTTATCAAAACCTATTCTTCCTTTATTCGAAAACACAATATTTCCACTAAAAATCTGAAATGAATCTTATGTAGTTTTTACAAATTCAAAGAAACTTGCAATACTCCCCGTTTCATCTCACTAATTTCAATCAGGCCAAAAAAATCATTATTAAAAATTTTTTTTACAATTTTTTAACTTGCATTATAGTTTTAGTTTTATTTAGTTCCAATTATTTTATACGTGCTATTTATTTAGTATTGCGCAATTCTGTTAAAACATTTTTACGCATTCCTGAGGGGATTTTTAATCGTTTTATAAAAATTTTAATTGTTGTTGCAAGTTACAACGGACATTTATGATTGGGCTATATTTTCCGCAAATCGTTAAATATATAGATGAATGTGTGGGAAATATTATATTCTCCTCGGAATAACTGCCCCATCACCTTATTCCGGTAAAATAAATACATTTTGCGCCGATTTTTATCGCAAGATTTTTAAGATTCCGATATCGATAGAAAGAGTGAACTTCATTAAAAAATCGAGAACAATCCGTATAATATTTTTTACAATCCATGGATTTGGCGCACCAGAATCAGATTAAATCCGAATGATCTGTAAAAACCATATTTTGCTGGAGGATTTTAATAATTCAAATGATTTGGATGAGATGATTGATTTTGAATAAGAATTTCTCTTCTTTAGGATCTGTTGTTGTTGGAGAAGTAATTTGTGGAATGAGATTGGTTTGGTTTTTGTAATTCTTTTGTAAACGGGGTCTGATGATGGGCTTGAGTAATAATAATAACCGAATGATGATAAATATAATGGAGTGGAATGGGAGAGATAACAAAGAGACTCCTCCCTCTTGTCTCAATTTAATCAATCAACCCGATTCGGGGCTGGGGAAACGGGATTCGGGGTGAATGGAGGCAGAAGTTACCCGGTTCCCTAATTAACTTGCCCCGATCTTATTCATTGAATGGAACTCCTTTCAATCCCCATCTGCCCCAAACAAACAATCAAACCTCATCATCCTTTTAATTCTTCCACATCTAATTACTCAACACCAAACCACCACCACCACCACCATACTAACCTTGCATACTCAAATAAGTCCCCATGGGGAGGACCCTTGCTAAATATAAACATTCAAAGGATGAGAGGGGTGGGGACTTATTACGGAAAACTCTTTCTGGTATTTACGGTAAACCGGTTCCTTAAACATTGAAAGGGTGAGAGGGGTGGGGACTTATTACGGGAAACTCTTTTCAGTGTTTACGGTAAACCGGTTCCTTGGTTGCTTTCCCTTGATGGTTTTCGATCCCAGAACCTGTAAATTAAACCACATCATGCATACTACTTTTCATACTCAAATAAATCCCCATAGGAAAAAACATCCAAACACAAACATTGTGAGGATTTGAGGGGTTGGGACTTATTCCGATATTCTTTCAGTATTTACGGTAAACCGCCGCCTGTTCCTTGATTGGTTTTTGCAATGCCCAGAACCTGTAAATTAATCGAAATGACATCTTCTATACTTATTTTTTCCTGAAGGATTTGTACTAACTAGCCCCAATCACAAATTACAATCTTATAAATCATTGTTTTGCAGGAGCTTCTTGGTTGTTATTTTTAGATGGTTTATTGATTTAAAATATATAAACTTTACTCTGCTTTCCATTGGTTTTCAATAAGAAAACCTTAACTAGAATAACAGTTTTTGTTTTTAAATCACAGGATATGTGCTTGTAAGTGTAGAAACGAATTAATTTTCAAACCCATCTAAAGTGGAATTATTTCGGAGGATAACTCTAACCATTCTTTTTTTATTAAATACAATCCAACTCCAGGGTTAATATTTTAATTTTTGATAATGAACTTGACTTACAAAACTTAATGAGTTTTAATTACTAAACTTTTAATAATCCAGTAATAATTAGTACAGTATTAGAAGATTTTTATTGTCGGAAAGGGATTGGAGGCAACTTGAGACACCAAAGTTATCTACTGCCAAGTCGGTTTAGTTCTTTCAGTTTTCTAACATGTAATTTAGATTTTTTTTATTTTTCAATTGTAGTTAGTAAAATAGTATCATTCAATTGCCATAATATTCTTTGGTTTGGAGATCATTTTCAATAATTACTAAAAGATAATGGGCATTTTTAATTACTGACGTAAATGGAAAGGGCCTCTTCCCCGTCTGCTATTTCCTTCCGGGAGGACAAAAAAGTGGGACCCTTTCGGATCAATTAGCCCCGATTTTCATGAAATCAAGTGAATTTAATTCATTCTAAATTTCTAAAGGACTCTCAACACAATGTCCCTCTAAACTGAACAAGTTCATCAAAGTACCCCCATCAATCTGGGTAGTCCACACACTCCGTCCAATAAAATCAACCCCTCTACGCTAATCTTATATGGTGAACTTGAATGTGAAATGGCATTAAAACCGTCGGGTTTAGAGGTTTAAAATAGTATGGATCATATTTTACGAGAACGATAAAAATGGGGATATTAAGACTTTTTCGGTCATGAAATATTTTACACTATAAATGTCATGGACTATCCCTAGCTTCATGTCTCATTGTATTGGTTTATCGACAGATTTACTCTGTTAAGGGGATTACTCTTCAAAATGCATTTGTATTGCTGAGAAGTGCTTTAAGAGTCTGACAATTGACAGGTCAATCTGTCCACTTTCCTTTGACAAAAAAAATATAAAAACTCCGAGACTTGTAGTAAGCCTTAGCCTTACAAGGGACGTAATGGAGAGATAACACTCCGATTGACTTGTTTTTTTGTGACGCATCTTAGGACTATATAGATGACGTAACCGAAAAAAAATCAGTACCCAAATTAAGGTTTGACATGTTAAAAAATTCACAAGGTTGAAAAATTAACGAAACTGTCATTTTCAAAAGCTAACCAAACGAGGAGTTTTGGGCGGATTTTGAAAATGATTAAAGTTTTACAATCGTGAAGAGTTTATTTTAAACGAAATACGAAAACTTAATTTTTTCAAAATTCATTTTCTTAAAAAAATTCTAAAATTAAGTTATTTGCATTTCCTCAAAGAACAAGAGTTCAACATAAAAAAACTTCAATTTTTTAAAAAATCAGTCCAAAACTCGTCGTTTGGCGAGCGTTCGAAAATAAAAAATTCGTTGGTTTTTCAAATTCGTATTTTTTAACACGTTAAACACCAATTCGGGCACTAATTTCTTTCAGTTACGTCATCTGCATAGTCCAAAGCTGTGTCACAAAAAAAATCAAGCCAATCGGAGTGTTATCTCTCTACTACGTCCCTTGTTAGCTGTTGTGGGATGTGAATAAATTATAATTGGATTGAAGTAACTGATTTGTGAGGAAGGGGCAAACTGCCCGCCTCCGAAATAAGAAACTACCCGCTCCCGCTTCTCCCGCAATCCCGACTCCCGGATCTACCCCAAAGGGCGGATTCCCGTCTCCTACCCGCCCTCCTACATCATCACCATCCCTAAATCCTACACACCCAAATAAGTCCCCATACCAGTTTTTATTCAAACCTCAAACATCCATCTGAAAGTACCAAAGCAGCTCTTTTATTCCGGGAGACTTATTTCGGTATAGGGAACGTAAATTCTGGAGTACAGGATCGAAAATCCGGACTATTTGGAATCTGGAACCCGAATTCGGGTATAAAACTCCAAACCGGAGTTGAGAACCGTTCAGTCGGAGATCATCAATGGACTGATAACATCATTTCAAAACAGAGTCCCTTTACCCTTTCTATTTGAAGGGTTAAAAAACAACTAAACTAAATTTTAAAATTAAATTGGGAAAAAAACCAACATGTCCAATCCGTTTCTGCAAGGAAGTCCAATTACTCCGGTCGGAGTTGGAAGTGAAATGTTCCTCGAAGAGTACATGTTTGGAAGGAGACGACAGGTAAAAATAATTATCTTTTTTAATCAGTTATTAAAAACCTATCCAAAACTATTGCAATTAGTCTCTACTATAAAAATAAAACGCGGAAATGCGAAAAATGGTAGAAATTGATCGAAATTTCAGTTTTTGAGTAGTGTTTGCCAACTCATTTCAAGAGATTGGAGCATAGATATGCAAAGTCGATTTACCTAAATAATTGTCTCAACTCTTTGTAAAAAATGTTACTTTCTGGAGAAGGAAATTATATTGAATCAAAAATAGTTAATCTGACTGATTTAAGCCAAACTAAACCCTTAGCAAGCTTTGTTATGCTTTAAATTCAATTTGATTCTTAATCGTCAACTTATTTAAATTGCAGCGACGTAATCGAACGACGTTCACAGCGCAACAATTGTCAGAGCTGGAGAACCTGTTCGGGAAGACCAAGTACCCGGACATCGTGACGCGGGAGGAAATCGCACTTCGCATAAATCTGTCCGAGGCACGAGTCCAAGTCTGGTTTCAAAACCGAAGGGCCAAGTGGCGCAAACACGCGCGACTTCAGTTCATGCAAGAAGCATGGCGAATGCGATATCTGGGACTCCCACCTTCCAACATTGGTAACTTCTTATTCTTCACACTTGTAATAAAATGTCAAATATGTCAAAACATCAGAAATGTCAAGTACTTGACTTCAGTACAATGGTTAGTTAAGTTGACACGGATCAATGCAATTGTATAAAAAAAATCTCACAAGGGAACATTCCCAACTGTACAACCCCGATATTTTTCAAACTAGTCTCATTCGAAAGAGAAACAAAAATAATGAAACTTAACATTGGAACTTACGGCGACTAAAATCGTTCTGACCTAGTAAAGTCGGTGGGAATTTTTGTTTCTCTTTCGAATGAGGCTAGTTAAAAAATATCGGGGTTGTACAGTTGGGAATGTTCCCTTGTCAGTCATCAGAGGGCTATATTTCGAGTGGGGTTGTAAAGCTTCTCATGTATTTCAAACTCATGGATTACCTCGAAACGTTAAGCATTTTATCGGCATTTAATTGCTGTATAATTTTAAAAATAAGATTCTCATGTTATTTTACTCACTATTTATACGAGTAGGTGGTAATGGCCCTGAGGTAGGAAAGGATCAAGAGCCCACTGGGTCAAACCCCAACGGGTCACACCCTCCGCATAATAGTAAAGAGTCCCCTCTGACAAGTC
Source organism: Desoria tigrina (assembly GCA_906901685.1). NCBI lineage: Eukaryota > Metazoa > Arthropoda > Collembola > Entomobryomorpha > Isotomidae > Desoria > Desoria tigrina. The sequence continues at coordinate 251,934 of CAJQTU010000087.1, forward strand.
CAGCTCTGTCAATGTCCTCATCCCCTGACCACTCCCCCTCCCCACCCACCAACACTCAGGCACAATCTGCCAATTCTCTAATGGACCAAAGACATCAATTTCTCTGTGCCGAGAGACTTCGACTTGCTGCCCAAACGTCAGTACACAAACTTAAGACTCATTAATTACTACTAATTAAGTACCTGAATTAATTAATTAATAAAATTAAACTAATTTAGCTTTTCAGCAGCAATGCTTCAACAAAGTCAGCAAGTGGCAGGGATGAAGGAGATCTTCTCCTTGATGCCGTCCCTCTGCCACTGTTTGCCCCCGGGGCCGGGTAGTTCGGGGTCTGGGGCGATGGGCGACACATCCGATTCCGGGATCGGGCAACCCGGTTCACACATCTTGTCCTTCCCAGATCCCCGAATTGGGTCCAATCTCACGGATCTTAATTCTCTTTCTAGTCAGAATAATAATTCGGGGTTGTTATATCCAGGAGGGCAATCTGCAACAAATATGAAACAAGGACAATTCGGTCGAAATGACTCTGCTGGACGAATCTCATCTCGGAATTTCGATTCCAATTCTTCGACCGATTCTAACGATTCCAATAATTCTCGTTCTAATGCCATTTCCAATAAAAATATATCAGGCGGGGCAAGTAACATTAAAACTACCGGAAATCTCGATTAAAGTCCATTTCATGTAGCGTGGTCATTTTTTCAGAAAAGTTTTTCCTAATAGACAAGTATTGTGAGTTTATGACAAAAAAATACAATGTTTGTAATCTTATTTATGTAGATATTTAAAACTTTGTTCGGTTTTTAAAAGTATTTTGTTCTGTTTATTTATGCCAGAGATAAATGTGATTTGATCGCTGTTTCAATATTATCATGTCTCAAAAACTGTTGTCTCCCGAGTTTTGTAAAAAAAAATAAATAATTATAAATAGTGGTTGTTGACAATAATTCAATTTACCTTGAATAAAGGAAAATATAACCTCATTGTACAGGATAGATCTCTAAAATGTTACTGGTAAATATAATGCCTTGGAATTCCAGGTGAAATAAGAGAAAATATGAAAGTTGCTCATTTGTTTTTTGGCCAAGAAATGTGATTTTAGAAACAGTTACTAACAATAAGCATGACCTTCATCTTGATTTAAACCGTTTCAGAATATAAACTGACTTAATATGATTATGGGACAGTGGAACAGAAACTGGGAAGGAAATCTCCAAATAGTTCCCCCATGGATGGTGCGATTATTTCGACTGATGAGCCTAGTGAGTGCTTAAATTCCAACCAAGTTGAACATAAGGCTGAGTTCGTATAAACAAGATCAAAATGAGATCAATAAATGAGAACTAATTTTCCGTGACGGATACTTATTTAGGTTAACTTATTTTAGTAAAAGCAAGTTATTCCCCTTATCTCCGCAACGTCATGTCACACCTGTCTGTCCCTTATAATTATTATGACAACCCAAAAAACCGGTATTTTGACCCCCACCGCTGGTTCAATTTTTAAAAACTTCAAACCGTTTTCGAACTGGAGATGACTCTGAACGGGAATAGTTTAGAATCGTTCCGGTAATCAATGAGGAGATAGATTTACAAATAGATACTTATAAGGGTTGTTTATATCGTCATATTTCATCATTTGAAAGTAATAATTCACCTGCTTCGAGGGGAAACAGGATTTGACGGATCCGTATATATCCGCAATATAATTTCTGGACTTGTACTTAAAACTGGACTGGCAATGAACTTAATTCGGACACTTTCACAATTTAGGAATTTGAGGGTAGATTGAGATGAATATTATTAGAGCTGTTGCAACTACTATGAGATAAAAGGGTTAACCTAACACTCTCACTTTCACGGAATCCCTTTCAATCCAGAAGGACTTCACTTGACCCAAATAAGTTAATCCAGCATCCATTCAAGCATTCAACCTGGAACATTAGTAAGGGACTATATAAGGGTACACAAGTGTCGGAAATGTCATCAGTTCACTTACAGCATCTTTCCAGACTAGCAACAAAAATCAGAGACTTTGTCATCAAATATTAAAATATCAAAATGAAGCCGGTAAGTTTCCACCTACATTTACTCTCTTTTTTAAAGTATTTTTGAAAAAATTCAGAAACAGTTCAAATTTAAAACCTGTGTTTTTTAAATTTCCAAACAGATTATTCTTCTGAGTTTCCTGGTAGCTGCAGCCCATGGAAATGGATACGGCGCCCCTGCAACCCGACACCAAGTAGTACACTATCAATCATCCCCGCAGCCTCAGCGAAGTTACGGGGGGCAAATGACACAGTCCTATGGTGGGCAGTTCAGCGCCCCACAACACTCTTCTTATGGAGGTCAATCTGCCCCAGCCAGCTACTCCGCCCCCGTCCCTGTTGAAACTGTCCGTGTTGCTTACAGTTCAGGGGCATCTAACGATCAGTCATCTTATGGGGTGCAGTCAGCCCCCGCTTCCTACGCCGCCCCTGTCAGCTACTCTGCCCCGGCATCAGCCCCAGCGAGTTACTCCGCCCCAGCCGTTCACGTTTCATACAGTTCCGGGGCATCCAGCGACCAGTCCTCTTATGGAGCCCAGTCTGCCCCTGCCAGCTATTCAGCCCCAGCCGCCCAAGTCGAAGCTGTCCATGTCTCTTACAGTTCAGGTGGATCCAATGATCAGTCTTCATCTTATGGAGCACAATCTGCCCCAGCCTCTTCCTACGGTCAACAATCTGCCCCAGCTTCATATGGGCAACAAAGTGCCCCAGCTTATGGAGCCCAATCCGCCCCTGCAGCCCTAGAAACTGTCCGAGTCTCTTTCGGATCCGGAGCATCCAGTGACCAGTCTTCTTATGGATCTCAATCTGCCCCAGCCAGCTATTCCGCCCCATCTGCCCCAGCCAGTTACTCCGCCTCATCTGCCCCTGCCAGTTATTCCGCCCCATCTGCCCCAGCCAGTTATTCCGCCCCGTCTGCCCCAGCCAGCTATTCAGCCCCTGCCGAAGCCGTCCGTGTCTCATACAACTCTGGAGCTTCCAATGATCAGTCCTCATACGGTGGATATGCCCAGCCCCAGAGGTCAAGGAACAATGCCGAGATTGTCCGACACACTCAAACCATCAACCCTGGAACTAGCCACCAATACGAGTATGTTCAGCAACCTAAATCCCCATTTAGAAACCCATGTGGTTATATTCTTTTAAATAGTCTTAAATGTTAATTAACTTTAATTGTGCATTTGCAGATACGAGACGTCCGACGGTGTCCGAGCCTCTGAGACGACCAGCTCAACGGGTGGCAAGACGGGTCAATATTCCTTCACTTCGACTGACGGGAAGACCTATTCTACGAGCTACCAAGCTGATGCTCAGGGCTACCGTGCCCAGGGTGAACATTTGCCCACGCCCCCACCAATCCCCGCAGAAATCGCCGCCTCCCTCCGAGCCAGCTCCAACTCTTATGGAGGATATGCCCAGGCCGCACCCGCCTACTCTCAGGCCGCCCCTGCCTACGGCCCTTCTTCCGGACGATATTAAATAGATGCATTTAATTTTGTATTCTTTAGAGACTAAACATTTAGATTTTAATTATCAGTTATTGATTAGGATGCTACTATTTTAATGGGTTGAAAGTTTATTTTGATTATTTGTCATTCTTAAATGCACCCGAGAGACAAGGCTTGAATGAATGTACAAAACTGACAAATAAATCGTTTTATTTAACGAAATTTCATCTCGAATTAATTATTACCTCCACCCTTAGATATTGAATAGAATTTCAGAGCATTAAAAAATAACATTTCCAAAGCTCATAGTCACTGATAGGCTCTTTAACTGTAACTGTTTTGGTTAGTTTGGAAACTTGTAAGATTGGCATCCTTCAGAATATTTATAGAAATTCCTTAATTGTTAATTAAAACTCCATTCGAGTGAGATATAGCCGTGAGAAATGGATTATATACTCATTTAAATAAATGTTACCTAGCGGTTTTAATGAAATCAAATCTTTAACTCACAAGACTAACTGTATTTACTTTGACGAACGTCGTGGGAGACCTTACTTTACTTCATGTTAAATGTTCGTGTTTAATTAAAAGACAGAATTAAATCGGTATGATTTTATTCAAGGCCCCTTGAGTCGTCCATAACAAGGAAACGATAGATTTGCATTACTAACATCAGTTTAGGAACAGCAAATACGGACGTTGATATTCAATAATTCAACAGCCGTTGAGATGCCCAGAAATTTACATCCACAATCCATTTCAACCGCATTTTAATTGCGTTTGAACGCAGTTAATCCCTACTATTGACTATGACTAAATAGATCGAACATTGTTATTAATGAAATGCAGTAAATACATGAGAAGTAAAGGTCAGCAGTAAGTAGATGATGAGTATATAAGGGACGCGGTTCAAGTTAGCTACTATATCACTTACATATCCCATACAGCAAAGTACCGTTTACAGAAGAGTTCCAGAAATAAATACCATTTTCAAAAATGAAATTCGTAAGAATTAAATTAAATTAATAATTACACAAATAAGTTGTATTATAGGGAGCTATTTTTTTAAATCTTTGTAATGTAAGATGGTTGGATGGGTGGGGTGGGGGTGGGGACTTATATCGGGAACTTTTGGCAATTTTCATAAATTCCGTGATAAAAAGTTAGAAATATTTTCAGGTAATTATGGTAGCAGTTTTGGTGGCATCGGCAGCAGGTAAGCCTCAGGACGGATATGGACCTGCCCCAGCTGCAAAGGAACAAGTCTCGCTGCCCACTACACCCGGGGCGTTGCCCACAACCATGGCTGCAGCCCCAGGAGGTGGTGCCCCGACCACTTTGCCCCCAGCCCCGGCCGCTCTTCCAACTACCCTACCTCCTTCCCCAGCTGCACCCGCCGCGGCTCCAGCCACAGCTACTGCCACGGCTCCAGCTCCAGCCCCAGCCCCAGCTGCTGCCCCGGCTCCAGCCCCAGCTACCGCTCCTGCCCCCGCTCCAGCAGCCCCTGCAACCTGTCCCGTAAGTTCGTATCAATAGGATCTACAAAAGATTTTTATCTAAATTGTAAATTTGTTCAATTTTTAATTTTGGAAATTGACTGTCACCTTTGAAGCTAATCATAATTGACCCATTTTAGGTATGCCCTCCATCAGCCTGCCCTCCTCCTCCAGCTTGCCCCGGGGCACCAGCTCCAGCACCTGCTGACGCCCCAACAACCCCAGCCGCCCCCGGCTTGCCCACTTCATCGCCCTCTTCTTCCTCAGCCGCCCCTTCTTCCGCCCTTCCGGGGGCAACCGCTGCAGTAGCCGCGGCTACTACTTTACCACCCGCCGTTCCAGCCGCTACTGGCGCCGATCCAGCTGCCTCTTATGGACGTTAATCACTTTAACAATTAACTAATTAAGACTAAATTAGGGCAATGTCTGGCCACAAATGAAATTTCACGAGGAAAAATAAATTAATAAACTCAATCTAATTATGATCTATACAAAAGCTTAATTTTAGTTTGAGTCTGTTGAAAATAATTAAAGTGCCCGTTTTTCTATGGATTGATTGCGTAATAACTACCTCACGTACCTATACTAATTTGAACATGCGTTTTGCGTTTACGTTTTAGGCATTTCCATATCAATTTTCGATTTAATTATGACATATAATATATTTATGTTTTCGTACATTATGTACGAAGTAAGATTGTAAAATTGAAATCTTTTAATCCCTGGCTGGGAACTAATTATGTTAAACTGAAATTGCCGTTTTCTGCAAATATACATGTTTGAATCATTTCTTTAAATTGAGTACTAGTTTTCCAATTTAAATCAACATTAATATTGAGTGATTATGTTAGGTTAGGTTACAATATTAGCGATTAATATGAAGAAAAACTTTCCGTTTCGAAAAACATATCTGAAGAAAGTAGTTTTAAATGACTTGGCTGAAGAAATTTATTTAGTTATTTTGAAATTTATCCTTTCGAAAGTAGTCACATAAATAATTGTTATAACATTTTCATGTAAGTAAGATTTACATTTAAAAACCCAGCAGGACTTAAAATACAAAATCGTAGCGTTGGCCATATCTCGCTCTGAATAGCACTTTGAAAATTCATAATTTTCAAGATCCAAGTTCATTAATAAACATGTAAAATTACCAATTATTTAAGGTTCACCGTCTCATTTATTGTGACTCTATACATCCATTCCATTCACACAAGCCCATATTAATGTTTCATAAATTTAAATGTAACAAAGAGTAAGTTAAGTAACGTGTCCTGTTAATTAAGTCCAGCCTTCATTACCAACTTCAGAATAAGTCCATCCGATTTAAATAATTTAAATATTTAAAACTCATTAAGTCAACTGAGATTGAGACAGAGTTGGCGAAGAAATTAAATCTGTATATTTATTTGTAGCACATGACGATCTATTGACTTTGTTGTTGGTGACGAAATCAGGTTCTGGGCCTGTCCGACTATTACGTTCACAATTACATGCAATTTCATGAGCAAAATCGTTTAAAAATTAAATACGAAAAATAATGTAGGATTTGAGATAGAAATGTTTTTACCAATTTACCGTAAACTTGAAATCTTGAAATAGTGACCCCCATGGGGACTTATTTTAACACTAGGGAGTTCAGAGCCAGAAGTTTCTGATCTAGAACTACTTAAACATCAAAGTTAGCGAATGATTTAGTGAATGAGAGATGGGAAGTTATTTCGGGGTGGGGAAGTTAATATGGTGTTTATACCGTATATAAGGGAATTGATGGACAGCCCTTGGAAGAGATTCTTTTAATATTTGTTGGCTCAATGCATTCTCATCTTTAAGTCTAATTAGTTTAGTTAGGTGAACCGACTAATTGATGCAATTTTGTCAAGTTTCTAAATGTTTGCATGAGAAATGATGTGACAGAGCATTGCAAAAAAACGAAAGGACATTTGTGACCCAATAGGGTCTCCCCTTCTATATAAACTCCAGTTCAAGTCCTCTAATGCAAGTTATACCAAACCCAAAGTGGTCTTGGTACAGTTCTAGTCTCGTCCTCTCAGTTTTTGAAAGATAAGTCGACAGAACGTGTCTTAAAGCAGATTCATCATGAAAAGCGTAAGATGCCAACGTTAATCCTCCATAATAAAGCAGGCCAAGTATTAGACTAGTTTAGTGGTCAATTTACAAATTAAACTACATGTAATTACTTAATACAATTAGGTTGGGTTATTCTGCCTCCTCTTTGCGGGGATTTGGGCGGAAGCCCCGTCTTCCTATTCAGTTCCATCCTATCCCGCCTCCTCACCCTCAGGGGCAAGTGGGGGCTATCCCCCATCTCCGCCCTCAAGTGGCTATGGCGCTCCACCCCCTCCACCACCCTCAGGGGGCTATGGCGCCCCACCCCCTCCTCCACCTTCAGGGGGATATGGCGCCCCACCCCCTCCTCCACCTTCAGGGGGATATGGCGCCCCACCCCCTCCTCCACCTTCAGGAGGCTATGGCGCCCCACCCCCTCCTCCTCCTTCAGGGGGCTATGGTGCTCCACCACCGTCCAGTTACGGTAACTTGCTGAAGATAAAATATTTTATATTTTATTTCATGGATAGCACTATCCATGGAACTGTAATTGGTTTATAAACTAAAGTTTTGCTGACAATTAAAGGACCTCCTCCTTCACCCCCACCACCGCCCCCTCCAACTGGGTATGGTGCCCCACCCCCACCCTCAGGGGGCTATGGTGCCCCACCCCCGCCTCCACCCTCAGGGGGCTATGGTTCACCACCACCGCCACCACCAGCTACTTACGGTAACTTAAATAACTTTCTCTCCTTAATTCCAACCAACCAAAGACGAGGCATCAATACCTCTTCCGTGTCTGAAATCTGAAATTTCCTGAAATAACTCCCGTTTTTGAAATTTTTAGGACCACCTCCATCTCCACCTCCCCCACCACCACCACCACCAACTTATGGTATACTTCCTACACGGCCTTATAATTAGATAGATAGATCTTGGTTCTTTTGGAATAATACTGTAAATTATGTAAATCCCGATTTAATTCCCTTCCTAAAGTTCCTAAGCCTCCGTCTTATTCTTAGAATGATATCAAACTGGTTTGTTTAGAAGGTTTGATTTAACTGCAGTTTAGATTTACAGTAAAAAAGTACCTTTTGTTTTTAGGACCTCCTCCATCTCCACCACCACCGCCGCCCCCACCTCCACCAACTTATGGTACTTTAAAAACTTTTTCAATTTATTGGAATAACCAAAAATATTTTAATTCTGTGTAAACCCCCTCCGAAATTAGCCCCCCCCACCTCTTTAAACCCTTTGATTACAAAACTGTTATCGTCTAGAAGGTTGTACCTAGCAAGTAAGTTACCCAGGCCGCCCTGTGCCCTGGCTCTGAGATTAAAGGTGAAGGTTTAAAAATTTAAATTGCAATTAAATTTTCGTTTTTAGGTCCACCCCCATCTCCACCACCACCGCCTCCACCAAGTTATGGTACGTTTTTAAACCAATTCTGTAATTTCGATAAAATCAGGCAAATTAATTATATGTAAAAGTGTCAATTGGAATGAAATGGTGATTTTAATTTGGAATATTGTATATCAATACAGGACCACCTCCAGCTCCTCCATCCGGATATGGTGAGTAGAGTAAATACATGGAATCTAATTATTTAATTTAAGGGCTTATATTGGAGTTGTTGTTAAACTTGATGTTTGTTTGGCAGGTGCCCCTGGAGGAAGTCCCCCATCCGATTCTTATGCAAGTCCCCCCAAATTCTCAAGTGGCCCTTACTAATAATTAAAAGTCATCATCCTAATACCACAATGGATCCTTGTGATATCCCAGAAATTACATACAAAATCTAATTATCTTTGATGTCGCGGATCGAGGCTAATTATCTTATCCTTCCATCACTTTGTACTTCATACTTGACAAATAAATGTGTCTATTTCGTTAATTTCCTATGCCCTACGCCTTTGCTATTCCTTTTCGATATCATCAGATCCAGTCGACATTTATTTAAAGAAATGGGCTCATCTACTTCAGTCTACTTTTATACTTGGATTCATTCATATTTAATATTTAACTAGCTGTGCTCGGCCGCGCTCCGCGCGGCCATCGCACATCTAGGTTTAGACGATACAATTAGCGGACTGGACGTTTTTGTTACTTTTCAGAGTAATAATATATTGGTATTTACATATACATAGGATTTTTTGTTTCCAGTGCTAACACATACCACTTCCCGTCATGACACTTCCTTTAAAAAGCACATTTCAACCATGCAAAATTGTATATTTTGTGTACGATCCTTTAAAATTGCTAGATGTACTAAATTTCAATGTATGTGAATTTCAATGAATAGTTTCAAATTGCAGTACTTGTATCTGGAATTTCTTGCCATATAGATATAGTGGTGGTCATGTGTTTCCAATTCTTTAATAAACCAATACTCTCAATGTCACAAGATTTATTCCCAATGTAACATGTACTTGCAATTGCAATGCTTTAACATATATTCACAATGCTTTAACATGTATTTTCAATGCTTTAACATGCATTTGCAATCCTTTAACATGCATTTGCAATGCTTTAACATGTATTTGTAATGATTTAACACGTATTGCCAATGCTTTAACATGTATTTTCTATGCTTTAACATGTATTTTCTATGCTTTAACATGTATTTCCTATGCTTTAACATGTATTTCCAATTCTTGATGTATTCCTATGCTTTAACATGTATTTCCTATGCTTTAACAGGTATTCCCTATGCTTTAACATGTATTTCCTATGCTTTAACATGTATTCCTATGCTTTTACATGTATTTCCTATGCTTTAACATGTATTTCCTATGCTTTAACATGTATTCCTATGCTTTAACATGTATTTCCTATGCTTTAACATGTATTTCCTATGCTTTAACATGTATTTCCTATGTTTTAACATGTATTCCTATGCTTTAACATGTATTCCTATGCTTTAACATGTATTCCTATGCTTTAACATGTATTTCCTATGCTTTAACATGTATTTTCTATGCTTTAACATGTATTTCCTATGCTTTAACATGTATTCCTATGCTTTAACATGTATTCCTTTGCTTTAACATGTATTCCTATGCTTTAACATGTATTTCCTATGCTTTAACATGTATTTCCTATGCTTTAACATGTATTTCCTATGCTTTAACATGTATTCCTATGCTTTAACATGTATTTTCTATGCTTTAACATGTATTTCCTATGCTTTAACTTGTATTTCAAAGCTCCAGCATGCATTTTAAAAGTTCCAACATGTATTTCGAATTTTCGAGCATTCATTTTAAAAGCTCCAATATGTATTTCGTACTCTTGGGCATATATAATCACTGCAAAACTAAATTTTAATGGATTTAGGTTTCAGTTTGACATGAGTTTAAAGTTGCCGCGAACACGCCCCTCGTGACACAATTCTGACCAATCATAAGCGTCACTAACATGCAAAATCATTCCTCCATAAATATATAAGATATTTCCATGTACCATATATCCCATTATTCCCATTCCGTCATCCATCCCTGAGTGCCTGAGTGAGTGCAGGCCGGTTAAATTCCCGAGAAATATATATTGCATACTATTTCATAGACTAAATGCCTCGTCAATAGATTACGATTGAAAAGTTTCGAATATTTATTATACTCTGCTTAATACTTTTTATTAATATGCATAGCATGTGTTGAAGATCGGTTGAGTTAGGTTGGGTTAGGTTCCTGGGTTAGGTTCTTCGGTTAGGATGATTAAAGGTGTTGGGGTAAGTTGAGAAGTAATATTGAGTGTTGTGTTGTAATGTTAGCATTTTGAGGGGTAGGGGGGAAATTCAAATCTATTCAAATTTGCATGACAGCATTTGCATTTATTTTTAATTCCTTGCCAATTTCTATTTCAAATTTGAAATTAACGAAGAAAATTATATTTGGATTTGGAAGTAGGAGGAGAGACGTTGCCCTTCGTCCAAACCACAACACAATTCTTTAACTCAAACCATAATTTAGTTCCACTCTGAAAGCACAGTTAAGTACAAAGTAAATTCAAATTTTTGTTGTTTGTGTTTGTTTGTTGTTTGTTATTAGATTAATAATTAGTTATTATTTGTTATTTATTACATATTAGCTTTATAGGGTGAATGGGTGAAACCCTTTAATGGTTTTACTCGGGTGCGGATAGACTACCCGACTGCCGACTGATAGACTACCCGACTGCAATCTACCCGACTGCCCAGTGATAGACTACCCGACTGCCGACTGATAGTCTACCCGACTGCCGACTGATAGACTACCCGACTGACGACTGATAGACTGCCCGACTGCAAAATACCCGACTGGACTTTAAATCATGAAATAGCGACCTGACAGAAAATTTCTCTGAATATAAAATGTTAGGAAGGTCATGAGGAGTATGTAAGCCGATTTTGGTTTCATTTAAAGAATTTTTTGGAATTTGAAAAAATTTCAAAGTAAAATTTTTAGTTCAGTCAATGTGACAATATATTGTGATCTAAAAGAAAATGTCTTGGAATAAAAATTACTCGATAGGTCACTAAAAGTATGTATGTAAAGTATAGGGACGTTTAGACCTAGTTACTGCTGTTTAGAAAACAATTATAAAAAAATCAAAATCGTAATTTTCAAATGTTAGTGAAGCAACAACCAGGATGAACATATTTTAAAACTAACTACCAGCCAAGAAAACTTGACAATGAAAAAGTACAACTTTTTTATTTAAAATTATTTCAAAGAAAGAAAATTGGAAAGCTAATACTAAACAAATACTATAGGTTATTATGAAATGATTGAAATATAGTTTTTTTAAAGCTGATCCAACATAAACTTCTCCTAAATAATTTATAGGCGAATTGTCTGGTTTTTACTAACGACAGAAAAATCAAATAACCTTTCTCGCAGTGTCGATGGTGATTATAAGAAAATACTCATTTCTTATATTGGTCTAAGATTTCAAATTCTAAAACCACTTTGCCTTCTGTTTAAATTTTAACTCAAATTCAATCACAAGTAACTTTCTAGAATCCCATTTTAAACTGTTCTGTCACATAAATAGTACCCGGGCCACTGATTCTTTTGTGGAGTTACTTTTTCATTTTCAGACAGATTACAGACTAAATTATATTTTAATCGAATTGTCAAAGAATTAAAAATTACGGTTTAACTACTTTAATGTTCTATACCAATTTGAACTTCAGACTAACGTCAATAGTCAACCCATACTCTTTCTCGGATCAGGAGACATTCATCAACCTAGCATCCCTTAACGGTGATCTTTATATTATTGGCGATGGGGCAGGTGAGGGTCGGTATTAATAGTCAGTTGCCGTAAATAAATAAGACAAATCCACGTTCCTTGGTAAACTCTTGCATTAAGCATTTATTTAATTCATTATTATCCTATTTAGTGTATGTAGTCCCTATTGTAGTCTCTTTCCTAAATTACTTGTCTCTACCCTTCCTATCTCTCTCTCCTGTTTACTCGTCCAGCTCTCAAAACCTAATAATCTCTCTCCTCGCTTCTTTCGTGTTCCATAATTTTCGTCACCCCTCTTACTCTATAAGTATCATGATTCCTAAGCTCTAAGCTAATTACTAATAGTATAGGCGTATCTCGGTTTATATGCATAGTCTCCGAGATACGCTCACAATATAGGAAGACATAGGCAATTGGTACTTAAGTTATATTTAGCTATTATTTCTTTAAAGTCTAGACACAAGAGTTGCTATAATAGCGCAGGTGGTAGAGTGAGGGAGCTGCTACTGCCTGTAGTACGGGGTTCGATTCCCCGAGTACTCTAGGAGTTTTTTTCTGGTGGTATAGTGTAGTGTTTTTTCTCGATTTTTTCCTACGCTCTCTGGCTTCATATAAGTCCAGGGCTAAATGGGTATCACCAGTTCATATCCCCCCCCCAAGACATTATATTGCTGAGAAGAAAATGTTTTGGTATGATGTCGTTTCATAAAAACTAAAGGTTGCATTGAGACGTTAAAACCCCGTTTTTTTAAGTCTAGACACATAATTTATAAATGGCACAGAACTGGGAATTCAATTCCTAGTTGACATTTATAACTTAATAATTTATTGACGGTCAAAACAAATTTAGGAATTGATCATCCCTCAGAAATAATGAACATATCACTTTTGTTTACACAGGTTTTATCTGGCTGAAATACAAGATATTGTTGACTAGTACTTGATATGATTTAAATGATTTACAGAATATGTCAATGTTTATATCGTCGTATTTTTTATGGCGATAATTTACAAACATTTAATTTGGCGGCAAATTCAATACTGAAATCATCTATATTATGCCAATCTCTGAAAATGAAATACTGAGGGCAGTTACAACTTCAGCAGCCAATTGGACAAGAAGTGGTAATGACTAAACACTTGGTATCAAGAATAATAATTAATTGTTGAATCAAGGTCAGCTGATCATCTAATTTTCACAGCTATGACATGGAAATCAAAAGTAGGAAGGAATTATGAATTTTATTTCTTTTGTCAAATTTTCAAAATACGCCTAAATCTAGCTTGCCCGGTGTCAAAAAGCATCAAGAACTGAGTTGTTTTAAAACATAGTCATCACGGTTGTTTTATTTACATTTGAAAATAACGTTTTTGATATTTTATGGAATTGAAAAAAATCTTGTAGTTTTTCAACAGCAGTAACTACGTCTAAACGTCCCTATACTTTACATACATACTTTTAGTGACCTATCGAGTAATTTTTATTCCAAGACATTTTCTTTTAGATCACAATATATTGTCACATTGACTGAACTAAAAATTTTACTTTAAAATTTTTTAAAATTCCAAAAAATTCTTTAAATGAAACCAAAATCGGCTCACATACTCCTCATGACCTTCCTAACATTTTATATTCAGAGAAATTTTCTGTCAGGTCGCTATTTCATGATTTAAAGTCCAGTCGGGTATTTTGCAGTCGGGCAGTCTATCAGTCGTCAGTCGGGTAGTCTATCAGTCGGCAGTCGGGTAGACTATCAGTCGGCAGTCGGGTAGTCTATCACTGGGCAGTCGGGTAGATTGCAGTCGGGTAGTCTATCAGTCGGCAGTCGGGTAGTCTATCCGCACCGTTTTACTCGGTCTGTCCGTTCGTCAGTCCGTCCGATTGTGCTCAAGATGTATCGCATATGTACAAAAGGTTTCAATTTCAAAAACTAGACGTTGCGAACGGCCCTCTTTGGGTATATTCCGACAAGGGAACATTTGCAACTGTACAACCCCGATATTTTTCAAACTAGTCTCATTCGAGAGAGAAACAACAATCATGAATCAAAAATAATGAAACTTTAACATTGGAAATTGAAACTATAAGGTGACTAAAATGGTTTTGACGTAGTAAAGAAAGTCGATGGGAAGGTCGGGGACTGCGCTTTTGACTTTAAAAATTAGCAGCGGTGAGAAGGGGAGAAGGAAGTTGAGAAAGTCGAGTTTTCCCCTTTCCACAACTTTTCTCCAAAAAGCCGGGATGGAGATAGGAAGTTAACATTGGAGGACTCGAGAAATTAACATTGCACGGGTATTAATTAGTCTTTCCGCAAAATTCAGATGTAGATTTACTATATAGTGTATAGGAATCCCTGAAATACCCCCCATTGCTTGACCTTCCTAATCCCATCGACTTTTGACTTTAACGTCAAAACGATTTTAGTTACCGATAGTTCCAAAGTTCCAATGTTAAAGTTTCATCAGTTGGGAATGTTCCCTTGTGAGATCTGGGTTTGAAAAGAGAATCCCAATTCGGAAACGATCGCATTTTCTATTCCTATTTAAAAACTTGTGACCTTGGACCTTAAAGGTCCTCAAACGAACTTAACCTCCGTTGGATATTGGAGTTGGATTGGTGGGAGGGTCATTATTAATTTGTTATTCATAATTGGATTAACCATAGTTCTGTTAACAATTTTACTCTATGATTGGGGTAACCTAAGATTCTTGAATGAAATATCTTTAACTTGTCGGTGGTGGTGTGGTGGTTTTGTTTTAAAAAGATAATTAGAGGTGGGGAGGGGACTTATTTAGGGAATTTGTGGGAAATTATTTAGGAACGTGGGTATTGATTTCAAGGAGGTGGGTTTGTACTTTGAGATTGGTGGGGGTATTTAGAGATAATTAAATGTAGGGACTTATTTAGGGAAATGGAGATTTTTGGAGGGGTGGATGGGGGCTTATTTAGGGACGTTGGGCGTTATTTAATGGGTTGTTGAGTTAGATTTTGAGTAGTTATTTAGAGGTATATAAGGAGATGGGGAATTATTTCGATAGATTATGGGAGGCAGCATTAGGAGGGAGGGAGGCAGTATGGGTGGAAGCATTAGGTAATGCTGCCTCCCATAGTAAAACGGCAGTATTCATGTGTGGCAGCGTTCCGCATTCTCTGCCCTAGCCTCCAACCACGTATTACATATTACGTGTGGTCCGAACACTGAATTAATTGTTAACTATTAAATACAAACTATCATTCCTTAACAAAACCGTCTAATGAAGTCTATCTACCGAAATGAAAGTGCAGTGTTTGTATGCTATGGTTGGTTGGTCTATTATGTATTGTCTAAAACTGCATATTTCTCTGAAGCATTTGTTTGGTTTGGTATCATCCTAATTCTTACTTTACTTTGACTTTGTGAATACATACACCAATGTCGCGTAAATAGAGTTCAATCAATCACATTTAATGCAGTTCCTGTTCACCAATATAAATTATGCATTAAATTTAAACAGGAATCAAGGCGAGTGTAAAGTTGAAGATGTCCGGTGGGGCCAGATCGGACGATGAAGGAGATGGAGAGTCGGTGGTTAAATTACGAGGACTGCCCTGGTCTTCGTCTCAGGATGACATCATCGAATTCTTCTCCGGCTGTCAGATTAACAATGGAAGAGATGGAGTTCATCTGATTACGAACCCTGAGGGTCGCCCCAGTGGAGAAGCATACGTCGAAATTGCCCCCGATGACGATGTCGCGAACTTCACCAAGAAGGATAAGGAGACCATGGGTCATCGGTAAGAATTATTCAAATGATTGTATTCCTTTGTCCTTAATAAATAATAATATTGCTCTATATTGTCTCATTTCTCAAGTTAATTAATGACGTTTTTTCAGGTATATTGAAGTATTCAAAGTTAAGAAGGCTGAAATGGACTGGTATCTCCGTCGGAGCCGTCCAGGTCAATCCTCAAACGGTACATTCCGAGGCACTGATGATTGTGAAAATTTTCTCCGTTTGCGAGGCTTACCCTTCGAATGTACCAAGGAAGATCTCCAAGATTTTTTCAAAGGTAAGATCTCCAGATATAAAAGCGATTCTTGTGTAAGGTTCGGCTTCCAAAGCCGAGTTGATTGGAAATATTGATCATATGCTATTTGAGTTGGGGTGATTTTGAGCTACTTATGAAGAACTTATCTTTTTTAATTGAAATGGGTTGAATGTTTTTGTAACTTTGAGACTTCCTTGTTGTTGGTATGGGTGGGCAGGGTTGGAGATTGTTCCAAATGGGATTCAACTTATGGTCGACAATTTCGGAAGATCCAGCGGGGAGTCTTATGTTCAGTTTGCATCGGCAGGAGAAGCGGAAAAGGCTTTTAAATCCAAGGACAGACAGACAATTGGACACAGGTGCTTACTATCCCAAACCTCAAGTGCCTTTTCCTCTCAATAAAATTCTTCCCTTGTCCAGTTCTCTATCAAACGCTGTTTCAAAAAACCTGTCCATAATTGCCAATGTCCAGGATCTCTATATTAATGATGGGTTCAGCAGGTTTTTGTTTTCCAAAAAATACCTAATAGTTTAATTTATGCAAATGCAAAAGATGGACAAATGTCGAGTAGATTTTCAGGTTGGGATAAAAATGCAGTTGTGACGTTGGGAGGTCGGGACGGGAGGTGGTCAATGTGGAATTTTGGGTCAAAAGTCAACGGATGGTGGGAGTACTTTTAGACGGGCACATCTGGGAAACGGGAGAGAATTTTATTACTACGTTTTCGATTCTGAATAATAATTCTATGTTGAATAATAATAGTGACTATAATTTAAATATGGTTGATGTAGGTATGTCGAGATTTTTCGGGTTGGACCTGCTGAACTAAGGAGCATTCAAATGATGGGACCCCGTGGTGGTAGACCCTCTTATGGCAACAACCGGATGACTCCTTATGACCGTGGAGGTGGAGCCAGGGATAGAGAGTCCAGATATGGGGGTGGTGGTGGTGGGTTAAACTCAGGGCGCCCTCCTGCAAGATACTATAGCAAAGGTAGGCTTGATTGATACGTACGAATTTCGTGGGGCAAATATTCATAACATGATACTAAATTTAAAATTTACTTGTATGAGTTTAGGATTTGAAGAGGATTCGTGGAATATCTACAGTGGTAACGGTAATGATAGTAGCGGATGGAACCGCGGCGGCGGCGGAGGGCCTCCTCCATTACTTCCGGGACTTAATAAGGGCAGGGGCTCTGGAGGCAATTCCAGGCCAGGGGGCAGTGGAGGCATGGGAGGTGGAGGGCCCCGGTCCAAACACTGTGTCCTCATGCGTGGATTACCATTTAAGGCAGGAGATAGTGAAATTCGCGAAGTAATAATAAATATATATTTCGAAACATTACAACCAATTTGCTGATCGCAATATCTGTGTAACTACCATTTACGAGCTGGTAAAGTTTAACGTTTGATTTTCCTGTCCCATAGTTCTTCCAGCCCCTTGTTCCACAGGATGTACACATCATTTATGAGTCCTCGGGCCGTCCAAGCGGAACCGCTAAAGTGGAGTTTGCATCAAATGACGATGTCACTCGGGCCATGGCAAAGCACAAGGAGAGGATGGAACATCGATACATTGAACTGTTCGTCCATAGTGTTTAGTTGATAATTTACAAAGAAATGAATTGTTAAATCCAAATCATATAATATATAGACACTTATATCAATACCCGTATATGTAAAATAGAGGAACTTTAAAATAGACAATTAATCGTAAGAATGGAATTAATGGACCGAGTTAGGTACTATTTCTTTCTTTACTTGTTGTTTATAGGATAAGTTTTCTCAAACAGATTAGGAATTTTAAGAAGATATTGCAATTGAAATGTTATGCCTTTTGTGAGTGAGATTCACTTTTTCTAAAAGCATCATAATCCTTACGAACCAACTTCTTTTATTACATTAATTAAAGGTGGAATTTTTGCATATTCTACCACTCTCCTAACATGAAAATAAAATGTGTATGTAATTAAGAATTAAAATTAGAATTGAACGTGAACGGGACGAACAAATAACAACTTGTGTTTTTTGCAAGTCTAATTTTTCTGGAAAAATAAATAAAGATGTGTCCAAAAATATTTCTTGAGAGAGTAATTGGGAATATAGAAAACCGATTCCGCCTTTAAACTCTTTGATAACTTATATCTAGTTCTAGACTAATTTACAATCATATTATACATGTAATGGCATTCTTATTTCTTTTTAGTTAATAAGTTTATAATTCTTCTTTAAGACCTGCAAATCGGACCCCTTCAGCCTGAATTTCGAAGGGAATGCTTTTTAGTGGAATATAAGGCGAGAATGGAATGGTGATCGATCTACTGTCTCCAATTCTTGACAATTGGATTCTGGTTGTCACAAAAGTCCGCCAACTTCTAGCTAAGGATGGGATACTCTCATTCGTTTTCAGACATCCCGTCACCTATTTCAAAATTCAACGATAACTTTAAGTTCCGATTAATTGCGACTTCAGCTCAAAGATAGATAGTAAGTAAAGATCTACCTGATTTACGACGACAAGTGTGCATCGATTACGACCTGCAATGTTATGAAGTAACGTGGCAACTTGATAAAGGATCCCCGTCCTTTCAGCAGTTGCAGTCAATTCGAACTCGGATCGGAATACTGCGGCGATAGAGTCCAGAATGATTAGTCCGATCTTTCTCTCCTTCATTATCTTCGGAATTCTCTCTTTCAGACATTTTACAAGACATTCCTGTTAGAATTATCAAAACAACATTAGTGCTGGATCAGGTTTTAATTAGAAATTCAATTCCAGTGTTTGAGGAGGATATATTTATCAGTAATTGTTATGCTTGACATACAGCATCCGCGACGTGTTCCAGAATGATACCGCTCATGAGGTCTTCGGGAAGGTCCTCAAACTTTGCCTTCATATGGTCGGCCAATTCTGAAAGTCGTTTGGATGGGAATGCACTTTCCGTATTGATGTAAATCACACCTAGAGACAGAGGGTTCAGTTAGTTGAGGGTCATACAAAATAGTTTGTAAATTCGGTTCTCAGGTTCCTGAGCAATTAGTATTTTGCAAAAACCTTAACAATAACATGAAACACCCTATATATAAATATCGGCAAACGTACCCGATTCAAGTCCACCTTTGTTCAAAGGAAGTTGGGCAGTTAAGGCCAACTGAAGGCAGATCTGTGTCTTTCCATATCCGGCTTCGCCGACGATTTCGGTCAATCCGAATCCGGATATTCCACCCTCCAACTCCTCGTCCAAATGCGGGCAACCCGTGGTCAGGAATTCGGATTTGAGGTCCAATCCCGTTATCTTTGCCTTTAGGAGTTGAGCCAAGAATTCTTCGGAATTAAGCTTCTTTGGGGATTCCTCCAACTCCAACCGGTCCAACCTCTCCGACTCCGACATTTCCGTTTCTCTGACATTGAAGTAAACTTCCTCGTCTTCATATTCTTCATCCGAATTTTGTGAGGGGGGACTTCCACTCATTCTACTCAATTAGCAATTCATAAACTAAAAAATTAAAACATTAGAGAAATTAGGACATGTTATATTTGCATGGTCGGTCGGGACAAAGAAAGGGCCTTGAAACAAACTTTAAAGTTGAAACCCTTAAAATTTCCTTCTAATATAGATAGGCTTTCAAGGTTTACATACATTTCTTGATTAGTAGGGATCTTTATAGGATCCTCTAGACATTAATATCTAGGTACAGAGGAAATTGATTATAGGGGAACAGGTCATCTCATGTGTGGGCAAGTTCATCCGAATTGGGGGACAAATGCATATTCGGAGGGGGCACATTAATCTTTTCTGTACCCATCCTTTGAATGCAGGTTGGGTTTTGGGTTAAATAAATACGAGACATTGATTGGCGTGTGGTGAAAAAGCATTTTAATTCATTATCACATTTTTGTCGATGGTAAATTATCCTGAAACTGGGTTATCATGATCATGGCTCGGCTCGATCCAAGTAAATCATTATTGTAGTGTATGCGTATGACAAAGTACTTGGAAATCCGTGATACATACAATACGTAGTTTACTTTATTAAGGAGAAGTCAAATGTACAGAATAAGGAATGTATTCAGCAGGAGAGGCGGATTAAGACTAACTAGCCTCGTGTCTGTAGGATGGCAATCAACGCGTGGGTTTGAGACTTGATTCAATCGAACTGGATTGAACTGGATAAGCTAATCTCTAATCTATGGAGATCTAGAGATATTTAGGTTTACAGGAAATACCAATCCTACTAATACCTACATACACCACATTACCTTCCCCTAAATTATTTCTGGTACGTCCAACGATTGATAGGCTTTGGGTTTCGCTTTGGACGGGAGACACTTGTTGAGAGATCCGAGTTGTCTGTATCTAGACTGGAGTCATCGACTTCTCTCAATTCTTCGAGCCGAGGATTGGGTTGGACTGGAACCTCGATTTCCTCAGGATCAGGGTCTTGCATGACAATGGGAATTTCAGGGACCCTTGATTTTACCGGAGAGCTGACGGGACTTTGATCTACTGCATCCGGGGTTTCTTTACACTGGACTTCTGCTTCCAACATCTGGTCCACGTGTCTTTTGATTAACTGCCCATTTACGTTGATCAGGAACGAGACTGGACCAACGGGCTTGCTTATGACTCCAAGTGACCACTTGGGAGCATTTTTTGAATATGTTTTTACCCACACATCTTGTTCGGGTTGGAAGGTCCTCCTTCGGGTCTTCGCATTGTACCCGGAACACTGACGCTGCTGGGCTTGACTCACGTTGGTTTGGATATCTGGCTTCAGGAGATCCAACCGACTTCGCATTCGTCTCCCCAATAGTAACTCGCACGGGGCAGCCCCTGTTGTGCTGTGAGGAGTGAGCCTATATTCAAATAGGAATTTCTGGAGTCTCAAATCCACATCCACAGTTCCCTTCTTCATGGCGGTTTTGAAAGTTCGGACGAACCTTTCAGCTTCCCCGTTGGACCTCGGATGGTAAACAGAACTGGTAGTATGACTAACTCCATTCTGTTTACAGAAATTCTCAAATTCTTGGGAGGTGAACTGTACACCATTATCAGAGACAATCTGTTCCGGAATTCCAAACCGGACGATGGCTTCTCGAATTTTCGATATGACATTTTGACTTGTCGTATTTTGCTGTAGGCAGAAAACTTCGGGCCATTTACTGTGGGCATCCATCATGATGAGCCACATTTTATTCAGGAACGGTCCTGCAAGATCTATGTGAAGTCGTTGCCAGGGACGCTCCGGGAATTGCCAGGGATGCAGTGGTGCACTGGGTGGGTTTGGCCGCTGTTCATTACAAGTGAGACAACGCTTTCCCACAGAATCGATTTCCTCATCAATTCGAGGCCACCAAACATGTTGTCTTGCCAGAGATTTCATGCGAACGATACCTGCATGACTTTGATGAAGTTCCTCTAAAATTTTGCTTCGAAGTTGTCGAGGAACGACAACTCTGGTACCCCACATCAAGACACCTTGAACAATAGTAAGCTCCTCTCGCCGGGTGAAAAAGGGTTGCAGGTGAGAGTCATCGCTTTCCAACTGGGCTGGCCAACCGGATACGGTGTGACGTAACACCTGAGACAGTTCCTTATCACGAGCTGTAAATTGTCGAATTATCTTGGCTGTGACTGGAAGAATTTCCAAATTCTCGGTAACAATCATGTTCACCTGACATTCCACTTCAGGATCTGAAGTTGATTTATTGCGAAGGGGCAATCTGGAAAGTGCGTCGGCATTTCCGTGATCTGCGGTCCTCCGGTACTGGATATCATATTGGAATTGACTGAGGTGAAAGCTCCAATGATGAAGTCGTGTGGCGACGTAAGGCTGAAGATTAGCTTTTGGTCCAAAAATTGCCAGTAATGGTTTGTGATCGGTTACCAAAGTGAACTTACGGCCGCATAGAAATTTGAAAAATTTCTTGGTTCCGAAAATGATGGCGAGCCCCTCCTTCTCGATTTGCGAATAACGACTTTCGGTATCGGAGAGAGATTTTGATGCATATTGTATTGGGCGCTCGGAACCATCAGGATAACGGTGAAATAGTACCACTCCCAGACCTTTGGATGAAGCGTCGCAGCTGATGCCAATGGGGAGGGTCTGTGAAAAATGAGCAAGAACTTCACTTGATGACAGTTCTGATTTACTCTCTGGAAAGCCTCTTTGCATTGAGATGTCCATTTCCAGGAAACCTGCTTACGTGTCAACTTGTACAGCGGTTCACAAATGTCTGAGAGGAAAGAAACGAATTTTCCATAAAAATTCACCAATCCTAGAAAGGCTTGCAACTCCGTCACATCTCTGGGTTCTTGAATGGTGAGGATTGATTCCACTTTCTTCGGATCTGTATGAACTCCTGTATTTGATATAATGTGCCCCAAATATGTGATACTTGGTTTCATAAACTCACATTTATCCTTGGACAGATGATAGTTACACTCTCTCATCCTTTGAAAAATTGTCTTTAACGTCTGCAGATGAGTGCTGTTTGACTTAGCACTGCATAGGCCATCATCCAGATAAGATCCAGTCATCGGTATTCCATGAAATAGCTTATCACTGAACTCTTGAAAGATTGCTGGAGAGGATGCCACACCCTGGGGTAACACATTATACCTGAACAGGCCTTTGTGTGTGTTGATCACCAGGAATTTCTTCGAAGAATCGTCTAGTTCCATTTGGTGGTAGGCGTCAGTTCCGTCCAACTTGGAAAATGTCTCGCCACCGGAAATGCTGGAAAAGAGCTCCTCGGGGTTTGCAATCGGGTATTGCGTTATACATAATTGGCTGTTTATGGTATTTTTGAAATCACCAGTAATACGAACCTTCCCATTTGCTTTAGGGACGACAACCAAGGGCGAGGCCCACTGGCTATGCTCTACTCGTTCAATTTGTCCCAATTTCTCCATTTTGTCCAGCTCCCTGTCTACCTTGTCTCGAAGTGCGTATGGAATTGACCGGGCCTTCAGGAATTTAGGTGTGGCATCATCCTTCAAAATGATCCGAGCTTTGAAATTCTTGATCCTGCACGTGGACGTAGGGGAGGTAAAAATGTCTGAAAACTCTTTGAGCACACAATTGAGAGTCAAGTTTGTAACATGTTCAGCAACACTATTACATTGGGCTGCTATTTCGTTCCAATCCACATTAAACTTCTTCATCAAATCACGGCCAAATAATGACGTACCTTTACTCACAGGTATGACATGATTAAACTTCTGACCTTTATACTCGATCGTGGTACTGAAATCTCCCACGGGCTTGAACTGCTGATCGGTATACGTTTTGAAAGTTGTCTGAGATCTGGATAGCCTTGGCGAACCCAATTTCTGCCAGAATTCTTCGGATAGAATACTCTTCTTACATCCCGAATCAAATTCCATGACATGACTAATACCAGCTACTTTTAGTGTTAAATTGATCTGACCGTCTTCACCAGTGGACACTGTGTGAATAGATGATGTGTTAACATTGTTTGTACTGGACTTTTTCTGTTCCTCACGGCTGGAATCACCATCGCTTCGACACATTTTTGCAAAATGCCCCGTTTTACCGCAATTGAAACAGTCGACTTCCTTATGAGGACAGTCTTTCGATGAGGTGTGATTAGTGGATCCACAATTAGGACATGATTTCTTGTTCTTCTTGTTCCCTTGATTTGTGGAGGATTTCTTATTTGTAGTGGACTTACTATAGGATTGAGATTTTTCATTCCTCCGGTTGACCAGGTTGATCTGAGTTGTACCAGGGGATTGTGTACTTCCATCTCGGATAACGGATGTACTTATCTCGGCCGTCTCTTGGGCTTGTGCTACAGCAACTACGTCTTTAAGAGCCACGTCGTCATCTTTTGTGAATAGCCGTCTCTGTGCCGACTCATTCAGCAAACCAAATATAAACTGGTCCCTCAATCGAA
The DNA here is from genome assembly GCA_906901685.1 of Desoria tigrina. Classification (NCBI taxonomy): domain Eukaryota; kingdom Metazoa; phylum Arthropoda; class Collembola; order Entomobryomorpha; family Isotomidae; genus Desoria; species Desoria tigrina. Next base: position 276,191 of record CAJQTU010000087.1, read on the forward strand.
TCTCTAAATCCGTCTTGAACATACAGGTTGCAGCCAATCTTCTCAATTCTGCTAGAAATTGTGCAACTGTCTCTCCCGGCTGCTGTCTTCTTCCCATGAACTTGAATCGCTCCGCGATTGCTTTTGGTGCTGGCTTGAAATGGTCAACAATTACTTTTACCAAATCTTCGAGTTTCTTAGTTGAAGGCTTGTCTGGTGCAATGAGGGACATCAGGGTCGCGCAGGATTGCATTCCCAACGTGGCAAGGAGTATATCTCGACACTTATCATTGTCCTTGGCCGGGTCGTGACCATTCGCTCCTAAGAAGGCATTGAATGTGATCACCCAGACTTCAACATCGTCGACAGAAGGGTCAAAAGGTTTCAAGGTACCAACAGTGTTCATTTTGATCCAAGGTTTCACGTTCACTTTCAGTTCAGGTTCAAAATCGAAATAGTCACTCTCAAAGTCAAATTGAAAAAAATCGATCTCTTCTTTCTTAAACAATTTCGACATTCAAAGTTTCGAAATCAACTATCCTCGTCGCCAAATGTAGTGTATGCGTATGACAAAGTACTTGGAAATCCGTGATACATACAATACGTAGTTTACTTTATTAAGGAGAAGTCAAATGTACAGAATAAGGAATGTATTCAGCAGGAGAGGCGGATTAAGACTAACTAGCCTCGTGTCTGTAGGATGGCAATCAACGCGTGGGTTTGAGACTTGATTCAATCGAACTGGATTGAACTGGATAAGCTAATCTCTAATCTATGGAGATCTAGAGATATTTAGGTTTACAGGAAATACCAATCCTACTAATACCTACATACACCACAATTATGTAGAAGAAAATTAATATATATGTGAAAAAAAATATATTATATGACTTGAAATTAGGAAATTGAATGAATTAAACTGATATCGAAAAATGCGACTTTCTGGGTGCCCGGTTGATGTTTTTAGGGTTGTATTTTGTATAAGTTGTATTGGTCATTGGTATGTAAGGTTATGGTTATTGTCGGGTATTTCGGTTTTCGGTATTTTGGGAGGGTGTCGGGGGCATAGAGTATGACTCATTCCTCCAGGGTGCATAAAAACCCGGGACTCTTCTGATTCACTTTTATATGTTATCTTTTAATTGAACTCAACCAAGGAAAGGGTTAAAAAAAATCATAAATCATCTCATCTTAAAATCATCATAAAACAAGAAAGAAGCGAATTATTACCTGTTGTAGTTGTAAGTAAGAGACTTTTAAATCAATTATCCTTTTCACTCTTTAATTTCGATTTTCTTTATTCTTCCAACTTCTATTCCAATAACAAATAAAATAAGTGATAAATGATCAAATGCAAAATGACAAATGATATTTGTTTTTAAACATTAAATCACTTCTTATGTATTATGTGCTTATGCATGCTTTATACTGTAATACTAATGATAATCTAAACAAATACAAAATACGAAAGATCAAAGAAAGAAACAAGAAAAAGTCCACGTCTGACTTTTACTGACAAAAACAAAAACACTTGAGCTGCTTGAGTATTTTTGATTTGAGTAATGAATACTATTGGCCTAACAAGGGAACATTCCCAACTGTACCACAACAATATTTTTCAAACCTCTATCATTGCCATTGAATTGAACATTGAAAGAGGAAATAATGAATAAACAGACATAAATCAAGACATACCATATATCTTTGACTTAAGAAAGGACCCTAATATGGTTTGATCAAAAATGTTGATATAACCAAAATAAGTTGAACAATGCCATTCTTTAAATAAAAGCTAATTGAATATTGAGGGGAAAGTTAGAGCAAAGGAGCTGGAAAGGCGGGTGAAAAAGGAAAACGGGAGCATTTTCTGATTTTATCCAAAAGTAAACAGGAAGTTAACATTGGAGGGGCAAAAAAAGTATTTATAGCAATAGATCTAGCTAGACTTTTGACTTTACACCTCCCTGTACTCACTACCTTGAGTAATTATTTTGAATTAAATTAGTTTAGGTTAACACCCATTCGACTCGCCTTGAGATGGAGTAAAATTTGGTACTGAAAAAAATTGAAAGTCTTTGAGGGTTGGGGATTTATTTCGTAGGGATTACAATTATCCCCGTTGAGTTGGAAAGTTTTAATTTTTCTTTGATATGAAATTTCTAAAGAATAGAGAATATTTATTGGATGTAGTCCTGTAAATACAATTCATGATTTTTAGAGAACGAAAAGTATTTCTCCGTTAGGAAGCCGCAAATATACAGAGTCTTGATTAGCCTGTTCCTTGATCCAAGTTGCAATGTCGATGAGTTGGTCTGTGGTTTCGGAATTGTCGACTACGGCGATGTCGTAGATCCAAACCGGCTCATGATGAACTATTTTGGAAACTGTGCCGTTGGACTCAGCTTCCGACTCCCAGCCACCCATCCCTACAGATTCTGTAAATCCATTGAAAGTGTCCAGCAAAATCTGTTCAAGTTCCTCCTTAATTGGATCTAAAGGATTTCCAGTATTATTCTTCTGTGGCAGGATGATTCGGGCTTCTCGTATGGGTTCTGCATCCGGAAACGGGGTTGAAAATATGTGAAACGTTACAGAGTTAGAGTGGCGGATGTAAAGTCATTGTGTTCGTTGACTCGCCGGGTAAAACTCGTTTCGTCCTCTATAGAGAGTCCCATGCTAAAGCAATGGACTAGATTATGCTATACCCGGCGAGTCAACTAACACAAAGGACTTTAAAGTTTAAACAGATAGACAGACAGACAGAGCGAATCCATAGAGGCTTGTTGGGGGCAAATTGTAATGTTAGGTTAGGTTAGGTTGGGTTAGGTTAGGTTGGGTTAGGTTGGGTTAGGTTAGGTTGGGTTAGGTTGGGTTAGGTTAGGTTAGGTTAGGTTAGGTTAGGTTAGGTTAGGTTAGGTTAGGTTAGGTTAAGTTGGGTTAGGTTAGGTTGGGTTAGGCTGTTAGGTTAGGTTAACCTAATATATAATCTAACCAATCTTATGTCGAATCTATAGGGAAGTTGTATAATCTGTGACGTGTTGCAGGAAATTCGGATAATTATTAGTTTAATTGCAATACTTAAACATTGAAGGTTGGACAAAGCCTTCTAAACTTCTAACTTCTTTTTAAATCAGGATTTCATTAATTTGAACGTGAACGAAACACCCAAATAAAATGGTATCTCTATTTTTTCGACGCTTTTTCAACCTAAACCTTGGTTCTGCCGATTTCGTCAAATCGAACAAAACTTTTTATGTTTTTAAATGTGAAATGTTTTCACACTCTAAAAACAGATATATTTGATGAAGGAGGGAGTTATTAGAAGATCAGTACAGTTAAATATTCTAGAATTAATCACCTTGTTGCTCTGGACGGAATTGTACTGATGCTCCTTGTATATTCGACAGATAGCCGAACAGAAAAATTATCTGGAAATGAAATGAGTAAGAGACGGTAACAGTGGTTAATTTTAAATCGTATGCTAATTCTAACATATATTTATATATATTTTCAATTGCAAGTCCGTTTACCAGTATCGCGATAGATTCAACTGACCGTTTTCTTGAATTAAACATTATCACAGTTGTACACGACTTCACGACTCTATATATTTAAATCCGGCTCTGACAGTTTGATTCAAATTGTTAGATTTAAATTAATGTTTGATTTTAAAATTTTTGCCGTTTAAGAAAGAATATGCGATACGAAAACTAATTTTCCTAACACGAAAATGCCAAAAAAACAGGGTTAAAATATTGAGCAGAATATGAAAAACATGGTAATATATTATTAATTAAAATTTTAATGAATTGAAGTTCTTATATATTAACAGAGGAAGGTCATCAGAAAACAAATTATTCCTTCGTTTTATTACTATTGAAAATATTTTAAGGGCACTTCAGGAAAATGTAACATATGCGTTAATAACGAGTAATTTTGACACAAAGTAAGTTCACTGGATGATATCTAATTATCAAATTAATTTGCTTTTATCTCTATTCGTTATCATTTTAACTCATTCATATGAATGTTCCTCAGATGTCAGAACAGTTTTTCTATTTATGGTTTATTGATAAGTTATTGACCTATTGTTTAAATTATTCCATACCATACCATATCAAGCGAATGTCAAGCGATACAAACCAAACATAATTCAAATAAACAATAAAAATAACAGCGAATTTTTTAATTTGAAATAAAATAAATGAATTGTTTGATTAGGTTAGGTCGGGTTTGAAGAACAAAGATTTAGATTTTGTTGCCTAATTACTTTTAAAATTTCAAACAATTTAAAAAAAATCCTTTCCGTGATATGAAGAATACGCATGGGATTATTTTTGCAAACCTCACAAAATACGTAGATAAAAGGCACAAATGTCGGGAAAACGTGAAAACATTTAATTACAAACTTAAAGTTTTATCCAAAAAATTGAAAGTTGTCGAAAATCAAAAGTCGATATTTTCTGCCAATTTTCATGATGCCATGTAATATGTTTTCCTTGGGCATTGGGACCTATTTGCTTTTATTTTTTCTATCCAAATGGGAATTAAATGAATATTTCTAATTTCAGGGAGGGCTCTTATTTTCAAGATTTACGGTATATTAAAAACAATCAATTATTCCAAATTTAAACTCTGAAATTTCAAGTCTGAAAATTGGCATAGTTTTTACTTCAAAAACTAAATCATAATAATTAATAAAATTATGTACGTGTATAACGTATAGGCACAGTTTTAAGGCTCGGGCTCATAATTATAAGCATGAAATCCTAAATCCTCTATCCAAAATCACAATAATATACCGAACTGAAGATAAAGTTTAACTTTTAACGGAGTTACTGTCCTGTGACTCCTTATGCCAGTTCAGAGAGGAGTTTATTTATATAATTTAATAAATCTGTAAGTGAAGGTAATCCTTTCGTCAGGTCGATTTGCAAATCTCTACTCTCTGTAATTGCATTATTTTACCTAAAATGATAACAATGAGAGAGGAATTTAGAAGATTCTGCAACTTCAGCACCCCATCCTTACACCGTTTATTCTTTACTTGGTTTGAGAGTTGTAAGTAAGGCCATTCATAAGTGATGGCAGGAGTTTCGTCAAGGTGCAATTTAATTATAAGAATTTTAAAATTTAAGATCGTGCCTTTAAGAGTCATGTCCAAAATATTGATATTATTATCAAAAAAATATAAATTTACGAAATGGCTGTAATGGACAGGTAGGTAATGTTGATTGCAGTGAAGCCAGGTGAATCCAACAATGCAATCCCAACAATACCGAGCCAGACCACATTATTCCCACAGTATTCTTCCACATGTTCAACCTACACCTCTTTTCCTCCTCAAACTTATAAATCCTTCAGGTTATTCAGATTTTAAATCTAATTTTGCAATATTTTTGCAGTTTCTTCATTCAAAACCGGATACTTACGGAGACGTCGAATTTCAAAGAGTGTAAAATCCAGTGGATAAGATTCTCCAAAATCGCGTATTAGAAATGGCGTGGTGGAAGTACCGGTAATCCGGTGGGGGAGTCAAGATGAGCGGTGGCGGTGGTGGTGTCAGTGAGGAGACGGCAGAACGTCTTTTCCTCTGTGAAAGTGACGTGATCAACTTGGTCCTCGAGTTCCTGTCAGCCCGGAAGTTGACCTCAAGTCAAGTGGAACTGGAGAAGGAGTCGGGTGTCGTGAACGAGGTCATCGCGTCACCCGATTTGTTGTTCCTCCGGACGCTGATTTTGGACGGACGCTGGGACGACGTGACAGAGTTCCTACAGCCGCTCGAGGAAGCGTTCCGCTCATTTCCGGGCAAGAAGGTCCGGGCTACGATTTTGAAACATCGGTTCCTCGACATCCTCTCTTCACATGTCGACAACTCTATCCTCAATAATCTCTCCGAGGAGCCCAAGTCTGTTGTTCTTGAACAGCTTGTCAAGGTACGTTTAAGTACTTCATACTCACAGAAACGTGCATTAACTAAAATCATTAACTATTACTACCCCGTGTATTACTATAAAGACCAGTTTGGTTTTATTTGTTCTATCATACCATCATACGATAGGGGTGGGGAATGGGGATATATTTGTTGAATGATTTTATTTAAGTGCTGCAAACTTGAAACAAAACTTTGAAAAAGGGTTACAATATTGCAAAAAGACCTAAAAGGGCGGGGACTTATTACGGTATGCCAAGTGCTATTTAAGCTCCGTTTGGCATACGACTAGACCAGACAGACGTAAACAGAATCTATGAAGCACGTGGTTAATCATTGTATCAATTACCATGCCATACACCCACTTTCATGTTTTGTGTGACATTTTAGGATTGACAAAAATGTTTTAGAATTTTCAACCAAATTTCTTTACGCATATGAGGAGCAGTCATTCATTCCTTAAAAAATCTGATTGTATGGGAAGTGATATATAAATGAGGTTTAATTAGTTTTAAAAATATTTTGAAGTGCGTTAAATTTTAATTTAAAGAGAGGATGTACTGATATTACAATCAGAATAAGGGAGATAGAATTGATAGTAATTGTAAAATGTGATGGATGGATACTCGAGGCTGAAAATAATAATATCTTAATAGTAAGTGAGATAGGAATGTTGAAGATGAGGTAACTAGACTGAATCTTCACTACAATTCCCAGAAATAAAACTGTCTGTAGTTGATGCAAAAATGCATTGTTGTTCTATCTCCGCCGTTCATTCATTGTTAAGGTCATTCGAGTTCAACAATCAAATACCATGAACTACTACCAACAAATACGGGATTCAAAGATTCAATTCATATCACGACTATAGCTATATACATTAGCTTTTATACCTATCGATCGATGTATTATAGAATATATAGTTTAGTAGACTTCTCGTTAAATTCAAAGCTAATTCTTCGAACGCTCCAAAAAATAATTCCAATATATTAATTTAATCAGCTTTGAAATATTCTGCCCTAAATCGGGCCTTTTGCAATTTATTTAATTTTTTATAATTGAAACACCTACATTTTCACACCTTCCTCCTGACCGGTCAAGTGATTAGGTTTCACCATTTTAAGCAGTTAATTATAATAATACATGAAACATGAGGCATGACTTGACTTTTCAATTTGCGAGTTCCTATTTGTACTGAAATCTTTTTTTACAGTTTTTTTTAAATTTCATCCGTCGTAAATTTTAATTGATTGATGATTCAAAGCAAGAAGGGATTTAAAATTTTAATGATTTTAAGCCGTATCTCCTGTCTATAATTATTACAATTATATCTGGGTGTATATGTCCAATTGCCGTGTCCAGATTCATTAATTAGGGATAAAGTAGGAGGAACTTAAGTCAATGAATAATTAAGGGCGTGTATGACAGCCAGGAGGACATAATGCCCCGTTGAATAGAATGGATGATGTCAGGCTCGTCAATTTTTTTTCTCTACTTAAGATAAAGTCCCTGTCTTTGCTCTTTGACTCGCCGGGTAAAACTGGTTTCGCTTCTATAGCCAGCCCCATGTCAAAGTTGTAGACTATATAAACTGCTATTCATTTAGACGAAACAAGTTTTACCCGGTGAGTCAAGAAACAGAGAGGCTTTATGAGTATCTACGTTACGTATGATAATTTATTGGGACAAATACGTCGACGACTATAGCCGGTCAAATCATAATCATTTATTGTGACGTTGACGGTGTGTAATTTCCACAAGTTTGGACCATATTCTATTGATGGTCCTTTAGTTTTAGTTGTGGAGTGGATATGACTTGAATGCATTTATGGAAGTTTATGAGAAGTGTTAATATTGGTAAATGTTTGTGTTGTTGTTGCGTAGGTGTTGAATGAGCTGGAAGGGTTGAGTGATTTCAGCAAAGAGGAGTACTCATCCCTTTGTTCCCTCCTGAGTTCTCCGACGCGGTTGGCGGAGCATCCGGAATACAAGGATTGGAACAGTTGCACGGCTCGCCTCGTCTGCTTCAATCATCTCAAACCACTTGTCACAAGGTTCATTCCTCCACCTGCCGCCGCCACACCCACTCCCAAGCCTATCGCCAAGACCGACAGGCTCATACAGCTACTTATCAAAGTAACCACTTTTGCATAAACAGCTTTACAAGGGAACACTTTCAATTGTCAATTATGCTTTGCAACAGAATTTATAACCGAATTTATGATTTATGATCCGAATAACAGCCATAATCATTTTAAGATTGACCGAGTTCGAGGCATGAGAATTATTTCACATGTCACTTCGGTACTCTCTGTCTCTTGTTAGGATTTTGCTTAGGTTCTGTAAAGGAATCCCAAGTTAAGCAATGATTGAATCGAACCTAGTCGAAGTTAGAAACCTAGTTTATAAATAACACTTAAATATCCTGTCCTGTTTGTTGTACATACTCATTGTATTATTATATAACGGCAGTATGCATGACACTTGGAAAGGTTCCCTTGTAAGACACATGAATATGAATGAAGAATGCGTTTAATTTTGTGCAGTTTTGTTTATTACCTTCTTTCGGGATACACGACTCATGATTTCAAACGATACAAATGTTTATGTTCCATACATTTTCAGGGGTTGTTGTATGAAACGTGCGTTGACTTCTGCCAGTCGAAGGCCCTGACGAATGACAAGGTCGGAGGTCCATCTTCGGACTTGGGCCTCCGGTTCTCGAATCTCCTAAACGACAACCAACTCTCGGAGTCCGATTTAAGTCTCCTGTCCTGGATAAGAAGTATTCCAACTCCGACATTCGGATGTCCTTTTCAACGACGAAGCCTCCGAGTTGATATTGAACCACTTCCCAAACCTCAAAAAACGCTTATGAATATCTCAATCATGGATTCCGCATCCGATCTCTTGTCCAGGTTTGCTCTATGCATTTTATAAATTACTTTTGTCTGGATACCGTTGTAATTCTCTATTCAGTCCAACTAACTCAATTCAAAGGATGGGCTTTTATTTAGGGGTAACATTTTGGACTTTTTGGGTTTCAGTTGTCAAATCAGTATTGATTGTTTAAATTCTATTTTCGTATTCGTTTGAATTTGTAGGAGTATGGCAAGTACGAGTTTTCACTTGAGTGCCGAACCCCAACCAATGGACTTAAAGACAATGACGACGTCAGTGGACAGGCTTTTCGGTGACATCACTTCCGACTCAATTCATCAGCAATTACCACGGGGGGTTCAAGGGGAGTATCTTCTCAAAGGTCAACCTATTTCTGCAATGGGTGGTCCACCTGGTTCTCATCAGGCCAAATCCGATACTTCAACTCAGTTCTCCACTCTCCCTTCTAAAACGGTTAAAATATAAATTATAAAACAACTTCAATTATAGATTTTTGCTGTGACCGCTTTAAAATACTATTTTATGAATTTACAGACGAAGGTGAATGTGAACGATGGGGGGATGGGCTCAAAAGCCAAGTTTATTGCAGTCACTGTTTTAGAAGACGTTCAAGCGGTCCGGTGTGCCGAATTCCATCCGTTAGGAACGGTTTATGCGATCGGCTCAAATTCCAAAACCCTACGAGTTTGTGCATATCCTGACCTTTCGGAAATCACGGAAAATCACGTGGCATATCAGCCAACCGTTCTCTTTAAAAGAACGAAGCATCATAAGGTTAATCAATTTATTCTGAATTTATTAGCTGTTTTGATTTCTCCGACATAAAAAATTCATTATATGTTTGTTGCAATTGCACAGGGCTCAATATACTGCATGGGATGGTCTCCAGAAGGGAATCTCCTTGCGACAGGAAGCAATGATAAAACTGTGAAACTATTGAGGTTCGAAGATATCACAAGCAATGAGTTGACGGGGTCGCAGGAAGTGGAGTTAAGCATGCACGATGGGACTGTAAGGGACGTTTGCTTCATCCAAGAGGTTAATAACAAATCCTCCCTATTGGTTAGTGGTGGTGCTGGTGATTGCAAGATCTACGTTACGGATTGTGGAACAGCTACCCCTTTTCAGGCTCTGTCGGGTCATACAGGTCAGTCAAACAAACAAACCAAATTAAGACTATCCTGTCGAATGATAATCTTTATTTTTCATACATTTTATGGATATATAACACAAATGGTGAAATATTCTTTACCATTACGTTCGATTTTTGCATAGGTGCAATACTTTCCCTATACAACTGGGGTGGTCAAATCTTTTGTAGTGGATCACAGGACAAGACAGTTCGGTTTTGGGATCTCCGTACTCGAGGCTGTGTTGATGTTGTGACACCGTTGACGTCAACGGCATCCACGAAATCGGCTGTTGCGTCTGTTTGTGTTGAACCGTCGGGTCGTCTGATGATTTGTGGCCACGAAGATGCAGCAGTGGTACTCTACGACATTCGTGGTCAGAGACAGATTCAGAACATCAAGCCACATTCGGCGGATGTGAGGTCGGTTCGGTTCTCCCCTGCTGCCTACTACCTCCTTTCTGGAGGATACGATAATCACATTGCCCTCAGTGACCTTCAAGGTACTAACTAACCTAAATCTCGATTTCAAACTCCATAGGGTTTTATATTTCGATTATTTCGATATTCGATTTTAAACGTCGTTTCTGTTGCCATTTTCATTATAAAATGCATAAGAATATCAGTAAAACTATTGAAATCACATATAATTGTAACTTAATTTGCAGGAGATCTATCGATGCCCCTCCCCTCCGTCGTTGTGGCTGCTCATCAAGACAAGGTTATCAGTGGACGATGGCATCCGTCCGAGTTCACCTTCTTGTCCACATCGGCAGACAAAACTGCAATCTTATGGGGCCTGCCACCCGAACCCTGAATTTAAACTGTTTAGCGTTTGGAAATTACTTTGAGAAATTTCGTTCTCGACAACTCGTCGAATTTTGAATTTTCGATCCCTCTCTACTGTCGAGCATTAAGCTATCTATTTCGAGAACTCGCTTTTATGACAAACTTTTGTTGCAATTCAAATCAACAGGTTCATTTTGGAACTATAGATATTATATGGAAGAGGTGAAACTGGACTGACTTGAGAGTGTCTTGCGGTTGTGATAATTATTTGGCAAAGCTTTTTGAATTTTCCAAGATATTATTTATTGGAGGAACATAAATTATATTTTAAAACTATTAATAATTACTGACTATATTGTATTTAGCTAACGTGTTAACCTAGGTTATGATATACTCATAATCACTCCCAGTCCTATGTTTTTGTATCAATGCAAGCAGATTACCAAATGTATGTTGAATGCAATGCTTCCGTGCAATAAATTGAATATTGAATATTTACGCCCATTAAAAATGATGCAAATTGTTCATGAAAAATTATTCTCCAGATAAGCTTTTTATTTGATGGTGTATTTGATTCTAAAAAGCGACATTATCGGTTTTAAATGATAACCCAGGATAATTATTTAGTTGAAAACTTTTGCTTCAACCGTCCAGTGTCAACTGACAAGGTCAAGGGTCAACTGATATAACTGGCTGAGGGTATGCCCCCAAAGGACCATATTCTGCAGTCAACCCTTTATTGCAGGGTTTAAAAAATGTGATGTAATTCATCCATTATTTTCATATTTGTAATTTTATTTTTATTAAATCTGTTCATTCTGTAATTAACATAAAGACAAGTTACGGGAACGGAAAAAGTCCAATTACAATACAAGTCTATATTATTTTTCGCTGTCACTTGAATAAACATCGAATTGAATGGAACCGATTTCAGATCTTCAGAAACAATTGATTAGATTACGAGTAGAATATGTAGTATAGTATACATGATTTAGAGGTTGTGGTTAAATGTGGTTATAATTCAAAACTATAATATTCAAGTTAAATTAAGTTTAAAGTAAGGCTCTGACTGCAAAAGCACCAAAAATTACATTATTACCGGGTTTTAAATAGCTTCTCGGCTTGACTCATTTGTAAACTATAATTAAATCATAGCTAATTACAGCCGTTGTCTCTATCTATCTTTTAATAGCAAAGTTTATATAGCTTATCCTGCCCTTTTTATTTTTCATTAAAGCATCTACATATCATAATATTTAGCACAATTGACATTTAATTGGACATTTTGACATTTAATATATTTTAATAATATGAGACACAGAACCATGGCTTTTTCTGAAGAGGGATATATTTATATCGGTTTAATTATTAAGTACACTTTTTTAGTTGATTTTAAGAGAAGTTGTGTATATATTATAGCCTAATTGCAATGATAGCAAATTATTAATGACATTCTGATGTTCTTCTGACGCTGGTTAATTAGCTAGGACTACAAGGAAGATGTGATGTATGAACATGGCATTAATAACATAAAGGTAATAATAATATATATAATCTAGGATAGGCGGTGATAAGGGATTGTTGTTGTTTCTGTTGTTGTTGTTATTGTTGTGGGGGGAGTAGATGGATTTACATGAGCTTTGTCTTTGCACAGTCGGGGCAGATGATGTTGTCGTCGTCGGTGATGAAGCCCTTTCCGACGAGGGAGACTTTGCAGGTGCCACAGGTAAAGCAGTCGTTGTGCCAGTGTCGGTCTTCAAAGGAAATGAACCGAGTTCCGCCAATCCCTGAAACAAAACAAATTGTCATTAAATACATTAACATTAACTATTGTCATTATGTCATTAATTATCATTCTGATCTAACTGACAAGGAAACATGCTAGTTTGTTAGATGTTCAACCCCGATTTGCTTCAAACTTGTTTCATTTGAAAGAGGAACTAAAATCATAGAACTTTAAGATTAGGTCTATTGGCGACTAAAATTGTTTTCACGTAGTAAAGTAGATGGAATAGTCAAATTCTGCACGATAGACGATAAAAAAGTTGACTGCCCCTTTTTCGGTTCTTTCCCGAAAGAGATAGAGAATTAACATTAAATGAGTTGAATTTTACTATTTCACCAGTACCTACAATTTCTGGAAAACCAAACGGGTATTTACTGTAGGAATTCCAGAAATAGCGCCCGCGTCTTGACCTTCACAACTACTTTACTAGGTCAGAACTATTTTAGTCAATGATAGTCCGAAAGTCCGAGTGTTAGACTTTCATGATTTTACTGATTTTATATACTATTTCAAATGAAACAAGTTTGAATAAAATCGAATCGAACATCTGAGACGGTTCCCTTGTGAGACTCGCTATAAAATATCCGTCAACTTACCCGTGATTGGTTTAGTGCAGGAGAAGCATCGTTTGGCGAATAGTTCGCCGTAGCAGTCGGCGCAGTATGGCTTGTCGTCCTTGCTCGTGAATCGCTGTCCGGCGAGGGGGTTGCTGCAGTGAGTGCAGGTGAAGCACTCGCGGTGCCAAGGCTCGTTCTTGTACGTCACCCCGCCCGACGTAATGATCTTCTCGCACTTGACGCACCGCGTCGCAAACTTCTCCTCGTAGCAACCCGCGCAGTAAATCTCCTGCTCCCGCGGAATAAAACTCTTCGTCCCGATCGCGGACTTGCAGACGCAGCACGCGAAGCACTTCTCGTGCCACTGACGCGTCTTGTATTCCATCTTCTTTGTACCTGAAACAATCACAAAGTATTTCATTAGCACAGTCAAATGTACACTCGCGAGGCAATGTGCGCGGTATCCGGAGAATTCGGCCTCCGCGTTCATTCATTTCATTTCGTATAGAATTACACAGACGCGCGGTATCTTAATAATCGCATTTTAATCGTCCGCGATGCTTAAATAGGCCATTTCGTATTGATTTACACAAGTGCGCGATATCTAAAGAATCGTATCAGTTACTTAAATAGCCCGTTTCGATGAGTTGCACATTTTGCACATAAAATTAATAATTGAACCTAACTTTTATTGGTCTCTTCAGATCACAATTGTACCTAACCTGCAATTTCATCCCCATATGCATTTTGCTTTTGCATACACTAATGACGACTTTGTTTAGGTCCGAGTTAATTAAGGAGGGCGTATTATGTGGTTTATCAACGGCAATACAAAAACATTATTGATATTTTTTTACTTCTACTGAGATGACTTTGTTTGGTTTTGCGAAAAATTGTCGGATACATCCATCCGCCAATGATTCACCTACAGTTATCAATTGTTGGATGAGAAATGATGAAATATTAAATGTCATAATCCATTCTGATAAATCTAGGTCAATTCTGTGATGAGAATGTATTAGGTATTATGTCCATAATTTGAACTGTACTGCAGTTCTTTGGTCAATTAAGAGGGACGGAAGGATATCCTTGGCTCTCTATTTTTATTCAGAGTCATTGAGGATCTCTGTCGAGCACAATTAGCTAATCAGGATCATTAAGGTAACAAAATATAATGGACCATTTAGAACAGTTTTCAGACATCCCAGCATCTCCACTTTTACGATGCCACAGTAGCCTTTGATTCTTGTCAAATATTCCAACGTTCTTATGAATTTAGGACTGTTCACAATCACTACGAACTTTGCATGAAACTTTTCATAGAAATAAGTTCGTAAAATTTGATCTCTGCATTTCTACTAATTCCAATATATTATTATTATCCCCACAAATTAATTTTAATCATGAGGATTATTTTTCAAGTTTAAGCGATTTGGGGTAGGAAAATTGCTAAACTAAAATCTCAATTTTTTCACGTGGAATTTGATGATTCATAAAATCGAGAGCATTTTCAGACGATTCATGATCTATTCCGACTGGGACTTAGTTCACATACTTTTTTGACCATTATTGGGTCATTTTTGACCAAATATTTTTCCGTTTTTGGGCAAATGTTAGGTTACGGTTTATGAATGGTCCTTTTAAGGTGGTGATATGGTAGTTGTGGTCTCTCATCTTCCCACTCCAATTCCACATAGGATGATATGATGTAAAGATGATGGTAGATTAAATAATATTATTATTAGGAGAGAGAGACAAGACAGGGTGTTTAATGCACAATGAGATTCATCCATATTTGGTACAATAATGGACTCGAGAGATTACAAACTGCACCCAGTTACCAAAATACAACACTTTCTTCCAACACAATATACCTCCAACCCCGATATACCGAACTACCACTGATATTTCAACTAGATTAAGTCCCCATGGGCAGTTATTACTTAAGATCAGAGCCCGTATATCGGTCTATTCCGGGTGGGTAAATTCAGAAGTTATTCCGGTAAGACCTATTTAGTCTCTTCAAGTAAGGCTGAAGTGGTTGCAGCGGGTTGCAAAACTTGTGCATTCTAAAACTATCCTATAAATACCGAAATAAGTCCCCACCTGGGATTAAAAACTTAAAATCTAAATACTCACAATGGAACGGTATCTCCTTATAACCTGGAAATGCGATGTGTTAAATTGCGATTTCTCAAAAACCACTGCCCATTCAGAAGAACCACTATCATTTTCGTTTTTTCTAATTTTTTTCTTGATTTTTTGGTATATAGCACATGGTATTTCCGGTTTACAAGGAGATGCCGTTCCATTGTCAGCACGAATAAAATAGGGAGGGGGGGGGGGGTAATCCGGTGAGACATATTTCATTTTATGGTTATTGTATACTTTCTCTAATCGGACCAATTTTTTTAAAGTTCGGGATTTGTCGACAAATTAATTTTTATTAATTTTATTTAAAAATCAGGAAAATCACCTAACTGTTAAAGGAATAAGGTGGTTTTGGAAATGAGTTGGAGAGTTTTGAGAAAACAAGGTGTTGACTGTATAGAATAGGTTGGTGCTAGTTATTGTGGATGAGTTAAAGTTAGTCTCAAAGTTTAATTAATTTATTAATCCACGCTCAAGGACTCTTTAAGACTCGAGATCCTGTCTCTTCCTTCCAGTTCCTCAATCAATGTCTAACAATCAGAAATCCCTAATTGAATCTCTACAACAATTCAATTGCAAAAAACTAATGAGTCCATCCCATTTATATATGACATGATACTTTGCTAATTAGTAATTAGCCCACTAGTCAAAGGATGTATTTTAAAGGGACAGTAACCCTTTTACTAAAACCCGAAACCCTATAAATTGTAGAGCAATAAAAAGGCAATCAGCGAATATATTTATTTTAAAGAGACCATAACTTTAGGCTCGGATAAAAATGGCTCGTTGCATCCAACTCCTGTCACGATTCTTATTTATGGGTGATTATGATTGTCTCAAAATTCTCTGACTTAATCGGTGTAAAATGTCAGTAAATGGTTTTGTTAATTTTTTGCTTCGTAATAGCTCTTTGTTATCACACCAGCCAGAAGAAGTGCCATATTCTGATTAGGATCATGCAGAATTAACACTAAAATTGGTTTTCTAAATTTGACTATGATATACATATTTGACAGAAATTAGATTTTGTAACTTCGGTACTTTAATCTGTTTTAGAGGACTTGGTTTGATAGGTTTCTTTAAAATGTAATTCTCACTATCTCATAATATTGCTGACATCCTTATTAAAAATGTTACCATAAAACTAATAAGCAATTTAAATTGGCTAATGGTTTACTTGTAGTGGATTCTACTAGACTCAGGAGTACAGAATAATTGCTTATTTGAAACCAACAAACTTGGTTGACCACACGCCACAATTTGCAATTATTGCATGGCTCCTCTGAAACCTGTACTTGTAATTATTGCAAACCTACTGAACAGTTTCAAATTTAAATTCGGTGGAACCTGTTAAAATATTCTTACCGCATAACCTTAGACTCTTATTAATCTATTTAGATATTGTTTAGACGAATTTATTATGAGTTCATTATTGATGTTACGGTTTAATCCAAGTCGCCGATTTTTAAAACATCTGCACTTCAATTTAGTGCAGATCCGTAAGGTTCAACTTCTAAACTCATGTTATTTACAAAACCCTTTCAAACATTGACTTTGATAAAATGGAGCGGAAACAAATCTCTTATTTCAAGGATAAGGATGCCGGATGGGGACTTATTTCGAGGTTTGTGCATATTCTGGATAGCTGACTATAGAATGAGCTGCATTACTCAATTTACACCTAATAGCTTCCTCCTAATTAAACTTTAGCTCTGGATAATTGTAAAAGCGGTTGTAATTAATTACCCAAAGAATTTTCCTTCGGATTTCCAAAAACACAGTCCTCTTTCATGTGACAAGTGAACTTCTCGCCGGGCATGATCATCGTCAAAATGGCAATGTCATCGTCAGTCTCATTCGCCCTCTTTGTCGGCGTCACCCGCTTCGTCACCAACTTCTGACCGTTTTTCAGGTTCAGCTGCCGAGACAACATCCCCGGCAAGTCACCCATTCTCACTACTTAACTTAAATTTAACTTTAATTAAAACAAGGGCTAAAACCAATTAAAACCGTTCACTAACGCCTATGTAATTCTCAGTCTCATTTAAACTGACTTTAAAGTGTTTAACTCTTCTTGATTGAATATAGTAATGCAGAAGAATAAGGAAAAGGTGTTCCGTCCAGTTGGAGATGCAAAGCAAGACTGACTGACCTTCTCCATCCTTTCTTAACAATCCCATTACATAGTAGCAAGTTAAGAAGATTGCAATTTCGAGGCAGGCCTGACCAATGGATAGTTTGAGTCGAGACGTATTTTATATTTTTATAGTCGCCCATGGGCAACAATTGAGCTGAGGTCCGTACCTGGTACAGTCCCATTGACCATAAAATAAAATAGAGGTGGAAGGTAATCAGAGTTTGTTGATGATTATGGGAAATAATGAAGCGGATGTCATCAAATGTGATATCCTGTGAAGTCCACACCTGGACAGTCCGGCCATTCATAAACACTATTTATAATTATAGAGACTGCTTTTTAGTTCTAGGACTATTTTATCTTCCGGTTGTATTCTAACTTGTAACATATCGTTATTCCGGGGGACATTTATACCAGGTTACATTTATGAACGGACCAGATTGAACTCTCGGAATGAGATAACTTTGTTGTGTCCCAAAAAGCGAAATAAATCGTGATTTGTAGTCGTAGATGTTAGTAGACAGTAGAGACTCGACCCTGCTCCTTTTTAACGGAAGTCAGCAAGTGTTGAGGTTGACTCTTATTTCGACGTTTGGACAGGTGAATGGATTGGGCTTTCAGAAATCCAGCAAAAATCACACCTACGAGCTATTCAAATTGACGTTCAGATGATTTTGGGCTTGTTTTTTGGCTCTAGCCTCAGGTATGAGGGACTCACTAAATTAGGACAATAAATAATGAGAGAATAAGTGACAAATTGGAGTCATCATGGCCACTTCCTTCCCATTAACCCTACAACAGTCACACACTAACAATTAACCCAAGTGGCCCTTTGGGTGATCCCAAAACTGATCCCTGTACATTAGTTTTTAATCATACCCTTGCGATCTCAATCTCAAACCTCAACATTAAAAAAATCAACTCTGTCAATTTTAATTACTTTTCAACCCTTTTTTATTTAATTTTCCATTTTTTCAATTTTCTGTTTTCTGCAAATTTGCAATTTGTAATGAAATTTCCTCAACGCCTGACCGCAAGTTGATTTAATTGAAAAATTAGATGCTGACATTGCTGACCTTCTGGTGCTATATTCTGAATTGTGGCTTATGACAAATATGTCGTCGACAAACGTATATTTATGTGAAACGGAAGCTTTTGTTGAAACATGTAAGTTTGATAAAAATATTGAATGTAAAGATGACAAAAGGTAGCTCTTGTTTTTTAAGGTTCCGAGTTGCCTTATCTCCTTACATTTCCATTTAGATTCCTCTCCGTCCTTGCACTATTGCAGATCTATTACCTTTGAAGAATTGAATTAAATGCTTTTGCCCAAATCTAATATTAAGTTGGTGTCATTGTATAAATGGATATGCCGCCGACACCGACACTAACCTTATTCACCCATTGACAATCAGATTCATTTTAATTAAAACAACAAATCTTGTTCATATGCCCATTCCCAAAGGATCGCCCACAAACGGTGGGATTTTAATAATCTGAACAATAGTTCTGTCTTGTTGATACGAAATAATCCCTAAAAAATCCCTGATTTAACTGTGCAATGTAAATTAAAACTATCAGGTAACATAACCCAACCGCATTTTGATTTGAAAATACAATCCAACCCTTCAAAAAGCTAGTTAAATTAAGAGAGCTGGTCTTAATTGCAATTGTGAGCAATTCTGGATATATTGACATTTACCGTTACCGTTAAATTAAAACACAGTTATGTTAAGTTAAGTTAGGGTTGGTTAGAGAGATTGAGACAGGGTTTTCGTAATATCTGACGGTTTCGAACCCTTAAAACATACAATTTTTAAATTGAGTCCCACCCCGAAATAAAATCTCACCCATATTTAGAGGGCTCGAAAGATGTAAATGGTTTAATAAGTGCCTTAAAATTCGACATGTCCGTATTTACGAGTGCAAATGTGTGCCAAAAGTGCTTGAAGTTGAAAAGTAGGGGTGATCTCTTATGGTCCTTGCCTAATCCGTCTTATTTTGTAACTCTAACTGAATGAAAGTGAGATTGTAGATTTGTTGTGCAACTAAATGGAGATGAGAGGTGAATTGTGAGTCCTGTCAGTGGCAATTAATTATTTATCCAATTGCCTATTAATAACATTTACATTTTGGCTCCTTCACCCTCAACTTCTATATTATTCTTTTGCCAAGGTCGGGACTGTCAACAAATTTACAGGTCTTCACACTTCCATAATAACAGCCCTCCGAATTAACCACACCAGTTTGACCCACACTCTCATCCACCTGTCAATCAAGCCTAATCTACTAAACACTTCATTCTATCACATCATAGAACCATATATCATTAGCCAATTACTAGCAAATTGGCAGCATTTATAATTTATTGTTAATATCGAGGCTGTGACTTTAGTCCGGGACAAAACGGATAAAAAATGTTCCGTGGTGACAAATTCAATGCTTCTTGGTACTACAATTTCTCAAAAAATCCATGCAAAACCCAGTTTTGATAAAAAAAATGTTCACATTCAAAATAATTTTCATGTTTTTCCTTATTTTCTGCCAGGCTATTTCGGGAATTTAAAACTCGTAATCTAATCTAAATTACTGAATCTTGTATACAGATGGACTTTGCAAAGAACATCATGGAATAGGATATAAAAATGTTATTTAATTTGGTATTTGAGGCATAAAGTAATAAATCAAGAGTGAGGGAATCGCTGTCTGATGTTAATGAGATAATGCGTGATTATAGGTTTTAAAGGTTTGTAAGTGGAGGTTACTAATTTCTTTTTGTCAGTGATCTCATCACCGCAAATTATATCCCAAGATGATCTTTGGAGTTCGGTAGGAGAGTACCTTTGGCTATAATACGTACTTTGGATTCTAATCTCAAGTATATTATATGGTTCAGTCCGTTCAGTAGTGGAATCAGTATTGAAATCATATTTGCCAAAAATCTGACCAGCATATCCATTAGTTTTGGTGGTAATGGAAACCACCTATGGGCACTCTGTCCCATTTACAACCGAAATTAAGATTAAAACAACAATTTCAATTTTAGATTAGGATAAGGAAATTCCCTACGCTTTCCAGGGATTGTTCATACAAATTTGGAGCTTTTTGGATGATTATGTATTCGTCAGCTCTTAGGATAAATAAACCGTTGCAAACGCACATCAACAAAGGGTGAAACAACACGAACATAGACTTTAATTAGCATTTACTGCTGTTGTACGACACATGGAAGTCGTTTTATACAAGATTCTCACATTACCCCAACCATAGAGTAAAGTTATACACATCTTTATCGATAGAAAATCGTTTTTAAAACAAAACCTCGTTTCTAAAACACAATTGATTGTAAAAGATTATTTGTAAACCCACTATGTAATCTACATAGGTTATGAACGAACCCAGTCCTCCAACTTGGGTGTTGATTTAATTTTTTACTCCAAAAAACGTGACTTATTGTCGGCAATTGTAAATTAAAACCACGAAAACAAAGCAATGTAGTAAGAGACAGGGGATGATCTATAGCTTTCTGGCACACACGGAATTACTCCATGCGAATTTATCTAGAAATGTTAAATCATTAGAGCCAAGTGGAAAGATGCTCTATTCTTTGTTTTAGGCTGAAGAAGGTGTGATTTTTACCAAAATAAGACAAACCACCTAGGGCTAATGTCTTTTACAAGTATCCTGTAAACTTCGCATTATTTGTACAAGCCTACATCAACTATCTGAATAAAAAAATCCTAATACATTTATGGATTTTACTTGCAAATAGCAGAGGCTATGAATAATTACACGAGGTTGGGTAATTGAAAAAAATCTGTAGGGATGATTAGCCGAAGTGGGGGTAATAAAGCAACACCGACAGTCTAAAATTTATTTTAAGTTAAAATTCTGGATGAGTTCAGCATTTTTAGTTAATAGTCGTCACGATATGCGAATCTAAAATATAGAGCCTCGGATTTTAGTTTGGGACAAAAGTGTGCTAGAACTAGAACCAGTAGATTTTTATCCAAAACTAAAATCACATGCTCTATACAGCAATCGTGTCGTGAAGCAGTTTTTGTCCCAAACCAAAGTTGAATCCTCCATACAATTTAGAACATATCGTGTTTATCCATTTCTTCGAATTCGTCACAAATACAAGTTTGGAGTATGACGTGAACAGGATGAAGTCAGAAGCTAAATATAATAAATCCTGACGAACCATTGAATTCAGTTTCGTACTTATTTTTTCGAATTAAGAAATGTCGGGATAAATCAAAGCTGCTTCTGGATAATAAACACCTCAACACTAACGGTTGAAAGAAGCTTAAAATCTGAATTTATTTCCCATCATCTTCAATGCCAAAATCCACTGTTGACTGTTCTTTCCTTTAATTAGGAATTAATTATTCTCCAGAGAGTTAACATTAATTAACTTAGCGTCTTATTGTTATTATTATTGACTCTTGGCATTTAATTTGGAAAGAGGGTCATCATGACTTCATGGATGACGAGGAGGCTGAAATCATCCAGTCGACCTTGAATTACTTACGTAAATACTGAAATAACTCCCCAGGTGGGGACTTATTTAGTTTGTTCAAGGAATAGAAGCGCCGGACAGTTATTCCGGGGGATTTATTTCACTATTTACTAAAGATAAGATACTCTGCACGTCCTTCACAATTTTATATTTTCATATTTCGATGCGATTTTTGCGTCTCAAAAATAACTTAATTGTTTATTGTTTAATGAGCCATTAACCATTATGACCAAACAAAGGGATGCAATTAAAAATGAAGGGACGTGATCTGGCAATTAAGATTTTTAAAGTTCTCGTCACTTTAACATTAGTCTTATGGGTAATTGTTGGCGTGTGTAGGTGCACTAGATTTTGTGTCTAAAAATAGGAATAGTGTTGATTACCTGCTCGGAAGACTTCACTACATCCGTCGCATCTGGAGGCAAACTGGGCATCGTAACAATTGCTGCAATAAATCTTGTCCGCCTGAAACATTAAATTTAATATTTTATTTTAAATTTTATTTTTTTATTATTTCATTTGCACTTTATTTTATTGTCTCCAACAATAAATTAATAAAATTGACAAACCTTTGATCCAAACTGCTTGTCCACCAGGGAAACTTTACATTTGCTGCAGAGGAAACAGGTCTCGTGCCAATGCTTGTCTTTGTATGACAAGTCCTAGAATTTAATTATCATTTTTAATATTACATTTCCCCTCATAATCGACGAAGGTAATGGTAATATTGGTAAGTTATGAGGGGGTTATAGTGTCAAATAGTGTTTTACTTTTGAGTCGATTCCGATGAGTTGTTGGCACTCATCGCAAGTGTTTGCGAAAACGGACTCGTAGCATCGGATGCAGTAGGGGTGGTCATCTCGGAGCACGTACCGTTGACCTGTCAACGACTCGTCACATTGCCAGCAACAGAAGTGACTCGAGTGCCAGTCCTTATTCATCGCCTTTGTGAACTCTCCGCTAAATATCAACTGAAAACAAAACAAAAACAAATTATGAAATTGTTTTAACAACGAAAAACCTCCAGAAAACTCATACTCCTATCATATTCTAAAGAATAGGTGTCTCTACTCTTTCATGCAAACTCTGTACAGGGATGATGAGGGATGGGGACTTATTCCGGAAGCATAAACACTGTCTTGATATATTAGCATCTCTATGTTTCGTAGCATTGTCTTTAGTAGTTACATTTTGTCCGTATGAGCCAATGAAGTAATGTCATATATATGTCATAAATTGGTAAGAATTTTTAGGTGCGAGTGAATTGTTCATTTGTCTCTTCAAGATTTCCAATATTATTTCGTTTGTGTTTATTGAATTGTCAAAAAACAGAGTTAGGATAGCTGATCTCCCCCCGTGGACAATAAATAATCCAAGAATCTAAAATCATATGATAGAGTGAGAATATGTGAGATTAAGGGATTAGAGGATATGTCAATCTGACTCGTCTTGGTCACCGATTAAATCCAGTCTCCTGTTATTTGGGCCCAACGCCCTTTCCATTCTTACTCTTTAACGACATCATCGTCTACGGACAATCACACAATCCATTCATAAACAATTACGAGTCCAAAGTTAACACGAATTGAGACAACATTTTGCATCCATAAGATTTCTGATCATGATCATATACCAAATGCCCAGAAAATCAGTTAATTTTCTCCATATGAGGGGGGGGATCAGTGACAAAACAGAAACGCTATCCATATGAAGGGAAAACAGTGTCATTGTATCTATAATATCTTCTGGACAACCCTTTACATGTAGGGTTTGTATGTAAAGTAATCATAGTTGAGATGATGTGGTGTGATAGTGTTGTGATTTGTGATGGACGTAATATTGGGGCTATTGGCAGATCGTCTTCAGTTGAGGTGAACTAATTGCATTTAGGAGTGAATGGAGTCTGTGAGAGATGCTAAAGATTTAATTTCTGTTTCGTCACGCAACTCAAGTTTAACCTTCTGCTTCCATAAAAATGATAATATTATGTCTTCAATTGACAAAGGGGATACCAAATACGTCGCCCACGAACACAGCTGCACTTGCACACTATTCAGACTCAACAAGGCTATCACTCACTAACAACCACATGATCGGATACACAATCCTCCCGAAATAAATCCCCACCGGGTCACTATTTCTAGAGGAAAGGGTGGGGACTTGTTTCGGGAATAATAACTACTTCCCACGTAGGTCTTACCACAATCGGGAAAAGGGCTACCAGAACCACTCTAAATAACTCCCCACCCCATTGGATTCCTGGAACCTTCCCAACTACTACTCACTACCCAGGTGGGGACTTATTACGAGACTCTATTCTTACATCATCAAATAGCAATACTCGAAGGTGGGTAATTATTCCGGGGAGAAGACATGGCTGTTCGAAAATGTGATTAATCCATGTAAATGCTTGTGAACTTTGGAGTTTAAACTACAACTCCCTGTCACCAGATAGGATATCAGGTTTTCAGTCAGAGACTGTAGGTTTGGTGTCTTAATACAATGAAAACAATGAAAAAAGTCAAATCAAATTAGATGGAGGTATTGTAATTTCGGCGGATGAAGTCAATCTGGCAATAGGTAAATTAGCCAATAAAAATTGTCCGGGAGAGTTTTTTATTCCACTTCGTGTCATCAAATCACTGAAATCTGTAATGGCAGTTCAACTCTCTCTCATATTTACAATGATGTGTACAGTTTTTTGTATACCTCAATGCTGTAGGTCCGCAGTAATTACTGCGCTATTTAAAGGAAAAGGGTCAAAACTTTCAGCAAAGAATTTTCGTCCAATCAGTGGACTGAATATATATAGCAAGCTTCTGGAAAGAATATTATTCAATAGACTTCAAGAAAGGGTTGATGCAATGTTAAATCCCAATCAACACGCATATAGAAAAGGAATGTCTTGTCATACTGCTTTAAGCGAATTTACCAATTTCCTTTACAAATCCTTAGATCAACCCAAAGGGAAAGTGGGTGCGGTCTTTATTGACTTGACTAAGGCATTCGATAGTGTCAATAGAAGATTATTAATAAAAAAAGCTATGGACAATTTTAAATTAGAGCCTGAGTATGTAAATGTATTAAAAAGTTACCTAGATGAAAGAGTGTTTAAAATCAAGGGAGATTCAAAGTACTATGTAAACCCCACAGGTATACCTCAGGGGTCAGCTTTGGGTCCATTGCTTTTCAGCATGTTCATAAATGACGTATGTGAAGTAATAGAAGTTCGTCATACTTTGTTTGCTGATGATATAGTAATTTATACTAACGGAACAGATGTTAATGAAATTATGGATAAGTTAAAACACTGTATGAATAGAATTGAGTTGTGGTGTCAAGAAAACTTCGTAAAAATTAATTACTCTAAAACTGAATTTATGCTATTTAATAAGACTAATGATCGATCATTAGATGACTGTGAAATAGAAAATATGCAAGTAGGGGAGAATGTAATTAAAAGGGTTTATCAGTTCAAGTATTTAGGAATGAGACTGGACCCGAATTTAAGCTTTAAATCACAATATGACTTTGTTATAGATCAAACATCGAACAAATTGAGTTACATGTATGGAATAAAAAGATATCTTAATGTTAGGGTTATGAAACTAATGATAAATTCCTATGTACATTCGGTCTCTAACTATTGCTTAGATATATGGGGGGTACATACCGATAACATGTTACAAGAAATCCAGTTAAAGATCGACCGATTTCTAATCAATTTTTTTGCCCCAATTATCTCAAAGCGTATGAAAAATCGATGTAAAATAATTAAACAAAGGGGACACATTAGATATAATCTGGATATTAACAAAATCCTAATCGAATGTAATTTTTTTACGGTACAGGAAAGGAGGGATATCTTTTTAGCCAAATATATATACAAAAAATTTGTCAGTAAAGAGCTGGATAATTATTTACTAAATTCGAATAGACCAATGCCAATGTTCTCCCAGATTCAACATAGATCAAAAGCGTTTGAAAACAGCTTACTATTTAGGGGAATAAAAATGTGGAATCAACTCCCAAGAAGTATTCAATTGAAAGATTTAGGAAGGAAAGCGTTTATAGAAAAAGTTAAAGAAGAAATACTAAAAAACCGAAACTGTGACTATTATTATTATTAGATGTTAGATAATTAACCTTGTATTGTAAAAATTTATATTGAAAGTCTGTGGCCGAAAGGTTACAAGACGTGTCACCGATTGTAAACCAGAGGCATTATGTAAAATGATGTACTGATATCGGAAAGACAATAAAGGCACAAATCAAATCAAATCAAATCAAATTAATTACTTAATGTTCATTTGAGGATCATTTTAGTTTTCCAGTAAATATGTCAATCAAATAAAAAACATGATAGAAAATGAGGAGGTTGTGAAATGGGTTTCAGCTAATGAGTCTCATCAATTCACATTTATTTAATCAATGAACTTGGACATGATCTCCTATTTCTTATTCTTACTTTTACTTCATCTTCTTGGCCATCCCAACATCAATCTCTTTATAATCCAGTTTCTTTATTCGAATTTGGACATTTTATTTTTTTATAGTTTGCAATTTTTTAAGCTACTTTGGGTGGCTTTCTATTTTTATAATTTTAGAGTTTGATTTTGTAGAAGTAGCGGTGTCTAAAAATCAGACCAAATAAAGAGTTGACAATTTTAAAATGTAAAGCTCTCAATTACAACCTTTCAACCTTTTAGCTCTAAGGCACTTAAATTAAATTTATCGAATTGTGCATGTATAGTCTCTTTAATTTCATCTCACCATCTTTGCATCAATTAATTATATCAGCTTACTTTGATTTAAATCGTGGAGATTTATTTTTTTAATTTTAAACGAACGTCCAGAGCCATAAGTAAGTAAAGGAAATTCCATTGACCAGGTTGTGGCCTAATCGCCAGTTGTATTTTATGAGCCCCCCTATATTTTCTAAAAAAAAACTACAGATTTTGCCTTGATAAGGATTGTCACTTCAAAAGGTTCCCTTGTTCATTTTTCGAAAATTAAAAAAAAAAAAAAATTTTAAATTGTGTTTAAGAGGTATTGTGGAATGAATTTGGTTGATTGTCGGTGAGATAATAGCCTCCTCCTCCGGTTCTTGAATATTAATTCCAAATTCCAACCTACTCTTCGACAACCCTCTCCTCTAATCTGCAAACACATCTTTGCCAATTTCAATCTTTAAGATTTGCAAACTGCGAAATGCGAATCCTGGAACTGGAACAGTTGGGAGTCTTTGCATTTAGAATAGTACAACCAATTTTAAGGATTTTTCTGTGTTCAATGTCCCTTCTCCGAAATTAAGAACAAGTAACTCCTACATTCAACCTCAACTACTATCCAGTCTTTCCAAAACTACCAAACCAACTCTCCCTTTTAATGGATATGAATGACTAATAAAACAAGCTAATAAATTCCAAAATCTGCATTAACAAAAAAAATCGTCTTCATGCCGGCTATATACCTCTGATTTTACAAGATTTCAGAATAAAAAATCACGCTCTAAGATTTGAGACAACATTTTATTTCGGGTCAATTTCTGCTTCACATTTAAAGCAGAAACTGTGGAAATCGGTGCCTGGATAAACGATATAAAACAAGCTGATAAATACCAAAACCTGTTGTAAAAAACGTCTTCAAAAATCAGAATCTAAAAATTTATAAAATAAATTGTTTCGGGTAAATTTTAATATTGGACGCCGAAACTATGGAATTGGGTGCCAGCAGAACCGATCACACTATTCATTTGTGTTTGTCTCTTGTTTGGTCAAATAATTTAAATAATTCCGGCTTTGACGGAAACTGACCCTAAATCGGTAAATGGTGTCCAATTTGTTCTGGGAATTAGGCAGATGTACTGTTCTAATTGACCCTCGTCTAAGCATTAAATGTCAATTTAAGGTGTGTGTCCTGGGACTTTGTTTATATTATCGCAAGTAATTTATAAACCTCGATTCCATGTCCAAAGGCCATAAACTGTCCTGATTCAGAAGGGAGAGATTTAGCGTATTTGGTTCAGAACCTTCAGTCTCCAAAATGTCATTATCCGTTGACAATTACTGTTTTGCTAATTCCAAATTCAGGATCCGCAAATGCCTTCATTTGAGTCCAACAAATCAATCTGCCTTCAATTCTCAGAGGTGTGCCTCAATACCACTCTCATTCAACGTTACAAATACACATAAATCTTCAACTGTCGTAAACCCTTACGTGATCACAAATCACGATCTGAAATCCAACAACAGTCAAATGTCAAACACTAGGCACGGGCTGTTCACAAGCGGAATTTATGTGACCAGGACCCTCAGGTAAATTTACCTGAATAAGTCCCCAGGGGCAGTTTTAACTCCAAGCCTTGAATTTAAACGATTGAAGGTGTTTCTGTGACCAGAACCCACCTAAATAAGTCCCCAGGGGCAGTTCAATCTCCGAACCTTCACTTTAAATGATATAAGAGCTCGGAATTTATACTGGTTGGGACTTATTTCAGTCGAAAGGTTCTTATATACAATAAAACTCCGTTTCCAGGATTAAAAAAATTAGATTGTATCCTGTGCCGCTGTATTTTCGAATATTCTAAATTCATGGGTATGTATTTCAGGCTGGGGAATTATTTCGGTGGAGATACTCATATTTCCGATTCGTTTCAAATGAATAAAAAACAAAGGTTGAAACATACTTTACACCTTAATTAATTAAAATTAAACAACATTGTCGAAAATTAAACAAACTCTTTGTTTATGAACGGCATAATTTGCACCTCTACACACTAGAACTCTTATCAGTAGAACAGAGTACAAGAGATAAGGACAATTATAGGTATAATTACAGAGCCAATAGATAGCTTATCTTCCCTTGAAAAGGGGCATTAAAAATGTCAATAATCTAACAAAGTGATCTCTTAATTCTTAAAAAACCCATAAATTAAATGTCTAGAACAATATATCATTACAATGTAAAACAAAAAAATAAGAAGGAGTGATGAATTACCTTTCAATTAGTAGATCCTCAGGCGAAACCCACACTTGAATTTTATTAATTATTAGCGACAGTCTCTATTCCCAAACATCGAAATTAGAATTTTATGGACGGAAGTCTCTTTGCCTCATTTGGAACCTAAGTCTCTTAATCAAGGGCCACTTTTCCTTATCTTATCTCGTATCAAATCTAATTGTTCCTTTAATCAAATTAAATACGATATGGACATAAGCTACTCATTTTTAATGACTATAATCGCGAATTAATGAAGCTGTTCCGATGAATTAAGGGAACGCAAGGCCTTGTTGTGGCGAATAGAATAGGCAAAAATAAAATTAGATCAAGTGGAGGGAATCTAATTAGTGGGAAGTGAGGTAGGTTAAACCAGACCTCCTTTTTCGACAGTTAACTAACTCCGATCGAATTGTAATATAGTGGGTGGTTTTTGGGCATGAAAATGTCCCATACCTAGAAATCCAGACCTATACCTGGCATTTGTATAACTCAATCGGTTTTCAACTGTTTAATTTAGCTGTGGTGTTAAAATAGCTGTTTGGTACAGGCTAATTCCAACGAAATTAAAGCTATTGATAGTCATGGACAGTGAGTATTCCCAGGATTTAATTGCAGGCACAGTACTTTTGCATTATGGAATGTAGTGCTAGACATTTCATGAAATGCCTTTTATTTATGCCGTGGAGTGTGTTTTGCCTTTAAAGTTTCGAAAGACTAAATCCAGCGAATCTATAGCTTAAAGTCCCAGGATTAAGATCAGACTCATTAATTCCGAATCACCCTGTACGTTCTGAACATTTAGGTATTGAGATATTTGAGATCTTATTTACTCCTCTTGTCTATTGTTGTCTATTCTGATTTCAGATATAGTTTGTCTTCTCAGGTGTCTGTCTGGTGGGTTGAAGCCAAGGTACTTGGACCAATTAGCCTAAACCATTTATTATAAGAGAACTGACCTCAGAATAGCCTCAATTGGAAGGAGGTGACCTTCCAGGCCTCAGGAATTAATTAATAAATTCGACAATTTGGGTCAAACCCTCTTCTTCGACATTTCCCAGCCCGGCTTTTGAGATTAAACAACATATGACCTATACATAAAACTGCCCTATAATCCGCAGATATCCCGTAATGCTTCTTGGCTCTCTTATAGAACTTGTAACTAATGACCTTATTAGCATTACATATGGCTAATCTCAAAAGTTCATGGTTTCCAGTTCCTTTCCAGTTTCGGAAAAAAAGTAGAGCAGATCGTCTGCTACCTGACTCAGTCTCCTAAATTCTGCTTTTAAAATAAAACTAGTTTAAAATTAGGACATAAATAAATTTGTGTCCAATTCCATTTTTCACTACGAATATATAAGGGATGGAAATATGTCCTGAAGTTTAAAAACAGGGATAAGAAATTTAAGGATGATGGAAATATATGGATTCATACATAAAATTCGTATCCCAATTTTTTCTTGAGGTTTAATTGTCCATCCTTACATATCCACAAAGGATGCTTTGGCACTAATTGCCCCTCATAGGAAATTCAGTGACAGCCTTAAAACAGCTAACTTCCATGGGAGTTTAGGGATTCAGGGCCCGTATTCACTAACTTCCTCATGTCATGAGGGAGAATTAGTGCTTAAAGCAAGCTTAACCGTGAAAAGAGTTTATGAAATGCTCGTCCCTAGCTTTTAAATCTATTAATAGTAACTTGTTCCAAGTCCTAAATCAGAATGCTTGGGTAAAAATAGAAATTTCCTGGATAATAAATCTCATTGAATTCGTTGGTAGTTGGTGTGAAGGGTGAATGGGTTTGAGTGTAAATGTAAATAACTCTCACTTTCCACAGATCATTATCCCATATTACATGCTCCTAAATAAAAGACTACACGATCTCTAAAATACGAAATACAACCCTAATCCAGTGCCAAGAAATCTCAAATTCTTTGCAAGAATTCTTGAACTTCTAAAATACCAAAGTGCATAGCCCCTGACTCATTATGCCAAGTTCAAGAGCCACAATTCATTCGATATGCGGTAATTGTCGGCATCGACCATTCGATGAGCTAAATTTCGACAAGTCTAACATCCTAATCGCTTGAAGCTATCGAAATTATGCAGAGATGTTGACTCGAAATTCATTGAATAGGCATAATTTGGACCTAATGTCACCCGGTTTTTCGACGAGTAAATTTCGACAAGAGGCAAAGAGATACTTATAATCCATATCGATAAGATAACTGTCCCCGATAACATATAATTAGTAAAAGATAAGTGTACGTTTCGCCTTCGGTGATTTCAGGTTGGTTCTCCTTTCCCATTTCGACTTCTGTGGTCGTCGAGGTGTGTTCTTCGATTTCGACAGTTCCGCCGTCCTTTGTCGACGACGAGGATTTCTTGGACGTCGTGGTCTTCTTCACCTTCTTCACTTTCTTCTCCGTCGCCGACGTCGACACTTGCATCTGCACTTCCACGTCACCCATGATCCCGACTTAAATGAGCACTTCTCTTAATCAACTAACTAATTAACAACTGCTAATTAATTACAGTTAAAGGAAAGTTAACTAGTTGTGTTCCACTGGAGAACTAGTTGAGTCTGTGAATGATTTGCGATGATGAGTGTTTTGGTGTGAGGATGTGATCGGGTAGAGTTAGAGATGGAGAATGACGGGAGATCCGAATTCGGGGATGAAGCAAAAGACCCGGTTGCCCGTATCCGTCCAATTCCTCTTCATGAGATGACTTCACTTTCGTATATTTTTAGCTTCCTCCTTCTTCTTCAATAATATTACCATTTCTTCAACACTTCCTCTACTTCTTATGACATTTTTTTCGGATGATCAAAAAAATGGTTAAAAATGGACAGGGCGTTTTGCTATGGAGTTCTATAGAAGCAGGATATAGGGGGATAGGGGGGCATTATGTATTTATTTTGGTGGTCTTGAGAGTTTCAAAGTCTCAGGATCATCAGCACTACAACATGGAACCAAGTCTCAACAACTTTAAAATCTCGAGAAGGAATCTTTAGAGTTTGAAACAAATCATTTGGGTTTGTTTAGGGTTTTACAACCCCGGGTTTGTGGGATCGGATTCACAAAAATCTACAATTTGTGTGCAGGTAACTTTATTGAAGCTTAGAAATGGTTGAAGAATTACATTTTTGGGGGCTTCGGGTTTTAACTTTGATGACAATGACAATAAGTGTATGTAATTTAGGATCATTAGGGGCATTGAGAGATAGTATATTTGTGACAACCCTTCCGGATGTCTGCTTTTTAAAACAGGAGTTTTACATGCGCTAGATATTTCGAAATTTTTAATCTTTTCAACTGCACTTATGATTTTAATATTGTACCACCATTTTAGGGGTGTTTTGACACGTTTACATAAATTATATTCATTCATTCACTAGATGTCACCAATAGCCTCATCTCGCCCCCTTAAATTTCTAGCATTATGACCCAAATGGAGACTTCAGGAAGCGTTCTTTAAAAATCGTCAAAATCTCAATGATCTTCCGATTCCAATAATCAGATTTATGAGCACAGACTGAATTGTTGAAATCTCAGGTTACTTAAAATCTTTCGTGGAAGAGGATTGGAAATTTCCAAGAACAAAGGAAGCACGTCATAATCCTAAACTAACTTTAGTTGTTACTTAAGGATGAGGTCCATTAATTTTGCATAAGAAGATTAATAATAATCTGAGAAAAGTTGAGAGTTGTTGAAAGGGTGTGAATTAGTAAGAAGTGATGAGTTTTAAATAAAAGATAGAAGACAGATTGTCAAATTGTCAACTTGCTCTTGTCATTTCATCTAAACCCTTGTTCCATTATTCATTTCCAACTAACAGTCAACAGTCCGAGACAATGCATTTTCTTTACAACAAATCCTGGCTTTTCCGATTTACTTACAATCTCCAGGCTCAACTTTCGATAGTCTCAAAACTTAAAAGCCGGATGGTTCATAAAAAACGTTCAAATCCCACTTGATTTCAGTTTATAACTTTTGGTTTTAAATCTGTTTCCAAAACTCGTAGAAAAACTCTAAACGACAATAATGATACAATTTCGGGTACAGCGACAAACGACACATGTGTCTAACGATATGTTTGCCGCAACATTAGTGTGTATACTCTCTAAAAATTCGGCTTTTGACATAATGGTTTGCCCAAATTTAATTGATCTGATCTGGCAATCAATGAATCAAACTATTTTAATCACCTATGAACACTGCCCAATTTAACAGACACATTAGAAAAACCCCGATTTAATAAAACCCGAGTGAATTATTATTACAAGAATTTATTTCGAAGGAGTTATAATTGCATCTCGAAATCATATAAAGGTTATTGCTTATTATACGTTATAGAACTAAATTTTGTAAGAATCCTGTCGAGAATCAATAAATCTAATTGTAAGCTGTCTATATGGGGTGTTTATACCGGGGAGAGTGATTTTTTGAACTCTGAGAGCCTGGGAGAGTTATTTAGGGGGTATTTATTTTAAATCTCGAGTTACTGCTATTTTTTAAGTTCCGGCTGTAACCCGGTGGTGTGATCCTAAAAATGCTGTCAGCCCCAATTATCCATCAATAGGTTCAGATAAATAGTCTCCCATCATTTATGAGCTTGAGACAGACGGAACGGCAAAAAATAACCCAATTTCGATCCCGAGAGTCCCGTGTGCAAAAAACCCAAGAGACGAGTTTAAGCCTTTGAAGATTCCGATGTTT
This sequence comes from Desoria tigrina, assembly GCA_906901685.1. NCBI lineage: Eukaryota > Metazoa > Arthropoda > Collembola > Entomobryomorpha > Isotomidae > Desoria > Desoria tigrina. The sequence goes on from CAJQTU010000087.1 coordinate 309,797, forward strand.
TGTTTTAAAAGTTTTAACACATCTCAAATTATAGGAGCTCATGATCAAACGATCATGATCCCTTGTTTAAAAAAACAACGGAATAAAAAAACACTTAGGAGAAGGACATCTCAAAAAACATTAAATGAAAATAGGCTCGTCTGCATTTATATTTTCCTATACAAATGTAGGGCAGATTAAATGGGATTAAGGTGGATTTGCTAAAAATGTTAATGATGTTTTCTACAGGATTTAAAGGGCCAAGTTCTAGTGGCCATTGTCATCCAGTCCGTTTAAATTCGAATACAAATTGGAGAGATTATGAGTCTACATGGGTTCCAGATGCAATTTAATTGTTCCAATGTCAGAGACTAATTGGTCAGGTTTATGCAACCGCAGATGTAAAATGGCAAAAACAAGTGAAAACATCAACAGTTTACGCAATACTGCCCTTCGACTTTGGCTCCTCGCGTTTTGGCAATTTTTAAAATGTCGACTGTTTTTGTGAAAAAAATACAGAAGAATTGGAATTTAGTGTCGTTGTTTTGTACGTGGGAAATGGTCTAGAAATCATAGATATTTTTAACGAACTGTTGTAAATGCAAGGAGAGGTTAAAGAATTGCGTTTCAATGTTATGAGGATTGTTGTATTAGATCAAAAAATAGAAATCTCCGAATGCCCCAATCATCGAAAAAATTAGTCGATTTAGACATTCAAATTTCCCGTAATTACTTCGTAGACTTGAAGGAAGCTCCATTAAATCGTTACAAAGGTACAGTTAAAACAGTTAAATATAGTAGTTCAAATCAAATAATTATGCAGACTGTCAGACATTAAACTGAAAAATGTTTTGAAACTGCAGTAAATGAGCTGGCAATCATCGTAGTCATTAATAATCTTATTTTTTCCACCTCAAATTTAATTATAGTTCAAATTCCAACTGAATTGTAGGGGTTCTATTCTATTATAAAAATCTGTGGATAGGTATGTGTTCTTAATTGTGATTTAGTAAATGGTGGAGTAGTGGACCTCAGGAATGAGGATCAGTCGGTGTGGAATGCTAACAAAGGCGGATCCCTTCATCTTCTAATTAAATTCGGAATTAATTGTAAATTTAAGTGTGAGATTCTGCGAAACTATAGGCCCACTTAATTCAAACATTTCAAGCACTTTGAAATTGACTGATGGCCCGTCCTTACTAACCGGAACACCAATTATTTTTGGCTAACTATCAACTACATACTTTAACCCGAACTAAGGGGCCATTCATAACTCATGTCCCAGCATTTAGCTCCTCAGTTCAAAGGTTATATTACAATAGCCCGGATTAACCCTAACTGCTTAAAAATTTAAAAAAAATCAGCTCGCACATTATAAGTTTCAAAAACCTATGTCTCTTCAATGATACTGACTGAAATACTGCACTTTTGATTCATCCGTTCGTTTTGCCATTTAGATAAATTCGATCCGATTTAATCAACAAAAGCCCCAATTTTTAAATATATTTTGGCAATTCAGGACGAGATTTCGTAAAATGCTGCAGTTTTTTGGCAAAAACAGGAGCATTTGTGGATGGGAAATGAATCAGAGCTTGTATAATTGTAAATAGTGATGGGAGTGCCGTCTCTCATCTCCAAATGGTTGAGATGTAGAACAAGTCTGAACATTTAACCCGGGTACATCTGTTCATAATTAGCCCTGTCAATCCGAAACAAGATCCAGGAATCGGGACCAGTTCCATTTAAATGTCAACCTGCCCCCAACTAACTTAAATGTCAATCAGTAGGACAAGCAGACACGTAAAAACGACATAAAACACCTGATATTGTCCATATATTACGAGTTTATGAGCTAAGGATACGGAAGAACCGACCTTCTCAATGCAAATCATAGGATCTCATTTGGGACCACTTTCCCTCATTTCATTATCCGTCGGTAACAAAAGGTTAATAGAAAATTCGGACAAACTTTGAATATAGAACATTATAAACACAGTCATTTTACAGAATCTTAATAAACAGATTTTTTTTATCCAACCCTGTGTATTTGGCAGGAGATAACTTCATTAGTTTGAATATCAGATCTGGCAATAAAACTGCAGTTTCGAGTTTCGACACAAAATAAAACCTCAACTGCAAGTTTTTAAACAAATGCATATATGCAGCTTACAAAACTAACTTAAGGTTTGCATTAATTTTAGCTGGTCCTGTATAAACAGGAATGGTAGGAAGTTAAAAATTAAAATCTCACGTGACCCCTGACCTAATTGAGAGTCCCATGGGGAGTTAATTAGAGGATGAAGAACAGTTGCATTGAAAGAAGTGGAGTGGGAGAGTTATTCCGGGTGCCGGGGGGAATTTCGGTGGATACAATAATGCTAATTCATATATCAAAGCGAATTGTTTTAATAATTACAAAATTTAGTGATAGAATTTCTTCACCGTTACTAACAATAAGTTCCGGAATCTTACAATTAAATTACAACGCTTGGAGCAATGAAATCGCAATTTGCAAATTTTTTAAATAAATGACATTTGAGAGTGAATGAGAATGTTCAAAATGTTCGCGTGTTTGAAATGCTGTAAAAATGGTGGATTTAAACCCGACGTCTCTGTCATTGCAATTGTGGTTATGTTGGTTATCCACGAATTTGCAAAACTTCGCTGCAATTCAGTACGGAAGCCCTCAAATTCCGAACAAATTGCTTCCAGACTCTTTTCCTTGTCATCTGCTATTTTTTTGTTGTTTAATTTGGCAAATCCTGTTCAATGTTCAATATGTTACAGAGTCAGTACTGAAAGTTAGAGGTTTAAGCTAGCGTTTTTTGTGTTCGTGCTGGTGGTATTGTTGGAGGTGGATGTAGGTGTCGGATTGTGGAGTCAGAAAAGCTTCAATTTCTTTTATTTCGGAATAACCTTGCCCTTCTTAGACTCTAGTAGACTATTCAAGGAAAGATGTAAATGTCGGAAATTGAGATCACGGAATAAATGACGTAGAGGAAACATAAACCAAACAGCTATTCTTCACTATATACAATCCATCTTTGGCACTCAATGGAACATTTTCAGGTGATCATCGAAATTGAACACAAATGCTTTCGATCTATTATACTAGGGACGGAAACAGTGGGGATCACTCTTGCTATTAAGACTATTAACCTACAAATGTTTACGATTTAAACTTTCCAGCTTGATGCAAACGAGGATTAAATGGAGGAAATTGTGCAAAATATGATTAAAAAAGTGGAAAAATGAGGTAAATATTGATTAAAAGGGGGAATGGGGTATAAAGATAAATTGGGGTATAAAGAGACGATATATACAAAGAGACTGGAGGTTTTAACCCATTTGAACCCTTTTGATAGTTTTTTAAGTAAACATAATTCTAAATTCTAATTTTCGATGAATTTTTGCCATTTTAACGGAAATCACATAATCCGTAAGCGAATCAGTACGAATCATTTCAACAAGCTTTTAAGTAAATATCTATGAGTTTTCACTTGGGTAGGTTCCCTTGTCGGAATGCATGTGAATGATGTCAGTATTTCGGAGATGTGAAAGTAATAATTAGGAATTATTGGCCATCAGGCCCAGTTGATACTTATCTTTTTATTACATGGTCGGATTGGCTGGGCTAATCCATATTCCCATAATATTAATCTATATATTCTAGGGGGAATAATCGGCTCTCCTTTCACTCTGCCGTTCGTTCTTATTTAGGGGACGGGTCGTATGGGACCGTATGGTCGTGGAGATGTATTTAAAACCCCTTATGTTATTATGAGTTGATGTAAAGTTGGTAGTTTAGTTATGTTCTAGAACCTAAACCCGGATGGAAGGTCCGTGTGCAAAAAGCGAGAGAGAGATCAAGAGACGTCTGCAAAAATCTGCCGAGTTATTTCCGTAAGTTCGTTTTAAGAAGATCTGATTGAACTCTCAGGAATCCTCATCTATAAACATAAACTACTACTAGAGATATAGAGAAACCATATTATATTTAACGTGCATTTAAATATACAACCCAATTACAGGACACACTTAATCGGAGCCCATTTATTAACCGAATTTCGGAATCCGATCATCAAGATTATATCAACCAACTTCCGCATCTACCTAAACTTAACTTATTCTTCAAGTTCTTTAGGAGGCAGTATATTACCTTATAGAACTTATGAGGGCATGGGTATTCGCCCAGGGCATCGGGACCAAATCACAAGGGGCATATATAGACAGTAATTAAAACCAAAAATAATAAGGTTTTGTTTTAGGAAACTAATAAAAAACATTTTCTCGTGTTCTGCTCCCTACCATAGGAATTTAAGATTATGTTTTAAAATATTTATAACATTTGGACTCACAAGGGCAGCCCTTCAATTGTTACCATTATGTCGGAGCAACATTTTGAAGAGTCGGGATCGGATTGACTGAAAGGCTCGTCATTGCAAAATTGGAATTGAGGCTGGATATTAAACACAAAAAATAGTCAAAGCAAAGCAATGTCAGCAAACCATGAACTAGGAATCAAAAACATAAACGTCACAAGAATCAATGAAATTCAAGAGCTAATATTTTAGGGGATTTATCAAACAGTTGACTTTATCAAAAGAAACCTGATATTTGCTTTCGGAAATTAAAAACAAGCCCAGATTAAGTTCAATTCATATGGACTTTGAGATCTTATAGATGACATAATATTTACCCACAAGTCTCTTATTAAACTTGAGAAGATCAACTGTTTGTTTTTATTAAGAGCAAACGTCAAATTCGGACATTCCAAAGGCAGTTCACGAACACCTAATTTAAATAAAAATAATTTTTATTGTACAATAATTTCAGACTGGGTTTTTGCTGCTTCTAATCGTGTACGAATTGACAAAGGATCGTTACAATTGGATCACATGAATTTAAACATCTAGTCAATTGAAAAATTGCAATAAGCAATTTTTTTAAATCATTTCTACCAATAAATTAATTTGACACGATTTCATGAGTTATGAGATCACGTCCACAACTTCGAACATTTCAAGAATACAACCAGATTTCCAGAACACACAACGGATCCGATACTTACAATTTTATTGCAAATACTTTAACTTGCTGATTTTTGCAATAAAGCAAGTTGGGGTTCGTTCGCATATGTATGGTCAAAAAGTCAAAAGTTGACGAAATAGGAAAATTCAGTTAAATCTATTCATAAACCCATGATAAAACCCTGCCGATTTTGTTAAAACCAAGTACATTAGGAAATTATGATGTCTATGTGAATCTCCTATACAATCGCTAATACATTTTTGATAGATCTTGTCATAAGCAAACACCCTAAATACAACCCCGCCAATTGAAGAGTTACAATTTTGACAATCTCTCTGGTATCTGTTAAGATCTTTGGATGATCCCAAGAAATGGCCAATATTAAGCAAAATAAATGGATATATTTTGTATATTTCTGCACATTAGATGAGCCTCTATCGTCTCCGTATGTCGAGCTGTTCAAGAATTGCTCTACTGAAGCTAAGGATAGTTGTAGTGTGGACATGACTGTGGTAATGGGTTGCCAAATATGAGGATAGGAGGGGGCTTATTGGGACCAGGATAGGAGCTGACGTCCTGGAATCTAAATATGAGAAATCTCTGATCGTAAAAACCGAGATTTGTTAGTCAAGAGCAGATGGACAATATGGACCTCGGATCTTACATTCAGACACACATCTCAACAATCCGACACAAATCCTCGCATAAATCACCCCCACCATTTCATTTTCATTGAATTCTACAGATTCTCAAAAAATTTAAATCCGACTTGAAATGACTAGTTTGGTAATGAAATTTTAAATTCACTAAACAGGAAAACGTACAAATATTATCCTGAAATAAGTCCCCACCCCTTAGATATGCTGCCTTTTCCGAGGGTGCACAAATATAACTTCGGGGGTTTTTGGGTATTACAGGGGGTGTTTCTGCAAACACTTTGACCCCCAAAACCGAAAATCCCGATTTTTACCCGGTTTTCGGGTTATGATTATGAGAAACATAAACAAAGTGGTATGCTTCTTTAGCCCGTTTTTATGAACAAACCCGACTTTGGTCGTGTATACTAGAATGGGATCGGGTGTTTGAGGCAGGTCATTATACAAGTAACAGCGATACGGGTTTTTGTCCAATTTCATAGATTTTTTCGGCTCTTCCAGAATCTAGAATCTCGAATCTGTAGAAGAGACGCTGTTTCGAATCTAGCAGATCTCCCGTTTCTGGTTTCCTTGTCGCTTTAACGTGTCCTGAGATGGAGGATCAAGTTTCCGAGAGATCATAACATTCTAAATTCTATCTCCTTGTATATGGGCTAATGGGAGCGGGATTCAGGATGATTATGTGATGCAATGGAAGGCCTAAAAATACCCGAATAAGGGAGAGGAGCAAGAACACAACCGGGTTTTTTATTTTACAGAGTCCCGTCTGCAAATCCGACGGGGCCGTGTGCAACCAGGAACCAAAAATCTTGGCACTCTCGGATTTAAAACCAACTTACAGAGCTACAATCCATTCGATACGCATACATATACTAAAATAAACGGATACAAACGGGTCTACCCAACTGTCAGAAACCGTCTGTGTCAAGTTACCCCAATCATAGAGTTTTTTAATGCTACAACCATAGATCGATCGATTTGAATTTGTTGAGTTGAAATAGAATCAGCCCAATTGCCCTCATCGTGGGATTTAGGGGCGTGGCCGATTTGATCAAACTTAAATTCAGTCTTCAATTTAAATGTAATGATTTTTGGTAAAGCCGTTCGGAACTTATTAAAAAATCGAACAGACCGACAGACAAGACCGTCGGACACATCACCCACATAAATGGTTTACACGAGTTAACAAGACTAATAACACTCCCAACTCTCCATCCCAAACTAACTTGCCAATTCGGAATTAGAGGTTCGGCTTGGATGGAATGCAGATACCAAAAAAATTGGAAAAACAACATTTTTTGGTGGATAATTTATTCGGAAAGTATTTACGATTTCATTCGCAATAAAAGTTGATAACAATCCGACAATCCTCATTGATTGCTTTTCCTAGCCAAGAAATGGGATGGTATTTTTGAGATGAGGTGCTAATAGATCTTCAGATTTGAATCATTAACCTAATTAATATTCTCATTTACATTTGTTCACATCCTATTGCAAACACTATTTTTTAAATTGGGATAAATTAGGATTTTTATTTTGTAGGTACAACCTCTAAATAAGCTGCATATAGGCTACAGGGTCTTTAAGGTATTGTAAGAAATTCGGACAAAAGCCCCCTTAAACAGATGTGATTCTTAACTCTCGATTTTTGTTTAAAATTTTAATTAAAAACCAAATGATTTTTGAATTCGAGGAATGTGTTTATATAGGTAATTATTTAAAATTAGAGCTCTAAGGTTAATGTCTTGAATCCGCAAAAGGATGTTAAGAATGACAAGTTCAGTTTAGTTCATAGAATTGGATGAGAATTTAAAAAAACCAAGTTGGTATGAGTTCAAGTATTTATTGATATGTTCTTTGTGTTGGTATGGTCCGTAGGTGGTGGGGCTAGGTTTTAAGTACATTTTGGTGACAATGACTCGGAAGTCGTTAGTCTGTCGATAGATCTCTATTTACTAACGTCCCTCTCCTGTCCTTAATCACGTAGATCAGTCATTAAGCCCATTCATTTACTTCACTCCCTCTTACTATCAGCTTCAAAATCTACAGAGTCAGCAATAATACATGCTTGAGATTGCCAATGAATTAGCTGTATACTTAAATCCATGGCAGTTTTAGATATTCAAGAATTTGCTGCGAAAATGAGATTTTTGGAATTTGCAGATGGATTGTTAAAATACTAAAGTCCCTTAAGTTTTAAATGAAATATAATTGTTTCGACCAAATACAGGGATCATGATTTAAGGTTACAATCGAACAACAATTGAATGATTCTCCACATTAACGAATACTGAATCAAGGAGCATTTTAAACCCTTTCATTGGGGATTTATTTGGGGGGAGAAAGTTGTTCCGGGGAATTTAATCAGTCTTTAAGTCATTGTGTTTTAAATTCTTAAAAACGATTTTAAATAATTTCCCCATCACAGTATGGTTATCGATGCTGATTCATTAATTCGTAATTTACTCGTAGATCACATGAAATAAAAACGCAATAAAAAATGTAACACTCCGTTCCACGTGAGAACTGTATAAAATTCAAGTCAATTAAGGGGATAATTAATTGTTTTGTAAGGGAAGTGTCCTCCTTTGCGGAGTTGTAGGCGTTTCTTGGGTTCGATTCATATAAACGGAATAATGTAAGTAATAAGATTAATTGGGCTCTTATATAAAATATAATCAGACCAAGCTCCAGTTCAGTCTCTTCTACTAACAGAACACAGTATCTCATTCTGTTTAGAACCAACGTATTTACACTAATTATAACGAGCACATCTCTACGCGAATACACTACTATATCCCATTAACAAAACAAAAATAACACCGATTTCTTATCCACGTGCTTTCACTCTGTTACTCTTTGCCCCTCTTGTTGGGGGTTAATTTGGGGGTTATCTCTTATCTTGTGCAAGTTAGGAAATGTGGGCACGTGGATGACCTTCTAGAACCTTTGGAGAATTTAAGCCAGGATGATTGTCATTTAAAATTTTTTATAACAATTTAAAACTAAAAACTGAAGACTTATCGAAAAGAAAAACTCGATATATTTTTAACATTTCAGCTTTATAGTAAATCGCAGCCGACTTGTTTTTCTTTCCTAGGATCCTAAGGTAGGAAATATCATAAGATTTCAGGTCCGCTCTATCGAGGGATATGATATCATGCCTTATCCCTTGTACCGGGATGAATATGATTGGACAAACAATAGGAATCATTGTTACTAAAAAATACAATGAAATCTAAACATGATAAATCTTAAAATGGGATTTAAATGGGTTTCTTGCCAATTTTTCTCTAATTTCGAGATAAAGTTAAATAAACAAAGTCTGTTTTGAAATGGATAGGAGGAGTTAAATGCGTTGGTGTAATGTTATTTTTGTGTGGAGTACGTGAGGGTGAGGTTGCATGTGTCGGGGTGATAACAATTATTATTTTTATTCGTATTATTAGATATCTCGAGTCGGCCAAAACGCTGCCAAACTTTGATTCAGAAAAATGGTGCAGTTTTTGTTGGGAATGACGGAAGTAAGAGCTTCTTTCCGTGTCTCGATCGAATTACAAACTCCGAATCTCATTCATAATCATTCTATTTCTCCAAACTCCAAAGGTCATCCCACTTACGGACGCTTACAAATCCCTAATGATCATGTAATCTATGACCATACCTGCTTTCCTATTAAAGCAGGACATGCTGTCATTCCCTAAATAGATACCCTGGTGGTGCAGTAGGGATTATTCCAAAACTGTCGAATGGGTGGGGATGTATTTCGGGGTCCAAAATTTACGACTTCAAACGAGGAGGGGGTTGTATTTCGAAGAGAAATTTGCTTCAAGTCCAATAAATGGGGTGGCGGAAAAAACTATTACTTCCCGGCAACCTAAAAAAATCCCGATTTTGGGGACGTAGTTTAAGCAAAAAAAACTGGAAATTTCCTTACAAAATTGCCGTGATTTCCCAATTTAAAAAAAATCCCGATTTCCCAATCAATTTCATGTAAAAGTGGGACATTTCCCTAAAAATTGCCCAAATTTTTCTGATTTCCCAAAAAATTCCCGGCAGCCTTATCACTCGGTTGCAAAGGTTTTCCCACCCGGTGGGGATATATTTGGGTGCATGGAACTATATTGTTTTGAATGCTGGAAAGGGTATGGGGGTTTTATTTCGAGGTCAATTCTTTCAAAGACACCCAAGTGGGTTTGTATTTCGAAGAGAATTTATTTAGAGATTAGATAAAGAGGTTCCGAACCTCAAATTGAGAGATATAAATGACTATTAGGAATAAGTAGCTCTTTTTATAGGAACCATATAAAGTTATTTGTACCGGATTGTGAGGACTAATAGTCTAACAGTATTGTAACCTCATTTCCTAGTTTACCTTCTATGAGTAATTGCAGGATTGGAGAGATCCCGTCTTATCGAAGATAAGGTAATTGAGGGAATAATAATAAGTAGGTTGAGGTTGCGGAGACGTTCTTAAAACTAATGGCATTTTCTTAACGAATCAGAGAGGATATTTTATCCCTGAACCGGAAACTAGCACAGATGGATTTTACTATTTGTTAGCATTTTTACAATTAGTTCAGATCAGAAAACAGTGTTTTAGACCTATAATTCCATTTTTCACTACCACCACCGTTTGGATCTCAATATTTTTGAGGTCGAAATACCAAACATAGTTCAGAATTCTATCTGTCATACTTTCAATTGAATTGTCAGACATCAGATTTTGTCTTTCGGAATTTATATTAAAATCTCAACAAAATGTTCATTGTTGACGGAATTCTATGAACAATTTCCTCTTTTCACAAAATTGAGGTTGAAGAACTAAAGTCAGATAAATGGTACAGAATGACACTGAAACTCTTTAAAAAACTAAGGATCTTCATTTGAACCAAGGCCGAGAAACAATTATTCAATTAATTAGGAATTAGGAATTAGCATTACAAATCTAGAACTAATACCACTAAAGATGTTGAAATAGTCTTAAAATGGTTCTTGTATTTTGTTTTGAGATAAAACAAAAAATGTGTAAGAACCCTGGAGTCACCGACAAAGGACTAGAAACTAGAGCTAGTACTAGAACTACTTCAGCGCAGAACAGTACTAGAACTACGGGGTGTCCCACGTAAAGGTTTACAACTTTTATTCAGAATGAATACAAGTTGTAATGAATACAATGGGACACCCTGTAGAACTAACAGAAATTTCAAAATTGGATTAGAACTAGAACCAAAACGATTCAGAACTAAGAACTAGAACTAGAACTAGAACTACTAGAAAAAGCTAGTAGCACCCATCACTACAAAGGAGTCAGGCCATTGAGCTTTTCCCGAAAAAAGCTGACCTCTTTGTCTACAAACTCCTTAGTCCCGACACCCTTGTCTCTGACACATATGATCTGACACCTCAGCCACCTAATCGGGTTTCAAATTGTAGGATCAATGATTAATTGCGTGTAAACAGTTTCATTGTTGAGCTTTGATTGTCAATTTTTTGGGTTGTCATTTGATGTTGTGTTTGCTGAGTATTTAAATGGTGGAGATGATGAGGTATGGGGTCTTACCTCATCACAGGAAGCACATCGTGGATGTAGCTGCTGTGCATAGTGTCTCTCACAGAAGAGTCCCGTCTTGACCTTGCAGTAAGTGAGGTCAACGAGGAATTGGGAACAGGAATCGCAGGCAAAACAGGCGGGATGCCAGACGGATCGATCTCCGAATTTCGGGGCAAACACTCCCAGCGAACCCACCCCGACGCCCTCACCACATTTCTCACAACCCTGAAACAACAACAACAACAACAATTTATTAACTCCCTCTCTACTTTTATTAATCAAAATTACTACATAGATCCTCCCATGGGCCTCTATTTCGGGGGGGGGGGGGTAATATGCCCTGAGTCAAAACATCAACTTTTTAATCTTCAACAGGTTAAGATTGGGGATGTATTTCGGTGGAAATATATAATTAATATAACGAACATTTTAATGTCATTCTAAAACGAATGAATTATATATATGTTCTATCAGAACGACCAAGTGAATGGGAAATTATTGGGAATCGTCACATTAATGTTTAAATTTTAAATACTCTGTTAGTTCATCTAATATTTTGAGGTGGGGATGCATTAAGAGAGGATCCATTTGTTAATTGGGGATTTATTAAGGGGATGGGGAATTATTTCGTACACTATCTGGAATGACTACAGGTGCGACGAATCCGACGTCCAGTGCTATCTCGTTCCTCGTATTTACAAAATCCTCGTAAGCGGAATGATGCTCCTTGTCTACATGCTTGCAGTACGCGATGGCCAAATCCTGACAACAAATACAAGAGATTTTAATCACAGTTAATTAAAGTTACTTGATTGTATATTTAAATGTCTCACTTGTTTAGGGATTTGGTGGAGAATCTGCCGATCTCGGTAGATTTCTCCGGCCGTCCCGCACTTTGGAACCTTATCCGCTGGATACTCCTTGTAGAACTCGGAAATCTGCATTAATTAAAAAACATTAATTGGTTTGTTTATTTCGGGGTGGGGAGTTATTGTGAGGGTACCTGATGGGGTGATAGGGTGGGAGGGGCCCAAGTGTAGCCCTGGTGATTGTGGGGTGGAGGTCGTATGGGGAGTCGAGTGAAGGGGTCCGTCGCGTTGCCGGACGAAACTCCGAGTTGATCTCGAATATTCAGCCACTCGTCGTGGTACAAGTCGTGAGCGTCCTTTGCACATTTACAGCTACCACAAGTCTTCCTGCAACAACAACAAGAAACAACAACAATATTAATATTTAGTTACATATTTTTTCTAAATAAAAAAGGTCAGTTCAAACCCTATTACAAGGCTTTCTCACTCTCTGAATTTAGGAAATGGGAACAACAGATACAAAGATTCAAACGAGTTTTGATTATCCTGCTCTTGTGTTTGTTGACTCGATTGATAAAAATCATTTCGTCAAAAAATATAGCAGCATGTATAACCCATTGCTTTAACCTTGTACTGGCAATAAGATTTACCCGGCGAGTCAACGAACACAATGACTTTAATTTCCGAATTAACCCCTTGGGGAGTAGTTTTATTTTTTAAACCCCCGTAGGCAGATTTATTCCAGGGTGTCCAGGTGTTTTTAAAGGGGTGAGGAATTATTTTGGGGGTGGGGGACTTATTTCGGGATAGGTTAGGGATGATAGTAAACATACCGAATAATGAATTCGTAAAGTTCTTGCTGATTGAAGACCTTGCAGTAAAGGTCAAGGACTTTGACACAAGCGTACTTGATCCCAGGCCATGGGACCAAGTGCGTGTCAAAACCCAGAGTCACGGGACACGGATGCATTACGCTAATATTGTTTTTGTTTCAAAATTGTTTTGTTCCTGATTATTAAAGTTCTGGCTTGGGCTTCGTAGCCGTAGATCTTCCATTTCTTTTTTAATCAATTTTTAAAACTCCATAAAAATCGGATTAAAAGTGATGAAGTAGTGATTAATATTTTTCATCTCGTCGGAAATTGAAATCTAAAACTTGGAATAAATTATAAGTTATTTGATTGGGAATCACTTTCTCTGAACTCAATTGAATCTCGTCGAATATTTATTACTTTAATTTACAAAAGTACGTAAGCAAACCATGCAATTGCACCACCACCACCAGAAAAAAATAGGACAAGACACATATATTATTTACATTTTTCATTAGTTCAAAATCCAATTCATTTTTATTAATGACTGTCCATAAACTCCTAACTTCCGTCCTAAAATCAAGTGAGGGTTTAGATTTAACAAGTATTTGTTTCATTTGACAATCGAATGTGTAGTTCGCTCTTATGTCGAGTAGAGCAACTCCTTACAAGGGGGATTTAGTACCAAAAAAATAAAAGCATGATTTATGAATGGAGCATTGAATATAAGCGGATGTAAATTGTATATAAGGATTAAAGGGACTGGAATAACATGTAAATGAAGTGGCTGATAAGAATTCTGATGGCAGACTAGCAAGACCGGAAATGGTTACGATGATGCTACGAACCACATTCTCCAGTCGAAACCCAACTAACTACCAACTAAACTATTCCACTTTAATTAATTATTTTTAATTGCGACCCTTAGAATTATAACTATCCATTATACAGACTACCATTCATCAATTTCGAATTCGTATGGGTGAGGTTAGGGATATTTTTCACGGTCCCAATTGAATTGAATTGAATAGTTTATTAATGTGTTAAATAGGTTCGGATAGTTTACATTTTCAAAAGTCTGTAATCATACTCTCTTTGAGTCAAACTCGTAAAAAAATTTAAACTGAAATACGAAATACCTGTTTTGTTCAGCAATTCAATGTATTTAATGATTATGCTGATCGGACTTATTCCGGGGGGACTACACTGTTGATTTCATACACAACTCCTTCTAGGGGGGACTTATTTCGGGAGATTGCTGTTCCCATACTTATTCCGGGGGGTTTATTTTATACTAGCCCTTCCAGGGGTTTTGCTCAACCCTCATTCAGGGAAATTGGGGACTTATTCCGGGGACAACTCTCCTTCCCAACTTATTCCGAAGAGCTTATGTATGAAAATACAACTCAATCTTCCTATAGGACAGGGGACTATTCCAGGAACTTGTATAATTCAACCGTTAATATTAGCGGCACTTTCACCACAATGTCCACAATAACCACTATATTCATTTATTTTTGAAAAAAAAACATACCATGTAATATCCCGATCAAGATACGTCTCACTTTCCCTATTTCTCGGATTTCTCTGCAGGTAATTTAATCCCGGAGCCTTAAAAGCTTCCCTCCTTTCACTTTGCCTTGTCTAAAACGTTGTCACTGTCACCAGAACGGTGTTCCCTATGATGACAATGTTAAAAATTGTCAGCACCAAAGAACCACCACCACTAATTGGAAAAAGTGAGACTCAGGTAGACGTAGAGGGTTGACAGTTTTTCCCGTCATAAACTGAACCTCTCTCCAGCCTCATGCAATTACTCGAGATGAGTTGTCTGGGCCATTAAAGTTTATTAAACGGATCTCGGGCTTGTACTGCTAATAATAATAATTTGTCACCTGTTTTGTCTCTTGTCTCCTCCACGTTCCTCCTAATAATGAGAGTAATAATGCCTGAAGGGAGAGGAATTCTGGTGAAGTTGTGTCGAGGAGCGTGACAAAGTGGTTGTGAATTGGGACAGGGCCGACCCTCCGACTTTTCTTCGCCAATTTATATCGATCTCCCAGACGACCTTTACGTCTTGCATCTGACTAACTATGAACTACACAAGCCCCTGTGTTCTGCAGACCAACTTACTAAAGACTAATGTTAATCCACTCCCTATATATCGAGAGTTACAAAAGTGCGGTTAATAGACATAATCTCTGATAGGGAATCTAATGGAGAGATCACATATTCTGACGACCTGCTAATCCTCAAACCCTACTTATCCACATTCACTAGCCATGGACATAAATCAGTGTGGTGGTCAGGGAGCTGGAGGGACCCGGGTTTTTGGAATAGCTTTTAAGGTAGTTGGACTACTAGTAACAGGGATCAAGGGTTTCCTAGTCCGGGGTTTTTGGAGGTTAGAGATTCTTAATTCTGATTCACATATTCAGACACAATATTCAATATGCAATATCTAGGGTTTTTGTAGTTTGATCTTTTTAGGTGTCCTAAGTTGGACCAACCTTTACAGGAAACTTCGAATTGTGAGCTTCTGTCCTCGGATAAGTCCTGTCCTTTTTAGTTTAAAATTACACAATTACGAAGCTCTTTTCTTGCCGAGTTGATACTAGCTTACAATTAGAAAAAATATTTTTATCACAAGGGCTTCAAGAAATGAGGGTCTGGGTTTTTTATACAAAGCCCGGCTCTTGGTATCCCTGTCCAAATGGTGGTAAAGGTGATAATTGTGAGAATGTGAAGGTGGAGGAGTGTCTGTGGAGCAGCCAATGTCAACTGTCACCTTCAATTCCTGGAAGAGAGAGTAGGAGGTAGAGGAGATAAGGTTTCCCATCTGCTCTATTTAAAGTGCTAAAACCCTCACCCACTTAATCTTTCATCAACCGAATTTAGACCAATTATCTGGACACAACTTTGAGACAGAGACAGAAATCAGGTACGATTTGGTGGAAGAATGGTCTGGAAATAATGGTCGATGAGAAACAATCACTGTAGCAGAAAAACCGAGTGCGGAAGGAATGGTACTGGGAAATAGCGGAATTAATGGCCTGAGGTTTTTATTTAGTTTTACATTACTTTTTTGGGCCAATTATTCAATTATATTTAATTAAGATTCACCTTGATCATCCGGAGATTGAGGACAAAATTTGTATTGTTTGTTTGTATTGACAAGATTTAAACGAAGTATGTAGTGTCTCTTAATATAAAAACACCCCGTGCCTGTTTACTCTAATCCTTTTTACATTTTTTGCGAAAAATCATGTGCAAATTTGAAAATGTATGTTTTATTTACGTGGGAATAATGGCAGAGGTGGTTTGGAATTATCGACAAATCCTTGACTTTGAAACCTGAATTGAATCCAGGAGTCTCGTCCCATTCAAGAAAACCCAACCTAATTTATTTCTCTCTCTTCGTGTTCAGAAAACAGATTCAGGATGTCAAACCAAAAGATAATCAAAGCCCAAATCTAGAGATATTAAAGGAAAAAACGCTTCCAGGTTCAAGACAAATTTCGATTTTTAAGAAAGATAGCCGACAATTGGTTCATTTTGGACGCTTTGTATCATAGAAATGGATAATATAGTACCGCAATGTACTGGAGCTTAATGAGCTTTGTACCCAATGTTTGGGTAAGATTTGTCGAACTGATCAGCAAAGTTCACATTTCTTTTGAAATAGAAGCCCATGGGGATTTATTTGAGGATCGAGAAGAGTCCAAGAATGCCCCAAAATGTGTCTGGAAAAAAGGCCGGTGTAAGTCATGAAATTAGGTGAATGCAAGAAAGCGTGTCTCAGCTTTCAGGGCACTTTCCCTTATTGCTTTTTTCACTTAATGTCCCAAAATATGTATCTACACATTCTACCTTCCACCACCAACATTCCGATATTACCAACATCTACACCCAATTTCCCATACGATATTTTACAGAGGAAAATACATGGAAATTCAATCAGAGACCACGGAACCCACACTTCCGAACTGGAAAAAAACTTTCTCTAATCTAAATTGCCAATTTATGGGCTTGACTTTGAAACGCTAGGGTTTGCTCACACATGATTTGGAACGT
Organism: Desoria tigrina; assembly: GCA_906901685.1. Lineage (NCBI taxonomy): Eukaryota > Metazoa > Arthropoda > Collembola > Entomobryomorpha > Isotomidae > Desoria > Desoria tigrina. The sequence goes on from CAJQTU010000087.1 coordinate 326,712, forward strand.
TGTCTAAAGTCCATTAGACATTTTCAGGGGATTTTGTGGATTTTGTATTTGGACGGTCCCTTGGGTGTCGACAAAGTCGGAAAGTCGTTTAAATGACAAAGATCGTCGCAGCAAGGGCGATCAGGACCTTTTATTTTATTTCCGAAAAAATCGAAGTCAGGAAATCCGGAGGTGAGGTTCAAATCAAGGCACCCTGTGTCCTCTCTATACATATCGAATAGATTTTTGACTAGGGCCACTAACTATTTGCGAGGGCTAAAATTGCCCTATATAACAAAATCCCAAAAATCCTACCTTTACCCGGTTTTCGAGTTTTATATCAATATCCTACAGAACGGAACAGATCTATTTCTTTAAAGATGTATATAAATAAATAGTAATCAAAGTATCTAGAATACAATATTTAATGGTCAGGTCGACTGACCACCCCTGACGTGTTTCTGAGTCTCTGGGTGCATCTGTAACATTCCATCCGTCGGGTCAAAAGACCGTTGTTTGCCAATAAAAACAGAGCCTAACATCTCGTATAAACGACTGTCCATAATAAGACTGCCCTAACCATCTAAAACTCTAAACCATTAAAAGGACCGTTCAAACACGACGGTTTTTAATATTTATCTCTTTTCCCCATTTGGTAAAGACCAAGAACTGAAAAATAAATCGAGATGTTTGGGAATAAAACTGTGAATAGGAGTTGTGGAGGGTCCATGGTATCGAGTTAATAAATGTGTGAGATGTGGAATCTCAGCTCACATTATTTCCTCTCTTTGCCGGGGAATAAAAATATCCGGACATGAGCTTTGATAGGTTTGACTAATGGCACTCTTATCATGAAAACTGGCTCATCATAACCAGAATACCGAAACTACTCAAATAAGCACCCACCCGCAATAATTTCATCCTAGAAGCTCTAACTACAGAGGTGTTAACAAAATAACTCCCCATGGGGGGATTATATCGGTGAGTACACTACATCCTATCCGCTGAGCGTCGTATTAATTTTTCTTTAGCCAATGCCCCAGCCAGACCTTCAATAACGTCCCTTACCTTCGATTCTTATAATGTCTAAGCTTATGACATTAAGTTTGACTACTATGGATAGGCTTGTAAAATAAGTGCCCATGGGGGTTTATTTGAGTTGTTCGTCTAAATAGCCTAGAGATAAGGACAAGTAGTTGAGAATGGAGAGGGGGAGGTGGATCTTAACGAGGATCCTCATCCCCATGGACCACACTCTCTCCTCGTCGTTATTGCTCCATATTATCTGTAATAATAGTAATAACTCTCCCTTCGGCTCCTTCATAAACAACGTCTGGTCGAGACCCCCTTAAGTTCTCTGGTCAGAGGTCAACAGAAGCCCTTGAAACAAGGAACAACCCAAAACGAATGAACTAAAGCAGAGGTTTATTTCGTATAAAAACAAGGAAATCGTGTCTGCTATAAACAATAAATGGGTTATGATTCTTATTCCGGTCTTGGGTGGATCGAGAATTCGGAATTAATTGAGGAGATTTAGGAGACGGGTTCCCCTTAATGGCCCCATTCCTTGGCCAATATTAATTTTAATAAATAATAAATAAACCAGGAATAATAGTGGGGGCATTTAGAAATTATATAAATTCGGTCGAAGGTCGGAGGGTTAAAGAGTCCTTGATACCGAAGGATATTTCGTGATTCCGTCATCGTCGCAACTTAAATTTGAAAACTGCCAAAAGATAAAGATAACCTTTAACCTTAAGCCCCCATCTGACATTATTTCAGACACATCCCATTATGGCAATCCACCACTGACATTTTCAATAAGCCCACCATAGAAGACGAAATGATCCCGGCCTGGATCAACTCCCCATCTCCAATTTCCATTACAGTCCCTGTTCCCCTTGACTCGCCGGGTAAAACTCTTTTTATCTATATGTACAGCAGCTTACAAACCTATATACAACGCGTGACTACTGGATATAGAGAATGAAACGAATTTTCCCGGCGAGTCAAAGGGAACAGGAACTTTATACTCAGAAGGGCAGTCCTCGTATTCTTGCTCTCATATCTTAACTAGCTTTTCAACTGGAATAATACCCTTGTAACTAGATACCTCCTGTTAGGGTACACATGGACAGTGCCCCATCAAGGTTAACCCCTAATCCTGATCATACGAAGGCCGGTGCGGTGTCGACTGTCGGCGTAGGTGGAATTATGAGCAGAGAATAATTTAATTAAGGCGGCGTGTCAAAGTCAAATAGAAGCAGTAAATTCATTATAATTGAAATGGATTTGTGGTTTGGTAGAATGGAGATGGACGGACAGACAACAAGTGCACATAAATCCCACAAAAGAAGATTGAAGTGAGAATGGGATTAGCATCTGTCGACTCCCCCAGAACCATTTTTATTCAATATTTGTATCCCATTAAATGCACATGCCACAAGTCACTCCATTCGGCATTCACATTAAATCACTCTCGGGATTGTCGGGATATAGAGGCTCTCATTTCAGTACGGGTCGAAATTATGCTCAGGGTCAGGAGCGATTTAATTTCCTCCCCAATTTACCGAAATAATTCCCCCGGAATAACTCCCCATCCCCTATTCTTTTATGCTACAAACTGACCTTTCCCAACTTGCCAGACGCCTGAATCGATTGACTTGGGGTACTTATTTCAGGAACTGAGGTTATTCTGCAAAATGAGCTCTGCTATTTCGTTTTATTTTGATGGAGATTTCCAGTTTCAATGTCAAGAGAATTGAGGGTCCTCATATACATAGATGCAGATGCTGAGTGGGGGGTCTCTATGGGGTCTTAAGGACCCTGAAAGGGGGCTTAGGAATCCATTGAGGCATAATCTATGCCTTTTAAACCCATTTATTTAAACGAGCAAGTAATCCCCCGAATTTCTAAGGCTCATGAAATGAAGACACAAGTAAAATGAAGATATATATTCACTTTGCTATTCAAAATTTCAAACCAGAACTGACAGCATGTCTACTTGAAACCATATGGGACCATCCTAACATATAACAGCATATTCTATTCTGTATCTTGTAGCCCTACTCCTTCTACACCTTAAAATCCACACTATCAATACAATGTCTGAGGATTTGCATAAATTTCAAAATTTGCACTAAATTCCCCGCATAACAACGTGATTCATTTTATGGACACGACAAAGTCCTTGAAGTTGCTTCTTTTAACTTATTGCGGTGTACTGGCACTAAATCCTCCGCATAAGATAATAGTGCATAGACAAAGGTCTTATTGTTAGTTTTTGACTTTCCATTCCATGCAAACAACGAGCAGATTCAGAATAAACTCCAGCTTTTCAAAATTGGCACTAAATCCCCCTTGTAGGAGAGTTTGAGCTTCAGACCTGTTTCACATCTGCTAGAGTTTCGAATCTGAACTTCGCTTTTAAGAGAACATTGCGGAAACGGATGTTTCCTTCAAACCATATGTAATAGGAATAGAAGCTAAGAAATCCCTACCGTGTGAATAAAACCCATCCAATTGGGTTCCCGAAAGTTTCCAACAAAGTCTGAAATAAATTCGTGTAGGATTAGGTACAAAAGTTTAGTAAAAAAAAGTTGGACTTGTAATAAAGTTGGAGGAGAAAGTTCTTGTGTTTCGTTAAGAGAGGATCGAGAAAGTTAACATTCCAAACAATAAGCTTCCTCAATTCATTCCAAAATGAGGCTTATTTAGGGGGGGGGGCGCTTAATTGAGTGTGAATAAATTGGACATTCCAGATTATATTTAACACAATATAACAGATACAGTACATCTGTAAACTATAGAATTGATATTTAAAATGGAAGGGAATCAGGGTTTGGGCTTTTATTTCGGTAATTTATTTTTCAAACCAAAAAATTCCCTAATCGCTTGACATTTTCATGAAATCCTCAATTCGTGGGTCAATGTGGATGGGGATCTATTCCGGGGGCTCTATTTAAAGATTTACGGTATAAATATGCGGAGCGTTTATTAATTGAGCAAAAGGGTTTAAATGGATTACTTTGTTCGGCATGCATGAGGAGGCACGTGTCACTCCCAATCAATTAACTATGTACACTAGGGAATAGAGATTATAGGACATTAGCCAGCCCAGCAGTTATTATAACATATTAGCAGCACAATGAACACAACCACAACTTAATTATAATTTAAGGAGAGTTAAGACATTAAATACTAGAGACAAATTCCAATTTAATATCCCACACACTTACAAATCAAGGGAACTAAACAGAGGGATCAAAGGCACAAAGGACACAGACAACTAAACGAGTCCACTCTATCAAAGCCATTAGAACTTGGAAATTACGGCTCATTCTAAATTTTAAAGGACATGCAGTAAGTAGGCTGTTTATTGGCTGTTGTCGACATTCGACAGTATGGCGAATTTTTGTCGAAACTCGAAATTCGACGAGATTGAGAGCTCAGAGAAGGCTAGAATCTGTCGTCACTTTTTGACACTTGCACTTGTTGATCGGTATGGGTTTAAATGCACCGTCCGTTCCACCATCACTATTTTGGAACTACTTTACCCTCATAAGGAACCATTTTTTGACACTATTTGGTTTCGAGTACCGTGTACCGTGTACCGTGTACACGGCCTCGGTATTGACTTGGCAAACTAGTAATGAGTTGTTGGCACAGTATTTGGTGACAGGTTTGGTTGGTGGGGCAGAAGTGTTTTGAATCTGTTCAGATGAGGAAGAGAAGAAGTGGAATGAAATGCCGAGATGAGGTTTCCCACAATCTAACCCTCAGAAACTCCGAATCTCCGAAACCTACTCCCTCACACTTACAACTTACTACCAACTCACACCCAAATAAATCCCCACCTCAACAGCACAACAGGTTCACCGGAAACTATATCAACACGGTTCAAAACAGAAAAAACGAAGAACCGGACCCAAAAACCCAGAGCTTTTGAGTTTAATGATTTAAACCCGCAAGTCAGTTCCTTAAACACCGAAACAGACTTTAAATATCTCCCGACTGGAGTCGGAACTACAACCGTCCAATTTGTATTCAAGAACAGGAAACTAAAAGCCAATTAATCGAGGAATAGGAATATAACTCAACCTCTGAGAATAAATTCAGATTTAGAAGCCAGGCAAGGGCCGTTCATAAACACTCACAATCAACGCCCTCTTGCATAGTCCCCCCATGGGGACTTATTTAGGGCTATTGACTTATTTAAGGATTTTTCTATTTTCGTATTTTAGAGATGAGAAAGAGGTGAATATGTAGAGTTGATGTTGGAAGTGGGGTTTCATCATAAACCATGATCGTGAATAGTTATTTAAAGGGTTAAATGCTTAATGCCCTCTCATGCCTCTCCTGCTCTACTTGCAGACCAAATTACTGCATTTTTGTATTCCAAACCTCGTCTGAAATGAAGACCCAACTTATACTTACTTGTATTATCATTGTCTAAAGATCTGAAACAAGATTTGCATTGTTTTACTGCCTGATCTTCTCGTCAACTTGCAATTTGTCACAACTTGCAACCTTCCCAAGGGCCGTCGATAAATAGCGTGAATAGCGGCGGAGGGGAGCAAAAATGTCCCACAACTAAAGGCTAGAGACAATAAACTCGTTTTTTTCGTTGTTTATGGACGGCGGTGTCTAAAGAGAGGGATTTAATGTTGGCAGAAGGATGGGATTGAATCCAGATGACAATGGGATTTATTATAGAGAAATGGAGATAGGACCGAGTTTTACGGAGATTCGGGTGTTGTGACGTCATCCGGGTATTATGTCTCCGCTCCTAACTTCATTACACTATTCTACGTCTTGAGTAACATTCGGCAAAGATCAACCGCAAAGGAATTAGGCAAGTCTCGAGTAATAACTCACCCATTATCCCATTATGCATTATAGGAATATAAATTTTAAAAACTCTAAAACGGTTGTAGACCTTCTGTATCCTATTTTGAATTCTTCTATTACCATATTCCATAGTCAGGTTTATCCCCAATCAATTTGCTTGACGAGCATTTGTGTGTCACATTCTCAGGTTTTATCAGTTAATTAGGATCTCTAGGAGAAATCGAACCACGGAAACTTAAATTTATGGATTTGGAAACCCGATTTAATCATATTTAAGCGAAAAGTTTCGAATTTTTAGAGTTTTTCGTAACCACGCTCTAGCCGCTTCTTAAAGTGTAAATTCATAACGATTATTGCTTGATTGCGCCTCAAGGGGCACCACGACTAATAAAAAAAATAGAAATATCATGTCCTGTATTTCTTACACAAGCGTCCTATGCTGGAATTAACGTATCTGATACAGCCAGAAGTAAAAACATTTGCTATCAACAAATGTTCAAAGGTTCCTTTGAGATTCCTAACATCCTAACTTGAGCTAGACATTACAAGACATTAGATAGTGAATAACAATCTCATTTTTGATGATTCTCGATGAGCTTTATAAAACGGTTCTGGCTAAAAACGTTCTGTAAAAATCGAAGCCAAAGAGCTTAAAGCATGTAAAGCTAAAGGACAAGGTTGTAATAAAAATAAAACATTTTCCCGTGTTTGTATACAAGATTTTGGAAGCGCATTTATGGCTCGTGTTCGCATCCAGCTCTGACGTTTACAATTTATAATTTAGATTTGTAATATTAATGTAATAGCATATAAATATAATGTAAAGGAAAGAATGAAGTAAAGAAACCCAAACTGTTTTGGCAATCATCCCGATCCCACTACTCAAAAAATTACAATTTCTCAATCTTATGGAGCCTTCGTTTTTGTTGTGGGACAAAAAACTTTCACGGCTTGTGGAAGCAGGACAGAGCTTCTTCGTTTCAAAAATCTTTGAATTATTAAATTGTCATTTGGCTTCCTTCTGCTTATTGGATTTTAGTCATTTTTCAAACTTCTCAATTTAGTTCAAACTTTTCGAAGTTTGGCCAAAAAAAATGAGTTTTGTGGTCCAAAGCAAATCAGCTTGATGTACAAAGATAAATGCTGTAAATTAGAAATTTAGAAGAGGATTTGATGGCTGATAAATTTAATCCAATTTCAGTGTAAATCCCTTGGGCGAGCTATTTTTAAACAAAATCCCTCGAAAATTGTGAAGTTTAGCATGGTGAAATATGGGGACTTATTTCGGAAAAGCTATTTGCAGCAAGTGTCAAGTTTCTCGAGATTTTAAGCTTTGTTAGTGCTTGTAGATTGTAAATAAACCCCGTGGGTTGGGCTTAAAAATCGGGGGTTTTAAGATTTTTAATTACTTGAAATTTTAAGGGTTTGGAAAAATCCGAGGTTTTTGTTGTAAATTTTTTTTTGGAACAATTCTACTGTTTTTAAAAGTCGAATTAAATTACGTTAACTTGCCCTATTTTCTATTTTTCCAAGCAAAGCACATAGTGCTTTAAATATCTGCTTTGAATACAAATGAAAGTTAATTTAATTGTGCAATTATTTAAATGTTCGAAACGTTCAGAGAAGAGGAGGCACGAAAACAATAAAACCGTCTCCGGTTTAAACAATAAGTATACAATAAACCCGATATTTATTACGCAGTTTCCGTTTCCGCTTTTTTGGCATATACATTTAGAAGTCGTAATCCATTTCTATGAATGTCTCTTACTGCATTCCCAATTGCCAACAATATAAAAATATCTCCTATACTAAACACGAAAGTATTGAGAGCTGAATAGATTGAGACATTGTTTCTTGTATTTTAATATTTCTTGGGATAATAACTCAAATTCCGAATAATCCCTTCACTTTCATTGCCAAAAAATGCGAAAAATGTCACTAAAAACTTTGTTCCCTACTTTTCTTATTCTCTTAAGTGCAAAAAAAATTTGCAAACTTTATTGGCCTTCTCTCTAGTTTAGTTTTGCGGAGGATGTCTAATGGAAGTTGATACCCGACACCTTCGTATTCGTATTTATATTTTATATATACTTGCCATTTATATCAGGGCTTGTTCATAAACTACAGTTTCAAAGCTTCGATATTCATTCATGGTTCGATTAAGTTGCGGTGAAGAATTGGGTTTAAAATTGTGGGGAACTGAAAATTGTCGCTGTGTTAAATTAAATATTTTTACTCTCTAAGCTTTTGTGGATTCTAATACGCAAAATCATCATTTTCTGACACCCTACTAACTTTTTGTTATTTTTGAAAATTGGATTTTTTTTACTCAACTGCAAATGTGAATCCGGTTTAATACTAACAAAAATTCACTTTTGCATGTTCTTAGCTACATATTGTTTTTAGCTGTAAAATATATTTAAATACTTATTGTTAGATTTGGAGCGGGACTCTTTTAAGGAATCTTCAAAAGAGAATATAACTCTATATTTCGACAATTGACTCATCCCACAAAATAGTCGAAAGAGTTATTTATGCGGACAAACTATTTTCAAGCAAAAGGTCCAAAAACGGGATTTATGGATACTTACAATGGAACATTCCCAACTGTACAACCCCGATATTTTTCAAACTAGTCTCATTCGAAGAGAAACAAAAATAGTGAAACGTTAACATTGGAACTATCGGTGACTAAAATAGTTTTGACCTAGTAAAGTCGGTGAGAAGGTCAAGAAGCGGGCGTTATTTCAGGGATTCCTATAGTAAATCTACATTTGAATTTTGCGAAACGACTAATACCCGTGCAATGTTAATTTGGGGGTGTCCTCCAATGTTAACTCCCTATCTCCATCCCGACTTTTTGGAGAAAAGTGGTGAAAAGGTAAAAACCTCTCTCTTCTTTCTCCCCTACTCACCGCTGCTCATTTTTACCGTGAAAAGCGCCGTTCTTGACATTCCCACCTACTTTACTAGGTCAAAACGATTTTAGTCACCGATAGTTCCAATGTTAAAGTTTCATTATTTTTGTTTCTCTTTCGAATGAGACTAGTTTGAAAAATGTCGGGGTTGTACAGTTGGGAATGTTTCCTTGTTAGTTGAGACCTAGTGTTGTATCGTCGGTTGGCTGTGGCTGGTTGTGTGAGATTAGACGGAGATAAAGATGTCAAATATGTTCCCCTGCCCCGTCTCACAAAACACAAATCCTGACTTAGCAATCAAATTTAGAGGAAGTTGTATAACTAGAACGTTTGATATTTGATATCCTATCGTCCCATCCGGGTATCATGATACCCGACTCTCCTACTCCTAAAAACACGGCTTTTAATACTCGTTTCTAAATAAATCCTCACGGGATCTTCGTCCATTAGTTATACAGACTTTAAAATGTACGACAGTTGCATCTGAAAACCCTACGACCTTTTCATGATCCGTCGGTAATGGATTTCATAAAACATTTTATGCTATGCAGAATGGAAGGACGACATTCACAAACATAAGTTTTTACATTTTAACATTTTTAAAGAAATCGTCAAGCGGCAATATAGCATTTTTTGCTAATTTCTATAGTATTTACACTATTCTATGTATTTTTAAAGGTTAGGGGTCCTGATTCAAAACAAGAAATTGCAAAATCTAAAAGTAAGCAAATTATCTGCGAAAGCACAAGCACTAACAAGCACATGATTTGTAATGGAAAACAAACTCCGGGTTCATGGTTCCTACTTTGCTTGTACATTAATTTAGTTATTAGTTTCAAAATATCCCATAGAATTTAAGTAGCCCAATAGGTTTAAAGATAACCATCCGTTTCATAGTTTTAAATAGCCATCCTAAATAACATCCCTCTTGTTACGTCATCGGCTCTTAAAGGTGCGTGAATTATGTTAGGGTGACATCTGGTGGTGAGTATCATAATTCATGAATAAAATAAACTCTTGTCTATACCTCGCTTTACGAAGGGCATTTCGTGCCAAAAATAAGAAATATAGCTCGTACAAGTATTGGATCAGTATCGTTGCTCGTGTCGCAAATCTTTTATGCATTCAATGGACGTGAAAATATTTTTCCCGATTTTTTCTATCGTTTGTCTGTGTTTTATATGAAAGACGGTGTCTTGTAACCTCGAGAGATAAAAGTGATGTGGATTGAATTTCTATGAGGAGAAAGATTTGTGGGACGGAAATCCCTGTTTGAGTCTCTTCTAACTATTCAGTTCCCGAACTTGAGGAGACCGCAAAGTCCATAAATCTAATAAATCCCGATTCGGGGCATTCACGGACAATTATCCTTTTGCCCCCAAACCTGAAGTTGGGCTGTGAAATCCCGTATTTCACCGGAAGTGGAGTCTGTGAATGGCCAGTTTCTCTGACTCTGTTTGTGTATGTGAATATGTGAGATTTGGGCTGGATTTATTTTATGAGGTCACCATCTGGTCTGGGTTTATTGGCAGAAGCCAAAATCAACACACTTCCGTCTCCGCTAATTATCTCAATTCTACACCTTCATATCAGAACTACTAACAAGTTGCTGAGGAACTAAAAATACACTTTTCACCCATTCGCATATCCAAACAAATAATGGGACAACCGTTTCTGTCTCTCTGTCGCACCGTCTCCGAAGCTTACAATCCTCACCCCTTAAATTCAAATCATTGGTGACCAATGCCCCCGTCTTTTACGACATGAATCATGAATCCCAATTACTTTTACTTTCATAATACTCTTGCAATATAATTACATTAGTTAAACTTTTAATGCCTAATTTAGCAAAATAGCTTACAATTAGTAATACATTAATTTTAAAATCAGTGTGAAAAAAGTTAATATAATTTCCTTCCCTTCTTTGTTCTTGGTGGGTGTAGCATTAAAACTTTAAACCTTATTAAAACGGTGATTTTAAGGAAACAAAATATTTTACTAGAAGTTTACCATTTCCGTTCGAAAATTAGTAAAAATGCATAAAAATGAAATAGGTCCTCTGATGGGTGGTGATGAAGATAAATAAATTGGTGACTCGGTTTTTGACAATTCATAATACAAATCAAATCAGTTTCAAGTGGCTAACGGAAAATGATTGAAATTGATAAATATTTGATAATTAAAAGACCGTCGTCGACTCTTTGTCCTTGAAACCTTTCCACTTCTGCTTTCTCACGTTAGAAATAAATTCGAATTGTATTGAAAAAGCAAATTCTTTATTCCTGAAAGTTGTTGAAAGAAAAAAGAGAGAAATTGAATTGGAAAAGTAATTCTTCTCAAAAAACAAAGTTCCGAATCGGAGAAAAAGGATGAAAGTTTGGCAAAGTTATTTTGGGGACCTTGACCGTACTCCCCCCTTACTTAAGATTAGAAAATCGGAACTTTTTCATTTATACAGTTTAAATTACGGGAATCGGAAAGTATACCATAATTGCCTTTGCTTCTCTATAAATTACAGTTAAATTGACAAATTATTTACCAATAAAACTGTGTATTTTCGGTGGAAAAATTATAACTGAAACTTAATATAAAGTAAGTTGAGGTTTTGGATTGTTTTAGTTGCTCAGTCCCCGTTCTTGAAAGGTGGTAAGTGTCCTCATCGGAGCTGATTTGGCAAAGTCTTTGATTTATAAAAAGGTCATCTCCGAAAAGTCGGGATTAAAAGGAAAGGAAAGGTGGCCCAATCTTTCAAACTCCGACATTTATTACCCCCACCCATTTCTTACACCTTGCCCACTCCTACTCTCCAGGCCCATTCACATACTACTACACCCTGCCTTAATAAAACCCCATATGGGCACTTATTCTGCACATCAAGCATCATCCAGGAGTATCAAACTTTTCGTAAATATGAAATAGGATAGGGTAGTATAAGAAATAAAATACCGAAATACGTACTTTTACTTCGGATATGAATCCGTTACAAGTTAGAATGGACCAGCAAAACATGCACCACCCCGATGACTTTGATGAAAGGAAAACATATGCCGTTGTTGTTAGTGAAGTCAGTTAGGCCAATTTGACAGTAATAAGTTGGGCGATGATAATATATGAGAAGGTCCTTGTTCATTGATTGAGAGGAGGGTCTGTCGTTTCTAAATGATTACCTTGAATTGATGATGACATTAAGAGGTCAGGCTATTTATAGATATTCTCCATCATCTCTTCTACTAATCCAATCCCCAACCTTCAGTTCTAGTTAAGCAGGAAGGTATGGGACATTTACGACGACATTAAACCAGGATTGACATTTACCTTCCCTTCTCCGTCTTTAAATTAGCATTGGACTTTGGATTATTGGACCAAATTCCGGCACTAACCTAGCCCAACGGAACGTAGGTTGTGTTGTCTCGGAATTATTAGCATTTGGTGTCGGAGGGTGTGACGTTAGGTGCAAAGGGCCCACATTGTGCCCTTAAGAAATGCTGAAGGCCGTAAAGATTGCTAAATTGCTGGTGGTTCCTGTCCGTCTGCCAGCTGCCAGTTCAGCTACTTTACTTTTCCACCTAGTCAGTCAAATAAGTAAAAATCGATGGAGCTGTTAGCGCCTATTAGCCCATAAAGTTTCTACCCCGTCAATTACGATTAGAGATCAGTTTTGGGCTTGTCGACGGGCTAAGTAGCCCTTTGGGATGGGACTGATATGAACAAGAGCTTCTAATAACACTAGCTGCACCAATTTCAGGAACATCCATACATGATGAGAGTCAATAGCAATTACGATCTATGGAGATGTAAAAAAAAACAGTTTTAACCCGTTTTGGGGTACGACTCGAATACACTTGCATAAATCAGAGCTCTGGATAAACTTCAGTTTTAAAACACTAATTTCACTCGGAATTATAAATGAATCATTTTATTGTAAGTACATTGCAGAAGTACCAAAAACACCGATGGCATGAACCGAAGTAGAACCTTAAAGTACAAATGTATGGGCTATTGATTTGATTAAATTAAATATTTTTGATTGAGTGTGCCAACGTCAAGTGAAAACTTTATTTATTATTAGATGACTGTTAATTTTGATTATTTATTAATTTTGTTAGTAGGCAAATTTTAATTCAGGGGCACCTGTACAACACGAGGGGACTGATGCATCAAAATGGGGGCCGATTCTTTTTATTAGAGGGCGAGTTCAGTTGTAAGCTAGTTCATACGAATCAGGGGCCTAATTCCCAATTTATAGGTGTCTGGTTAAGTTTAACCAATTCCACAACTACCAATAAGACTGTGACTCGAGCAAGGGTGGACCATTTCCCAAGTTTATTTGGGGAATTGTGCCCAAAAACTTCCTGAAACTTTCCCGAATAAAAGCATAAATGACCCTAAAAGTGACCTTGGATCTAGACGATTGATATGGAACGGAGGGTATGATTGACCCCACTGAAGGGAGATGACACGCCAAAGCCTCATAAAGATAAAGATAACGGTTTGGGAATAAAATACTGAACTCACCGACATCAAACTACTTGAACAGAGACATCGAGGAATTTTTTTAGATAATATTTCCCTCTAGATCTTGCTAATAATCTTATTCAAGGAATGAGACCTAATAATCGTTAGATATTTCCTAAAACATAGCATCATTATTCATTTTTTGACTTGAACAAATTACAATCCCAATTCTTCCTTTGCCAAACAAAACTCAATTCATTTTCTTTGAATCACCAAAAATCACAGTACTTTAATTAAGGACTTTGGCAGCCATGTAATTAATATATTATTGTAGTCATCATGTAAATCACATCCACCCGATTTATTAAGTAAGAATCTGAATCTGCTTCATCAGGTTTGGTAGGATTTAAGCCAGAAATTTATACGTAGTTTCATGGATAAGCATCTTTTAAAGCAAGGTATTGTATTTATTTCGGGAATATAGAGTACAATTTTGTCATTTAATGTAGTTAAAGTGACAAACATTTGAATCAAATTGTCACCTCACATGCTTCGACATTTCTGTGAAAAGAGTGAATTTTGACGGAAGTTTGACGATGAGATTAAAAACATATTTTAAAGGGACTGTCGCATTTTTTTGGAATTTAGGCCCTTTTAAGATGCGCTTCTATTGATTTTATTCCGGTTGTATTTTCTATTTCAGGAATAGTTGTTCTGATTAATCCCCCATCACGTGGTAAAGATCTCCAATATTTCATCAATACCTCGAAACGTAGCACTAGGAATGTTATGTAATATTGCTACAATGACATGAATATTCAAAATGTAATACGATAGCTAAGATTTAGCAACTTTCAAGTGATTCTTTTTGTGCCGTTTAAAGTAGAATGTAAGAAGGCACTAAAGCCATGTTTTAGTCTGAAGGTGAATTTGTTTGGGTCTGGATGACTGGAGAAGATATTACGTCATTTGTAAATTGGTAATGATAATCATAACACATCCATTTGCAAGATAAACAGAGAGCACATTGCAGTTCCTATTAGAGCACAAGCCAAACCTCCCTCCAGATCATCATCATCAGATGATCATCCTTCGATAAATAAATAAACCGTTGCAAGCGCACATCGTAAAAGGGTGAAACCACACGAGAAAGACGTCAAATACTGTTTAACGTTGAGCAATGTTAAGCGTTATTTGCCTCACACGTCAGGAGGGGCGTTGTCTCACATTTCCCCAACCATAGAGTAAAATTGTATACATCGTTGAATAGCACTTGACAGTATCTTTCCAACAATCTATCACACATGTGCATGTGGGGTTGCAATTTTTTAAAATTGTGACCTTTGACCGTAGACCTCTTACCTATTCGGCCCTTAAACGAACTTAGCCTCCGCTTAAAAATTAACAGTTTCGCGGAAAAAGAATTTGAAAATACTCAACCGTTCGAGAGTTAGAGCACAAACAGATGGACAGACGGACGGACGGACAGAGTAAAACCATTAAAGGGTTTCACCCTTGAACAAATGAGATTTACTATTGAATCAGTTAATGGACCTTCAGAGCCTAATTCCATACATTGAAACAGGGTTCCCCACACCATATACCACCGGGGTTATTCACCAATTTGCAGTTTCTACACATTCATACAGGGTTCCGCAGTCCACGGGGTTTCATTCTTTCATTCGAAAATTTACAATCTACCCTGCATTCTCAAATACAGTCCCACTGTTATTACATTTCTGTCGTTAAAATCAGATCATTTAAAATCCTGAAACCCTGTAATTGAGAATAGGAGACTTAGGAGATATCATAATTTAAATAGTATATTCCATACGGATATCAGATGTATCACTATAGTGTTTTCAATAGCTCGTGCCTGGTCCGCATTCCAGAGCTCGTATTAAATGATCATATAATGTAACATAAACATCCGCTCTCTCCAATACCAAATCATACTCTGGCCATTTAAACAATAATAATTTTTACTATTTTTAGCTCTTATTCATACTCTATATAGTAAACACAGCTATAGAAATGACAAATGTGGTAGTAGAATTGTGACAAATTATAAATTGTAATGAGGTATTCACAGAAGCCGTTCTGAGTCAGAAGAAGGTGTCAATTATAATTTTTTTTAAATTCCAATTTAGTCCTAAACCAACTTTTAAAATTTAAATGTAACTGGCTGACTTATGAGTTAAAGATAATATGATTTTAAAGCCAAGCCCACACCTACACAAAATAAATATCCAAGGTACTTTGTCCATGCAAATGCAAAAACATGGGAATCTCAGGGCCACACTTTACTACATTGCCTAAACTATCCAGTTTTTTTTCCAAAACCTACTATTATTCACTATACTACTATTTCCAAGGGTCTGTTCAGAAACCACGTCCAGAAAAAATAATTTTAATTTGTTTAAAATAATAAATGGGGATTTAATTTTGAATCTATTTGACACATAAATAAAGTTTAAATCAAATCAAATCAAATTTAGGTGGTAAAGGCAATCCACAAAAACACGAAACTAGTTGTGAACATACCGCAATTTCCACAAGTTCGTAGATTGTAATTGGGTTTCTCAATTTGGATTCTGTGATTTGGAGCTAATGGAGATGATAATTACTAAAACCACAACTCCCTTTAACTTTTTAATACCTTTAACTCAAAATCAGTATCAATAGCCAATCAATTCCATTTTAATCGATTATGTAGTTTTTTATTGAAATTGATGTAATTCCACTTGACAAAAAACGTCAGCCTTCATGATCATCTCCACTACGCCTTTCGTTTACAATTTTAGAATTTTTCCAGACCTTAATACTATTTCATATTTTTGACACAAGATCTGAATGAGCGATTATTAAATTAATGCATTGGAAATTAATTGTATGGGTACAAAGGGTCTTCATTCCTTAATCAATTATATTTCATTGGAAATCTTATAAAACTCAACAACCTTTCCAAATGACAAAATCTTTTGAAATAAGTTCTGGTTTTTCGTCCAACGAATTAAAAATAATTTTATGACAAAACTGAGACAATGGAAGTTAATTAGTGTGGAACAAATGACTTATTATTAAACCCTCAGATTAATTATTTGAACTTGCAAAACAGTTTATTTAAATCCCAAACTAAAGGCAGTCACTATGCTAATTTACAGAAGACAAAAGACATTATTTCATCAAAATTCTTGGCCCAAGCCGGTAGACCTCAATATTAAAAAATAAACTCTGAAGTGTTTACTTCGTGCAGGATTTATTAGTCTTGGCACTCTTGGAGTTTCACAGAATTGTATGGAAATGACACAAAAAATAATGATATCAGCATCCAATTTATTATGTTATCTTCGCAACTCTTCTCTGTAATATTTATTGCAAAAACCTATGGATCCGATATAATCAAGAAATAAAAAACTGCACGGTCAACTCAATAGCGATAAGTGATTAATTTCAGCGAAACTTCGACAGACAAAACGAAGACTCTCCAGTTGAGAGGTTTTTAAATCTCCATGAATAATAATATAGTAATTAACCTACTGCACTTTAATTCAATTTCTAACTTATGCTAACCTCATTTAATGGATGACTGATTTAATTGATGAGCAGTTAAGTCTAAATGTAAACACATTTCTAAATAATTAAAAAGTACAAAATCTGACCTCCAAGGATGAGGGATGAATCCAGACGGGCAATCGCATTCCCAACACGGACGCCCGATTTCACTTCGCACTTCTTCCTCCTAAATTAAAACATCAGTAATCAGTATTATATTCATATGGTTAACATTGTCTCATTTTTCATTAATTTTCAAAATAATACACTAATTAAAGTACATCATTTTTCAACTGATGAACGGGTTACTCAATCAATAGACACTATTTAAAGCTTAAATGGGTTCCGGGCGATTATTTTGATGAAAGATGTTAATATATGCTTCTGACGAAATACGTGGATATCCCTTTCATAATCCGATTAGCTATGGGGATTAATATCTCCCATGTGCTTTAAAACCTTCTCACGTTTCAAATCAATTGTTTGAGTGGACTAATTAATTGTGGCAATTAGTTGTAATTAAAATGAATGATAATGAGTTCTGGTGATGAACGGACCGTGTTACGCTGTCTCTGTAAGGGGATCCTGGAATTGTGTCCAGACCCGAAGCCGGTGTTTTTGGTGGAAGGAGTTGACTGTTTGACAGACTCTGGATATCTGACATCCACCGGATGAAGGAGAGCTGACATTATCCCACCACTTTATATACTACCTTTTAATATAGACAATTATATTCCAATAATCTGACTGAGCTTATGTCACTTTTAGACACAATCTCCAGCAGCAGATTCACAAACAATTGCACAAAACCCTGTAAAACACAAAACAGTTGGAGGATTTAGGAATCAGCCGGCTTTGCGGATCTATTCTGTCACCTCTCAAAAGCACAAGTTCTGTGACTCTAATTAGGAGATTAGGGAATGTGACAAAATGACTAATCCTGGACGAGGAAGGTCATGTGCAAAATGCAGCTCTATTTTGGTGCAGTATTATTGGTGAAGTAAATATTTGTTGTGAGGAAGAATGTTGCAGAATGGGGCTAGTCCAGGATCTGAATGGAGATGAGGATGATGATGATGTGGTGGTGGTGGTGGTTTTGGAATCTGATCTCTCATCTGATTATGCAACTCACATTTCTTGGACTCTGGTCAAGTAGTGCTAGATTCTACGGCCCATAGCCTATATGGTGCTTGGGATTTGAGATGGACATTAGTTATCTAGAATCTAGACAGAGCCCCCAGCACAAGTAGGATCAGCTTAACCCTTTCTTGTATACCGTAGTTATTGGAATAAGTCCCCAGGGGGGTTTTAATTTAAATCACGATAACAAGTTGCAGTGGCTTAGTATTAAGGGATAGGGGGTGTGGAGTTGTTTCGGGGGCTTATTTCAGGTTTTACGGTATCAGCTAGTTGTTTCCAGTAATCTTTGTCTTAACCCTTCTAAACCAATTGTTTCTTGGCTCATCTCGACGAATTTGGCTTCTATTTTGTTGGGGAATTTACCGCAGATCCATGTATAAGTCCCCTTAATAACTCCCCACTTTCATATCTTTCCCATGCTATTGACTATGTCAATTTAAATAAGTTGTAGGGAAAAGTTATGCCGAAATGAAGGAATTGACGGTAAGGGTCTGCTAGTTGCAGTTTTAAGTCTATGAAATTGAGGATTTTGGATGATTCACTGAATTTGCTTCGAGTACTTGCCATTTTTAGTCAAGTATCTTTAGTTTACGAGCTTGCAAATTTTACGGGTTTTTCTGATTGAAGATTGTGACTCAGAATGACAGAATGTAAATGTGTACCTGTCACCTCTCTAACTTCTAGCTTAATGTGCCTTACTGAATTGTGTCAAACGGTTTCCGGTCTTTTGTTGTTATAGGGCTGTTCATAAATTATCTTGTCGTACCAAACATTTGGATCCAAGAATTGTACATTAGAATCTATTAAAAATTCGACATTGTCGGGTGTTTCACAATTTTAAAAAACACTACTCGAAATACTGTTTTAAGTTCGCAAGAAGTTATTCTATTTAAATTTAAAGTCTTTTGTTGCAGGCTGAGCAAAGTTATTCCGGTGGAGGACTTATTCCGGGGAGTTTAAATGAATCAGCTCGTGAATAAATAAGATGGTTGGGTTAGATTTTTATTGCCAATAGTTGTGCATTGAAGTTTTGTTCCCCTTCCATCATATTCCTGTTAATCAAGTTAGAGAACTTGGATGATGAGGACCTGCCATTTACTTATTTATAGATACAGTTTGTTTATGGCTTTGCAAAAAATACCTGGAATCCATTTATCCAGAGGCATAATAGACTTCTATTATTAAAGGCCTAAACGCTTCAATGGGCTCACTCGGTCCGTCTGTCCGTCCAACTCATTCCTAATCGGTCCAATATGTTGACATTTTTTTCAGGAAAATAATCCATAACTCGAATCCAGAGGAGACTAGTTTGAGGGTCGTGTAGGTCAAATGTCAAGGACCTACTGCCAAAGCTGACAAGGGACGTAAGGGAAAGACAAATGCCCGATCGTCTTGAAACTTTTACCACTGTTATAACACACTAATGTGAACAATAAAACCATAAAAATTAGCTGCCCTAATTTGTGTTTACTATGTTTAAAAAATTCGCGAAATAAAAAAATCCATGAAATTAACATTTTCAAACCCATGCAAAATCATCAGTTTTGGTCCGATTTTCAAAATTTTTGCATTTTTGTGATGCTAAAAAGTAAAATTTTACAGAAATGTAAAAGTATCAATTTTCTGTCGTTTTTTGTCTTTTTTTATATTTTGGCGAGTGACGGTTACATAAAAAATCTTAAAAAATCTTGAAAAAAAATCAGAAAAGTAATACTTTTATATTTTGGTAAAATTTCACTCTTTAGCATCACAAAAATGCAAAAATCTTACGTCCCTTGTGAGGTAAAGTGACCGTCAATGATGGCTTTACTCAATGGTTGGGGCACTGTGAGATGATTTATCAAACGAATCGCACCCGTTCGACAACCAGGAAAATCGCTTGAAATCTTGTTTCGTGTGGTTTCACTCTTTTGAGATGTGCGTTTGCAATGGTTTGCTTGTAACTTGTAATGTTGCAAAGAGGATAAGCTAGAACAATTACTCCAGATTAGCTGAATGTGAAATGGTGGTTGTTGGTCAGGGCCAACCCGATTTCCAACTTCCCTTTTTAGGACATCTCAATCTCAAAAGACCCCAAAAAATGAACGGGTGGAGTTCTTTTATTCCACTACAATTCTTTATTTCATTACAACCTCGCATCATTCAAGCTTTACAACCATCTTCACAGTCAGCCTGTGTAGATTTTTTTGTAGATTTTTATTGTACTGTGAGCTGTGACACAAGATATATTAGATCCGTCAATTGACTAGCTTATCAAATGGCAAAGATTTTGCCACAGTCTATAAAGATCTTGATCTTACAAATTATATCTTTAATAAAGTTAATAACCTTCTTTATTACAATTCGTTGGGCCTAAAAAATAAATAGGGTGATACGGAGAAAATAGGTGAATAATCATGTAATTATAGTTATGGTTAGTAAATCCCGGTATAAAAGACCCCTCCGCCAAAAATTTGACCTTTGAATTTAAAAAAATGACGCGATGATTATATGATGGGGGCAAATTCCGATTTCAGTGGTCGACTTCATGATCTGTCTGGGCAGTTTCATAAATCAATGCAGTGGCCAGACTCTTTTGTTTGGTGTTGGCAAATTCATATAGGCACTTTACCATTTTGAGCACATTAATAAACTTCCAATTTCAAATTTAATGGTGCTCAACAGTGAGATTGACATATCAGGATTCAGGATGCCGAACAATTGGCTACTTCATTTGCTTATCAATCATCCAATCCAAAGATCATGGCCAAAGTAAATAATGTATTTATTTAGGCAGTAATTTGTGTGGTTACAATTAAAATTGTCTGTATTTTGCTAGTACTAAATGAACTGAAATTGTATGAATTGAAGTTAGAGTCCGAGTAGTCCGCCGCCGTATCCGGTGAGGAAGTCAGGACAGCGCGTGTTACTGCAGTCTGGGTGTTGACCGTTACAGCCGGGTTTGACGCAGGCCCAGTCCTCCCAGTCGAAATGGACCACGTCGATTGGCTTGAACCACTCGCATCTGCTTCCGGGGCAGGAGTCGGAGCACTTGGCCCCGTACGCAGCCTCGCACGTGATCGAGCAGTCCCCCGGATAACTAGGTAGACACTCGTGGATTGCCGTCACCGGGACCGGCGCATGCGCCACGTCACCTTCAACGTCATCCTCCTCCGACGACGACACGTATCTGTAGCTGCTCACCGAACCTGCCATCCCAGACTTACGCCTTGGACCCGACAAAAAACTCGACCCTCCTTCCATGAATTCTCCACACAGGCTCATGCATGCTGACCGCTTGTCTAGTTTTTAAGTTTTTAAATCGGGTAAAATTAAACAACTGCTGATATTTAATGATTTTGGATTTGGTGATTCAAAAAACTGAAATGTAGAGCTGACGACGCGAGGAGTCGAACCCGGGCACGTTTATTTCGATATCACATTACGGTTACCGTACACCTTAAATAAACCCTCCAATGCTGGACCGGAACCCTCGCTCAAAAGCAATATTATAATACAAAGGGCGATGAGAAAATATCCCAAATTTATTAATTAAAATGAAGTTTTTCTCTTGAATTAGCTGGACTCTATTAGCTGAAAAAATGTGTTCACACCCCGTGATAACCCAAATACAAATTAGATAGTTAAATTAGGAAGATACCTGAACTAGCTGGAACAATGCTAGAAATGAAGACTGTAATACTAACGAGATGAAATATCCAATTTGTGATGGACATGATTCAGCTTTTGATTCTGATTATGCTAATCCAGTCAACTGCAGTGAAATTATTATTTTTATTTAAATGTGATATTCCTCCAGATCCGTATGTGAAATCATAAGTTGGTTTAAGGTTAGGTTAGCGACTAAAATACTAGATACAAATTGCAACGTAATCAATTGACTTTGTTTTGTAATCAAGTAGTTATTCCTGGAATTTTTGTTCTTGGTTCCTGTAGTTAGTTGATTAGTTAGCGTTGACCCTTGCCAATGTTCTTTTAATTATCAAACGAAGTTGTTTTCTAACTAAACCTCAATGTTTGTTTTTTATAGTTGCTCGTGTAACAAGATTATTTAGAATATTGCCTAAGTTATGCTAAACAAGACTGGTGGGGAGGCCACAGAACGTTGGGCAGGGGCTATTTAGTTTTGCTGGAGGCCCAGCAACGATACAATCTGGTGTAGTAGTTCAGATATCTACCCCTACATACCTGGCATAGCTCGGTATTCTACCTCTACCTACCCCTGCCTACCTCGCATAGCTCGGCATCCTACCTCTACCTATCCCTAAATACCTCGCATAGCTCGGTATTCTACCTCGCATAGCTCGGTATTCTACCTCTACTTATCCCTAAATGCCTCGCATAGCTTGGTATTCTACCTCTACTTATCCCTAAATGCCTCGCATAGCTTGGTATTCTACCTCTACCTATCCCTACATACCTCGCATAGCTCGGTATTCTACCTCTGCCTACCCCTACATACCTCGCATAGCTCGGTATTCTACCTCTGCCTACCCCTACATACCTCGCATAGCTCGGTATTCTACCTCTAGCTACCTCGCATAGCTCCGCATCCTACTCCTATCTACCTCGCATAGCTCCGCATCCTACTCCTATCTACCTCGCATAGCTCGGTATCCTACTCCTATCTACCTCGCATAGCTCGGTATCCTACCCCTAGCTACCTCGCATAGCTCGGTATCCTACTCCTGTCTACCTCGCATAGCTCGGTATCCTACTCCTGTCTACCTCGCATAGCTCGGTATCCTACTCCTGTCTACCTCGCATGGCTCGGTATCCTAACCCTATCTACCTCGGATAGCTCGGTATCCTACCCCTATCTACCTCGCATAGCTCGGTATCCTACCCCTAGCTACCTCGCATAGCTCGGAACCCTACCCTAACCCTATCTTCCTAACCTGAATCAACTGCTTTTTTTGACATTTTGGCGCCTGCTGGCGGGGCCCCTGCCGGGGGCAGAAAAGTGGGGCGTTCAGTGCTATACTGCCCAGTATACGGGGCTATAATTAAGAAAATTGAAACAATCGAATGTAAAAAAATCAACGTAAAATACGTTAAAATGAGGAAAACTCGTACAAAACTGATTTTAACCGGTTTTTGGGTTAGTATTTGGCACATATCTCACCAACGCTTCGGAGATATGAAAATCTGGTTAGTGATTTAAACTCGTAATGAAGGCGTAAATAACATTTTGTATCTTGTTTTCTACATCTAGAATCTTAAAGCACCGAAAAATTAGAAAAACCCGAAAAAACCTGATTTTTACCCGGTTTTCGGGGTTTATCTCAAAAACGTCTCGATGATTAATTAGTTTTTATTTTAGATTCGGAGTCTACGCAAAATTTGCGATAAAATGGTGTATAATATGTCCGGATTGAAAAAATTGACCCGAATATATGTCATTTTAGTAGTGGTATACATACTAACAAGGACTTTGTAGTTCTGATTCACATAAAATCGTATGCGGAGAAAATCGCCCAATCATAAGCGTTCCTGTAATATTTTGTCTCCATATCGAGAGGACTGATATTGTCAAAAAGAACATTAACTCGCCCCAGGTGGGCATTTATGACAAATATAAATTTCGGGAACAAAAATAGCTGAGTATTAATTAGCAATTAAAATCAGTTACAGAATGTATTACCTCCAGTTAAAGCTGTCACATTTAAGAGTATGTCATTCAGAATTCTATTGATTCATGATTTAAAGGTACTCAACCGTGGAATATAGATCCATTTGCTTGGTAATAAAAATATCAATCATCCATTCCAAAATATGGTTCAAGAGTAACGAGAGTAGATCATTGCCAAAAGAAATGATAGATTTATTTCGGGACTAATTTGTGTGTTTCGAATTAGAATGATGTGGATTTTGGTGTTATATTCCGATTATTCCGCCGCCGAGTTCGGTGAGATAGTCGGGGCAGCGCGTGTTTCTGCATTCGAAATGCGAGTCGTCGCAGCCGGGTGTGGCGCAGGCCCAGTCCTCCCAGTCCGCGTTGTCGGGGTGAAGGGGCCTGAACCAGGTGCAGGAGCTTCCGGGGCAGGAGACGGAGCACTTGGCCCCGTACGCAGCCTCGCACGTGATGGAGCAGTCCCCGGGGTAGATGGGCAGGCACTCGTGCTGGTGCGACGCTGGCGCGTCACCCGATACATCCCCCGCGGCCAACGACGAGGACTTGTATCTGCTCACAGAACCTGCCATCCCAGACTTACGCTTAGGACCCGAAAATAAATTCGACCCTCCGCTCATGAATTCTCCACACAGGCTCATGCATGCTGACCGCTTATCTAACAATAAGTTTTTAATAAAAAAAATAAAACATTCGAATAACCAATGCGCTTTAATACTGTGCAGTTGCAATAGCTAAAAATTAGAACTGACGGTGCGAGGACTCGAATTCGGTGAGGTTTTTATCGATATAAGTCATGTCGATACAATTTCGAAACCCTTGTATTGATAAAAATAAGCCAATATCCCTAGGATTTCGGGTATAAAAACAAGTCCAGTTTCAGAACGATTCAATACATCTTTATTTAAAAAAAGCATTTACAAAGTTAGGCACGTTCGTCGTTGGGCAAATATATGTCCCGGAATATGTGTCGGGGCGCATTTGTCGTGCCCAATTTCACAGTTGAAGGAATTATGGTTTACCGTATTTCTTCAATAAAATACCAATGTAACCCTAGCTCGAAAATAATTTAAAATTAACAAGGCCTTATTTGTTGATCCAAAAAACCCTTGCCGTTTTATAGTTAGATTAGGAATGCAGTTTTGCTGGCTTTTTTTATAACCATAACATTACCATAACTCTGTATTCAACTCCAATCTTAAGTAATAAAAAATAAAAAGTAGATTATTAAAATAGGAAGTTACCTGAACTAGCTGGAAGAATGCTGTTAGAAATAACGACCGTGATAGTAACGAGTGGAAATATCCAATTTGTGATTGACATGATTCAGCTTTTAATTCTGATATGCTATTTCAGTTAAATTTTATGTTATAATCGATAGCGAATATTCCTTAAGATCCGTATGTGAAATGTTAAGTTGGTTAGGTTAGGTTTGCGACCAAACCCCTAAAAAGCAACGTAAGTGACTTTGTTTTAAAGTCAAGTTATGGTTCTTGGAATTCGTGTGTAGTTAGTTTGTTAGTTAGTTTACCCTTTTCAAGTTACTTTTATTTATTAATTCAAGTTGCTTTTTAATTACACTTCTGTGTTTGTATTAACTAGTTGGTCATGCAACAGCTTTTTTGAACTGGTGTGACCAACTATTTCAAATTTGTATATGGCTTAAAACTAACCAAACGTAGGTTTCAAATCCGAAAACCGTTTACAATAAACTTCAACCGTTCGGAAGTTAGAGCGCAAACGGACACGGACAGACGGACAGACGGACAAGGTGTTCCCATTAAGGGGTTTCACCCCTTAACAACGCATCTTGCAATAAGCGGTCCTTTTTTTTTGTTTGTTTTTACAATATTTCGGGGTGCTTCTAGCCATGGGGGTGATATTTATTGTCATGGGGTGTTCATTGTAGGGGCGTTTTTGGCAGGGGGCGATTATTATAGGGCTGTTTATGATGAGGCCGTTTTTTTTCGCCAATCCGCGAAAATGTGTCCATGTCTATTTATTATGTCGACAATTATCCAGAAAACACTATCAACTTCCGAGGTAGGGGGACTTATTTCAGTAATCGTAAATTCCGTCTGAGATATCTCTCACCTTGATTCTTAAGCAACGGGGTGAAGGGCGACCTCTGAATCTTAATTATTAATCGATATTAAATTTATGTAGATCTCGGTCAATGCTAAATTAAATGCCCGTCCTTCTTAATGTTAACCAGATGAGATCATTAGCAGAATCCCCTAATGACAAATCAATATTCCCCGACATTTACATCTTTTACTCTTTGTCTTACATACATTGACACATTCATCTACCACTTTCGCTTTCTTCGCAAAGAATCTCCTTAACAAACCAAAATATCGAAATTATATTCGAAAAATCCTAATAACAATCAAGGGGTATTTTGAGACTGGCGAGATTTTAACTGTCGAAGGTGTATTTATTAACCCTATCATTCTCCATAACCTAACTAACGACTTTACAATGTCAAAACAATTTTATTTACCGATAGTCCTGAATCGCTATTTTAAAGTCTCTATATTTTAATTCTAACTTCTATCAAATGAGACAAGCTTCATCTGGGAAATAGATTTTACATCTGGAAAGGTTCCCTTGTTGGTTTCATAATTTAAATATCTTGTATATTCTGATTTAGAGCCCCCTCCTCCGGTTTTAGAACCTTCCCTACAATGTATTCCTTGAACTACAACCCTTTAACCTTTTGATGGCTTACAACTAATCTTGTTCTATGGAAATTGGGTCATTGGTTTTTTTATTTTGGCCACATCACCAGGAAAACAAAGAAAAACGACCCGAGACTTCTCAAAAAACACAATCGACTGGATTTTTTTTTGGGGGGGGGGTCTATTTAAAGAGTTGCGGTATAACCATTGTTTAAAATCAAAGTAAAAAATGCAGTTTTGATTTGAATCGCATGCTTCCAGCGATGGTGGAGTTGAAACAACCAAATAATTGAAACATTAAAAAATGCCAAATTTTCCAACTGTCTCCATCTTTAAGATGGTTGCAAATATTAAGAGATACTTTCCTCTGAATATACAGTGTCTTAATACAATAACTCCTGTTTAAAGTCAGCCTTATTGTTAGAACTTTAATTGGTTTGATCGTTTGATGAGACTGAGAAAGTTTAATAGAAAAGGAGGCCACATGCGGGCATTTGTGCCAGATCTCTCCACAAGATTAAGAGTCGGTGAGGAATGAGGACAGGTGTACATCTAATTACAGCCCCATCCCAACAATAAAACCCCCACCACTAATCCATTGTTCCTAAGAATCGGGGGCTGATCATAAACTCTAACATTAGTCTTATTCAGACTAAACATTGGTCTTATTCCAATCCCCTTACTTATGTCCTATACGAAGAACCCTCAATAATAGTCAAAATGAGTGAGTAATTCCAATTTTTTTTAAGTACCTGTCATTAAAAACTTTATTACTTTGAATAATAAAATGGATGATGAGGTCTTTAAATAGCTTTACACATCATGATATCATGTACCTCTAAAAATACGGCTCCTTCTTGGACGAATAATTCGACAACTGTGTCAGAATTTCAATTTCGATCAGGGCTCATGTCAATGATCATCTCGGGATGATCTGAACATGAGATGACAAAAAACGAGACAATGGATAACAGTATACAAATAGAGGGCAAGAATACGGCGTGAGCCGAATAATTTAAACTTTTCATACATGATTCATCAACAATAACAATATGATAACAATAGAGATAAGTATATATAAAAATAACAACAATATTTATAACATTTTTTGATGACAAATCAATACGGAATAAATAACAAGTACAATTAATTAATAATTTACTGGTCGATTGGAAAATTACTGTCCTGAAATTTTGTAAATGTCAAAACTGTTTTGTTCCTGTTTAAAATTTGAAAATGTCGGTCCTAAGGTCGTTTGAACGTATTTAGAAAAAGTTAAAGTCAGGTTAAAGTTAAAGAGTCGGAAGTCTGAGCAAAATTCATTTGAACTTTTAAGTCCCGTTGCACGTACAATGTACAGTTACCGTTTCCCATTTATATTCCTAATAATAATATAAATAGTAACTAATCACATCACAGTCGAGTAATTCGTAAATAGGCACTAGTAATTAATTGCTAGAGAGCCTCTGTGTAATTAGTAATCAACTACTTGTATTAAGTCCTGTCATCGTAATTAACTCGTAATTGTAATTAAGGTCATTTTCGTTTTGTACAGTTCCGTCAGCCGGTCAGTCAATAATAAAAAAAATACTTGATTTGTCCTATTTATAGTCGTTTGTAAATTGTAATGTCGATGAGTCTAGCTCGTCGATATATGATTGTGGCACATGAGTTAAAGTCTAGTTAAAGTCAATTCGTCGTCAAGCTCTTGTCAAATGTTTCCAGTCCCAGTTTACCCCTCATTTTTGTATACAAGTTTTAAAAGGTCAGAGTGTGTAAAGGTCAGAGGTCAAAAGTGCCGGAAGTCATTCCTACAATCTATTTCCAAAATAAATTAAACTCCTTCGACAAGTTTCAATTTCAAAGGAACTTGTTGGAGCAGGTGAAGCGTTGACTGCACTTGAAGTTACGGTTTTTCGTGGACGAAGTGTCGAAATAAGCATTAAGGCCCCTCGTGACCCTCGTGTTCTTGACAAGTGTGGGTCCATACTGGGTCCAGAGGGACTTGATCTTCTTCTGATAATTGTCAGGGGCACGGGGCAACTTGCACAAAACCCGCTCCAAGCATTCCTCCGAGTTGAGTACCTTCTCGGAGAGTGAGGTCAAGTAAGAGGTGACAGCTTGCCCCGCTCGGCCCATACCCTGAGGGGCTACCCCTGGGGCCATGTTCCCTTGCCCCGTTATTGTGATGATGGGGAGAGGGATGAAGAAGAGGAGGATCGGGAATGCGATGAGGAAGAGGAGACCCAGGACGAGGAAGGGCTTGATGGCCAGGATACCCTTCGCTACCGCCTTGATGATTGCGAGCCCCTTGAGCCCGCCGATGCCCCCTAGCCCCGCCAGACCAATGCCCCCCAGACCTCCTTCGCCCCCTCCGAAGCCCCCGAGAACACCTTCCTCGCCCCCTCCGGCGCCCCAGCCCCCCTGACCTTTGCTTTCACTTCCGCTCGGGTAATGTTGGTAGTAGTAGGTTTGAGATGGGCCGTGAGTCCCGTATTGCCCCTGATCTCCCGTTGGTGCTGGGTGGGTTGGGTTGGAGGGCGATGGGTAGCCCCCTGACGACCCTTGTGAGTGGGATGCAGCTGGATACTAGCAGAGTTACAATACAATTTAAATTAAATTACTGTCAGTAATTACTTTAATTAGCTACAGTCTATTTCCCAACTGCTTTCTAATAATTGAGCTCTAACTAAGCAGTCATATTGAAATCTATTACGAAATGTAATAAACCCATTGATGTTTATATCTAAACTTCGTTGCCAACATGCTTTAGCTAGAACAAATTATTTTGTAAAACAAAGGTCAGATTCAATGACTGTTGAGAATCAAGAGCTACGCCCCTAAAAACGGGAATATGCCCCCTAATTTCAAGGAAACTGGCCACTAATCCAAGAAAATTTTATTACGTTTAGAGAGTTAAAACTAATTTTAGCTATGAATAATCAATTAAAAATATGGGTTCGAATTCCAATTGTCTCAAGTCCCAAAACCCCGAGAAAACCGTTTGAAAACGAATGACATACCACAGAGGGATATCCGCCCGTGCTCTCAGCCGCCCCTCCGAACTCGAACGAACTGGACCCAGAAGCCCCGGCCCCTGAGGAGGAGAAAGCCCCAGACCCTGAGCCCAACTGCTTGGCCCCATCCCCGAAGGAATGAGTCCCGTACCCTGCAGGCACGATCCTCCCACTCGACGAACCCAAGTCCCTCTGCTGTTGTTCTCCACTATAGGATCCACCCCCTGAACTCCCTGATCCCGCAGAGTGGCTCAGTTGACTCTTGACCCCACCCCCACTGTACTGTGACCCCGAATTTGACACCGAACTGTCGAGGCTAGTGAAAACGGGGTTGTTTTGATTCTGAATGCGGAGGAGATCGGAGTCACTCCGAACCAGGCCCAGGAATAGGGCTAAAACTACGGGAACTAACTTCATAACTCCGATTTTGTATTTAAATGTTCCAAGTCCTGATTTACGACGATGATGGAAGTAAGAGTTTTGGGTCTGAAATGGATGTGATTCTCTATTGTTGAAGGAAGATGAGGTTTTTATACTCTTGGCCGTGGCAGTGGTGGCTTGAATGGGGGTTATCAGGGAACGGGGCTATTTTCAGACATTCAGACCATTCCTCCTTTAAAGGTTAATTGAATTCATCTCTCTTTCCTCATCCCAAATCCCAATAGGATAGGATGAGTAACTCAAGATCATGTCCCTAAATAAGAGATTGGGGAAGTTATTGTGGTGTGGGTCACGAGGTCTCGAGCAGATCTGCAGATTCCGATGGGCGTCCACATCCTTCCATTCATCTCTTCGGGCTTAACGTTTAAATATGCAGTTAGTAGCCGATTGTAAATGCTCATCAATATTCAGCATCCGTCTCCCTCTTTGACATCCCTCTCTTATAGATGTTATTTGAAAAAGAACAGTTATTTGTTCTGAGAGACAAGTTGTCAGAATTGAACCCGACGAGGACCCGTGGGGGTTAATTGGTGATTCCAACAGATTAGCCACTACCTCTTCCATAGGGATTTTAAATTTTAATGAGCTTTTGCAGGAGAGGGGAGTTTTATGAGCTCATAACAACATATTTGTTATTTTCAGATCTCCTCGGCTCATTAACATAAAGGGCTCGTGTAATCAGAGAAAGTGTGAACGAGTCCTAAGATTCGTAATTAAAATTCTTGTTTTTGAGGAGGATATCCGGGAGAGATGAAACGGCCTAGGGTGGGTTAACAATTGACGATTGACGGCCTATTTTTAGATTTATTCGACTCTCTTTACCGATTTCAGGTTTTTAGAGCCAATAAAAGGTAATTGATAGCGTTTTTATCCAAATTCTGATTAATCCCTGTTCTTGATCTTGATGGATGGTCAAGGAGGGCAGATGAGCTCAAATAGCCTCAGGTTTCACAGGCCTTGATTTTATCTGTAGATTTACTGGGACTTTAATTGAAGGTTTGATGGGTGGCCTCGAAACTGATATCCCATTTTTGACAGTCGAGACCGATGGTAGCAGTTGGCAGTTTATAGTGACATACTTGCCATGTCCCAGTGCAGTGGGTGGATCAGATCATTGTTAACCGTTTAGGGATTTAATCAGTAAATGATTTAACGATTCCCTACTTTTTTGGTATAACAAGTCACTTTTGCATTTTAGTTTCAAGTTTTTAAAGATGAGAACATCGAACAGGAGCATCAAGATTGAGTTAAACAACCCTCTTAATGCATTTAAATTTTAAAGTCAGTTAAATTGAAATTAAAAGACGAGAGCTGTGCTGTTTTATGGCTCGTAAAAATGTGCATTTACAAGCTTCCTATTGAAAATGTCGTAAAATAAATAGGAGAAAAAAGTACTTTGAAAAAGTAAAATCTGCAAAATCTGCAGTTGGCCAATTTTATCAGCCGAAATCATTGCGGAATTGCGGAATTAAAATATCGGACGAGAGTGAATTTCAGTTGTTCCCATTCCTCCGATTTAAAGAGCTTTGTTCAACTCCTCATTGTTTTAATAGTTTTTTCCCCAAGTTTTGATCTTGAGAGATTAGGAGTTCTAAATATGGAGTTGGCAGTGGGGGTCTTCTTTCTTCTGTGGTTATGGCATTGTCGTCGTGTATTGATTTAAAGAGTCAGTCAGTCGGTGGATCTCCTTGAGGGAGCAAGTGTCAGTAGGTCAGTCTGGCTTTGTAAATGTAAGGTTTGTCGGGTTCTAAATATTTCCTAAACTAAACTATCTCAACTATTGAACTTGTAAAGTTTAATTGGAGTTAATTATAATTAAATGTTAGGTTAGTTGGAGGGTATGGTTTCGTTGGAGTCGAAGGGAGAGGTCATTCGGGTGGAGACCTCCTTGTAGAGGTCACAGGAGTACTTGGAGCACTTGGAGGGACTGTCTCCTTGGAAACCGGAGTCGATGTAGGCCCGCATTCCACGACGCCACTTCTTCGACAGGTATGCCTCCGCGTTTTCGAACACTCTGCCAAGGAAATCATGCAATTTCATGTAATTTCATGTACATTAATGAAGTAATAATGTATCGCACAAATTGAATTACAGGCTAATATAATAAAGATTCTTCTTTTAGAGCATATATTAACGATAATGCTTTTAGAGGTTATGGTATCATAGTAGAACCCCGAAATATGAACCCAACCTAACCTCCCCAAATAACTCCCCACCCTAACTAAATCACCTAACCTAAACTAATCTCTCTAAGACTGTGTTCTTTGACTAGCCGGGTAAAACTCGTTTCATTCCCTATAGCGAGCCCAATGTTAAAGCAGATACACTATAAATTCTATTGTATATAACATTACATATACGAGTTTTATCCGGCGAGTCATAGGGCCTAGTGACTTTACTCCTCATAATTGTTTTAGGGGAGAGGGGTTCTATTTCAGTACGCAGTACTATTTAAAATATTAGAAAACTCGGTCTCTAAATAGATTTATAATTTATTAGTGGGTGCTTAAAGATGAATGTGGGGTGTCTTACCCAGTAATGAATTTATCGGCATAAGTGCCGTAACTGCGTTTGTTAATTTCACAGGCCATTCTCTCGATGCATTGTCCACTGGTGAGTACATCCTGTGCCAACTGGACCGTGCTGTATACTTTGTCTGAAACCATTCGTCCGAGTCCCAAGCCCCCTTCTCCCGAATCATATGACCGTCCGGTGGTGGGGATCGTTATAACGGGGATGGGGATGAATAAGAGGAGGAGGGGGAGGAGGAGCAAGAGGGGGAGGAGTAGGGGCAGCAGGAGGGGCTTCAGCAGTTTAAAGAGGGCCAGTAGCCCCAACCCCCCGATCCCTTTTAGCCCCTTCACCCCCAGCAGACCCGCAAGGCCCCCCAAACCCCCCAGACCCCCAAGTCCACCTCCGAGACCTTCGAATCCTTCGTCATCTGTGTAAGCTGTTCAAGGGAACACGATTCATTAGCTTTAAACATCCAGATATCCCAATCATTTTGATTAAATCTCCCCCAAAGAGAACCCCACCCATTGCAAGGGTTTGAAAAAAATAGGGCACCAGAAATACAATCGCCTTGCAAATGTCAAACTTAAATGCATTTTCATTCAAATCAGGAATTTTTAATCCCCGGAAGTTGTTCAGTGTGCCTTTAATTCAATTATTAACTTATAATCCCCCTCTGGAATAAACACTTCCCTCTTCTAAACTTGATGTATACATTCCCAATTAACGTTTTTCTATCTGAAAAAGTGTATTTCCACAGCCACAATAGAAGCCCAACCCCACCCCTGCCGTTTTGAGAGGGGTTTAAAAATGCACACCCAAGGGAGTTAATTTTTCCCAACTACAATTTGTATTACTACTACAATTAATTGACATTAACAACTGCTCTGGCAATGAGATTTTATTGAGATGAATGAATAAATTAATATTAGCCCAAGGGCTTCTATTTTACCAGTTGAGTCGGTGCCATATCCAGTAGCAGCAGCAGCAGCCTGAGCAGCGGGGTAATGATAGTAGTAGTATGTCATGGAGCCTTGTGGATTTTGGGGTTGTCCCCCGGCCGGCGCGCCATAGCCCCCCGACGAACTGGCCGACGCTAGAGGAGACGCATAGGAACTCGACGACGCACCCGTACTTCCTACCGTCGAATAACCCCCAGAAGAGGAACCCGAATTCGCATACGAGTCTCTGCGTAAAAACAAAATTGCATCATTTAATAAAATATAAGAATAATTCTCTAAATACATCCCCATCCCCAGAGCAAGTATCATTTTTTCGTGGATTGAAAGTGGGACCTCCAAAAAATAAAACATTCATCGTTTTTGGTTACCGCATTTAAACATCTGGGCGTTTTGATAAATAAAAAATATCTGATCCTTCAGAGTTAAAGCATCACCCCGAAATATATCCTCATGCCATGGGGTGTATTTAGAGACTTAATTAGTAAATGGAGTAGAATGAATGATGGCATATATTTTATTCTGATATTCTGATATTGTGTGTAGATGATTTTTACCTGCTTTGGGCGTAGACGATGTTTTGGCCTGTTCGAGATTGTGCTATGGAAATAGGGGCATTTGACGCGGGTGTGAAGGAAGCTCGCTCTAGTTCCGCCCCTCCGTGATGTGCTTTTATCGTTTCGACTGCCCCGAGGGCGCACCCCAACAACAGCCCCGTCGTCACTATCCTCAGCCAACTCTTCATTTTTAAACCTTCGGAAAAGGAATGGAAACAAGAATAAATAAATAAAAACGAATTCTGAATGTACTTAAAAAATACCAGTACAATATTGGCTCGAATCGGGGATATAGATAGTACAAAAGAACTGTAAAACAAGCGATGAGAGGTGTGAGTTATTTTGGGGATGGGCAAATATAATTATTTTATCGAATTATATCTGACACGTATTGTAATATCTGACAATTTTGCCTGATCTATTAAAACATACATGTACGGAATTCAGGTTAAGAGTTAAATGCCCTTAAATAAGAGTGATCTATAGATATGAAACAAACAGAACGTTATTCATGGAATGGCATAGTTGAATTCGAAACGCTTTGCTTCTATTTGGTCTGCATTCATTAATAATTATAATTAGGGATGTGAACAATGAATCTCTCAACAAAGGTGTCAACTGTCATAAATGTCAAAAAGACGACGAAGACCTTATATGAATATCCTCATTAAGAGAAACCGATTTTTTAAATCATCGTCGTTTTAACGAATGTCCATTCCATAGAATTCCAAAAGGCGGTCAACGGATCAAGACATCCCAAAATGCAATCAAAGCCATTAATTTAAAGTTATTAATAAACTAGCTTATTATGGTTTAATTACTGACTCAAGTGGACCGACTCCGTCCACTGTAATTCATGAAATAACTCCCCGGGGCCGTTATTCTATCAAACCCTGTCCTGGTTCATGTCATTAACTAATGTCATTTAAATTCCCCTAAATAACTCACTCATCCCCTTCATGCTTTAAACCTCTTTTCATCTATTTTTAAGCTATTGGGGACTTATTCTGGGGAGTCAATTCATCTTTCACCCTGCTAGATGGGTCATTTTAAATTAGTTCTTTACACGACCGTTCATGTTGTCTATAATTTTTGAACTTTGGATTGAAGTTTGGCCGTCGAATTTCCTATTGTAATGTGGATTTTGCATATGAGACCAAACCATGAACTTCAAGAACAGTTCATGTCTTGATTTCAGGTGCTATTAATTGTAGATGAGAGTGTCTGATGGGAACTAAGAATCTGAACACAAAAGGGAGGTGGTGCCAATTTTGGAGTTTAAAGGTGTTTAAACTGTTAAAGTGAATCGAGATCAGGTTGACCACCACCTCGAGCACTTTCAACGTTTCAACGCCATTCGAGCCGCTCTTTCAATACAAAATGAGATGGAAATTCTGACTTTGACAAAAGAAGAAACTTTTATTTAAGGAGATGAACTAAATATGAATTCATTAGATTTAGATTATATTTAAAACTGCTGATAAAGAAATAATTTAAAATTTTAAAACCCATCCTCCCCTTTCAATCAGATACAATGATACAAATGTCAAAAAGTGGGTCGGAAATCCCAAGCCACACCTATTTTAAACCTTCTCGGGTACTTAACTACTGAAATGAGTTTCCCGGAATAATTCCCCC
The DNA here is from genome assembly GCA_906901685.1 of Desoria tigrina. Taxonomy (NCBI): domain Eukaryota; kingdom Metazoa; phylum Arthropoda; class Collembola; order Entomobryomorpha; family Isotomidae; genus Desoria; species Desoria tigrina. The sequence goes on from CAJQTU010000087.1 coordinate 362,045, forward strand.
CCCTCTTGGGTACTTAACCGATGTTGCCCGATTGGGGAATTATTTAGGGGATTTTAAACCTCAGGCTCTTGAATACCGGAATAATTCCCCATCCTGAAATAAGTTTCCCGGAATAATTCCCCATCCCCATCCTTTGGCTACTTAACTCAACCGATGTTGCCCGATTGGGGAATTATTTAGGTGTGGATGAGAAATGATCAGGTTCGTAATTATCTGTCTCTCTGCGAATGGTTTCAACTAAAACCGAATTATGTTCAGTAAAACACACGTATCTAGATTTTCAACATAACATTGATAGTATGTTCCAATTCCAATAAGTCACATGTTAAATTATCGTTACAAAATTCTTTATTTGTGAACGACCCAATAGCACCTTAAATATAGTGGTGAATGGAACCTAAAGATTTGTGATTTGAATTTTTGAATAAGGCAATCAAGGCCTGACCCACATTTCCACAATTTTTTAAAACATTTATTATTTTTAAAATTAGGCATTAAATATTTCGAGCAGCAAAAAATGGTGATACTTTTATTTTTTAGTACGGAACTCCTTTAAGGAAGTTTATATTTATAATATGTACTTATTTCGAGAGTTAAAGTTAAAATTGACATTGAAATTAGTTGAAAGGATTATTTTTACAGCCTTTCGACCATCCTACTTTTACCATATCGGATCGGACATTTTTTATTTACAGATTTCGATGTCGATTATACTGATAAAAGAATAACCGAACCTAATTCACACCTTAGAATTTTTTCTCGACTACCTGTTAACGGCATCTCCTCAAGAAATAAACCACATCTCGAAATAGTTAAAAACAACCCCGAAATAAATCTCTATCCTTTTGGAGGATTTTGTGGAATAGGAAGATGTTCCCGAAATACATCCCCACCTTTTTTACTTTTGCTTGATTGACTGATTCAGTTGTTGACAAATAGCTATCAATTTTTTTGTTGAATTTGCTTTTATTATTATTATTATTTATTTTTTTATTTTGTCGCTCTTTTTGGTAAGTTCTTAATCAGTTTTTGAAAATCAGAAAATATCTATAAAATTTTTAAACGTAACGAATTAAAATTATTCAATTTGAATAAAAAAAATAAAAATAGAAATAAAAAGCATGGAAATTGTAATTGACAACTTGCTTCTTGATCCCACTGACAAGGTAAGGGATTCTTTTATTTTCAATTTGTCAACTTGTCAAGATGTCAATTGATGGGAATGGTCAATCAATCCCAATCATCAGATCAAAACCCCTATTGAATTTTATTATAAAAACCCCAAAAATAGTGATTTGAAATTATTCAATTCCCAATTTTGTTAATCCTGAACCTGATTTCGTCTCTTAAATGTAGAGTAGACGTGTCAAAATAGTCTGCCTAGCCTCTTAAGAGGGATTAGTATTTGTAATTGTTCTGAAAATAGGAGTCTGTTGAGTTAATCAGAGCGGATAGTGAATTAAATCGTGAGTCCAAGAGTTTTGAGAAAAATAAGTAAATAAGAATTCTTGGAAATTGAAAAGTCATTCCGTTTCTTCTTTAGATGTGAAATGGACCGAATAATCTCACCCTTTTTTAGGCACATTTTTACGATTTTACGCAATTCACAACTAATGTCCGTCATTATATTTACCATCCTTCCTAAACTTTAATTTTCGAAAATCCTAAAAAAAATGCAAATGAACTTGGCTCTTTATAAACTGTTTTCTCACGTTGCTAGTAACAGATTAAGCCTATTCAATTTTTTGATTTTATTATTCTGAGAAATATGCACATTAGAAATTAAGTAAATTGGTAACTTCTGATCTTGAGAGGAGAAGTTTATATTTATCGTTAATTACGGATTTTTGTAACCAAATTGACACTCGATAAAGATAACGGCATTAAATAATCAAATCAATTATACTTTTCCATTCAACTCCCAACCGTATGTTTAATTCAAGGAGCTTTTCCCTGGATATTTATTCTGACGCTTTTATCCAAAATGATTAAATACCAATAACTCAGCACTAAAATAATCCTCAGAAATCGTTTTTAAGGCTTGCTAAAACTGAAACTGAACGATTATCGAGTCTATGAATCGTTTTATAAGGAACTGAAATTAACCGAACTGACTTGAGATCTTTAAAGGTGCTATTTGTAAGCTATCTTGGCGATAAATATATTGTTTCGGCTATTTATTAGCAAAAATGTTTAAATCACTTGAACAGGTACTACAAGTTAGGAAAATTAAAAATTTTCTATTGGACAGGTGGGATGTTTTTAAATGCTTTAAATTGTATCCACCATTTCTGGTCTTCTTGGATATATCGTAGAATGCATTTTTAATATGTCAAACATAATTGATTATAACTGTATGAATTCCCGACTACCGACGTCTTTGAAAACAAGCATAAGCATAGTTGTCCCATCAAAAAACATCAGTATCTCAATCCAATGAAAATCCTTTTCAGAAGAGCTGTTATTTTTCCGAGTTCCGAATTAGGACCGGCTTACATTGGGAAACATGGAGGGATGAGGAGTTCTTCCAGAGGGGTGGGGAGTTATTTCGGTGGAATGGAATTACGCACCTAATTCTAATTGCAGACATAATGCCGTAATTAAAACAGTTGTACTTATTCTTCAACTATACTACCTTGTATTTTTAATGACATTTATGGACATTACGAAGGATTGTACAAAGTTCGATGCAAAATTACGAAAACTTGTAATTCGCTCAAAGCCCAAAGTGAAAATGGTTCAAGTTCGTAATTACCTTATTTAAGGAAGATGAGCTTTGTATCCCAAGTTAATTAAGAGTGTTGATGTGGGAATAGTTAAAGCTGCACTGATTTAAAGGGTAATAAAAGGTGAGAGAGAATAGTAATTGAGATGAGACGGTGAGAAGACTGAAATGGTAAACCCTCATCCGCCCAACCTTATATAGACTCATTTATTTTTAAACTCATTCATCTCCAACCCCAAATACCACCACCACCACCACCACCACCAAATAATTTGCACAGAGCCGCATTTAAGTAATTTAGGAGTATCAAGGGAGGATAATAATAGCTAACAATTAATCTTCAAGCCAATATCTCAGAACCGCAGAATTGATAGGAAACTCCAAAGTCAAGAGGGTTGGATTCAGACTCTCCTATACTCACGTTCCGGAAATAAACCAAACACGGACCTAACTCACATATAACTACCCCTATATTGCCGAAATGACCACTACTTACAATGGAACCTAACTAACTGACAACCCCGATTTCACCTATAAATAAAATTACTCTTCATTAATCTACGGTTTATATTGTCCCCCGGGGGAGACCAGCTTGGGCTGACTCGGTTTTTGACAGTTTAGTAAAGAATCGACAACAACAACAACTAACACTAGTATCATAGATCTATCAAGTTCTTTGACTAAAATCACAAGCTTATTGCCAACATTCAGACGAAACTTGAAAATCAGTTACACGAGAAAATTAATAAAATTGGGATCAAATTAAATTGCATGGACCGTGAGGAATGATTTAAGTCCCACGTCAGAGTTACTTTCAATTCTTATCTTATGTTAAGTTAAACTGCCGGATATACGACGGGAATGGCGATATTAAATCGCCATTTGCGAGAGTTGTAATTGTAACGCGTTTCTGAAATTTTGTTTAGCCTTAAATCAGCTAGATAAAGTTTTTAAATTACCAAGACCAGCATTAACTTAATTGAAGATTACTGGAAAAGAACGAATCTCCATCAACATGATCTATGACACCTTACAAAATACATTCTCCTCTAAATTAGTAAGTCGGCAGTAAAGCACATTCTCAAATTCCATGACTATTGACAATTCAATTCCATTTTTAAACAGGGAATTAAAAAAATGCAAAAAGATCAATATTATTTTATGAAATCTCAACAAAATTCCTGAAAACATAATTCTGTTCTTTACTAATTCAAACTGACAATAAGCAAGAGCTAAATTTTCAATTCCAATAGTTTCGTCCGTATTTCTGGCCCGATTTTTTTTTGTACCTTGTCGTCAGATTTACATATGCATTTGGAGTTATCAATCGGTGCAAGTCCATTGTAAGTCTTTTGTCGGTCTGAGGCAATGCATTCCTTATCCGTCATCATCACCATGATCAAAGATGTAAATATAGGTTTGATAGTTGATGTCGGACAGTTGATATAATTTATTCCTATAATTGTTGTGGAGATGTGTTATATTTTGTAGAGCGGGGAATGGGGTCACTTATTTATTTGGCCTGCTCTTGAGTCTTGAGCAAGTAAACGGGCAACAGACGGGGCTCATTATTCAAAGTCAGTCAGCCACACAACCACCAATTGCAGATCCTATTCAAGTATTTAAGGTCGGTGACAGAACAAATAGAGATTAGCACCAAAATAGGGGATATTAGATCCTCAAATAAGATCATGACCAGATTTTTCGCAAAAAACCACGAAAAAGTGTTCTGATGAATGAAAGTCAGTTGAAAAAGAGTGGAAATAAAAGAAAAAGTGTTTCTCATCCTCTACTTTGTTTGCTTTGCAAGGAGATCAGATTCAGCCCTATTTAGCTATTTGCACTCACAAGTTCAAGGGCCCAATTCAACTCAAGGAGCCAAGGACCGTTCAAAAATTTGGATAACATTTGGAGGCACTGATTTTATGAGCACAAAAATAAATGCAAATGCACCCCTTATGAGGGGATGGTTTCAAACCCTGAAAAAGGGGTAGGGCTTATATAATGGGCAATTTAAGGGTGGGGTTTTATTTAGGGGTGAGAATGTATTTCAGGGTGTATAAATCTAATTTAAGGCCTTGTGTTACGGAATGCAAGTAAATGACTATTTTTTGTCCCATCAAATCAAGCAAACCTGAAAAAGATTCAATTCATTCATTAAAAAATCAATCTAAATAATTTTTTCCGTTAAAAATCAGATAATTACATTTTTATTCGCCGCCACCTTACTTGGAAATCGCAGTCTTGATTAGTGAAATGTTATGCGAATTCTGGTGTCAAAAACTAGTTATTGATTCGAGTCTTTACAGCTGGAATATGAATATCCTTAAAATTTAAAAGTATTGGATTAGTATGAATGGGCCTTGAATAGTTGTTGTCTAACCCTCACCTTGTGCTATTAGTCAACTGAATATAACAAGTCCTATTATCAAATAATCAAGTCCCTTTCAGAGTTCTTGTCTTTGGTTGCGATTGTTGTAGTTTGTAGAAGAGATCAAAGAGATGAGATGATGTCGGTCGCCCTAATCCAAATAAATCTTTACAAACTCACCATTTCAAAAGCACACACTCCCTCACTCACAATCAGACAAAACCCTAAAATCACGACCTTTCATACACCACCTTAGCAAGTTTTAAATTTACTTACACCCACTTTTAACACCCCGAAATAAATCCCCACCTATTTAGAGGATTTTAAAAAATAAATCGCTTCATTTCGCAACTTTCGATCAAGAAACCTTGTTACTTCTCGTTAAATGAGGAGTCCAAGTTTTAAATTATCATGTTTTAAAACAACTTTTATATTATATTGATCGTGGCACAGTTTTTATTTTTAGTCAAATGTTTGTATTAACGACCGAAATGTAACCCCTTCCTGAAATACGTACCCACATTTAGACGTATATTTTAAAAATGACCCTGTGCATCTTATTCATGATTTAAAGTTAATTTAAACTGATCTTTTTAAGTATAAGAATAGTATAGAAGGTGTATTGTAGTAAATTGACTCCGCAGTCTTTTGTCAAGTCCCCGACTTGTGCTTAAGCAACTCATTAATGAAAGAGCTCTATTTGTTTAATTACCCCATTTGATCAGAAAAGTGGAATCGTAATCTAAATCAGTTCAAGAGCATTTATCTGATCCTCTCTTATTCTTATCAAACACATGAAGTAAATCTACTGCTTTTCAATTACTCCTAAATGCAATGGGATCATGCATAATAAGAATAGCCGATTGACAAGCACTTGTAATTCCTAACTCGAGCTTAAAACTAGTCCAATAGCCTGCATTTTTTGTCAATTTCAGTTTCTCGGTTTAGATAGTTATCATATTGTGTAGTAGCCTAGAAATTTGTAAAAAAAATTCTCACCTATTTTAGTGACAAAAAATTCATTGGACAAAATATTTTCGAATTTTTTCTGCTAAAATAACTTGTGTAAACGGGGCATTTTCCACGAAGGTATCTCCTTTAAAATTTATTTTGATGCCATTAAAATCTAGTAGTTTATAACTTTGAGAATCTGAATTAATTAGATTAAATTAAACTAATTAAAAGCGGGTTGGGAAGGATGAGACGGGATTTGTTTAAAGGTAAATAAATAGGATAGAGATGAGAACGGAGGGGCTAAACGTGTTGTAATTCTCCAAACCTGACTTAAAGAGTATCGGAGACAAATGTCTCGGTTGGTTAAGATTTGCTCTACATTTAATTATAAACCGCTTAATTCACACCACCGACGAATAGAATTACTTAAATATCAATTCCTAAAACGTTTACAATACACGCCTTATTCATTTTTTAAGAGATGATGAGGCAAGTTGAGAATTTCGAACATGGGCACACAACGACGGAGATTATAGCCCAAGAGTACACAAGAACAACTTGAAATGAAATAAAAATCATTGGAATTTCATTTTCTAATATCACATACTTATTCAGATTTGCAATTCATCCGATTGAAGGACGTGAACGATTTTTTTTGTTTTTTATAAGATTTTTAGAAATTATCATTTCCAAATTCCAAGTGCTCTAAACGCGGTTTCAACGATGACCTAGTAGTAACACTTTGTGGGGATTTTACAATTAGACTTTTGTAGTTCCATTTTTGGAGTTTGGTACTAATCCTAACTGTTTTTCAATCACGTATTATGCATTTAAAATCTACAATTAATAGATTAATATCGTATAAAAATCCGGAAAATCCTTAAGCGGTCCTGTGAAAGCAGTTCGTACGTCGAGATAATTTAGAATGGACATAGTACATTTTTAGTGACTTATCCGATGTGTTGTATACGGAATTTTTTTTTTAAACTTAAAAAATCACGATTTTTTCGATTTTCTGTAAATTGTGAATTAAAGCGAGTCCTAAATCGCCAATCCCCAGTTAATTTCCCTTTGTTCGTTTATGAAAACACATATTCCAAATCCATATTTTTTGAGCTATTCAATGTTAATCTATGGAAAGTCCAACAAGTTTAACCCACCTTTCTCAGTGTTTTCTTTTACGTTTTAACCTCTTAGCGCTCAGTTTTTTAAACGTTCCAAACACATTTTATAAAACTAGCACATTCAGTAAAAAGATTGTGATTTTTGTTTTTCTATAGTTTTGACCAATCTTTTAGTAGGTATTACAGGGTGATAACTTATAAGTCACCGACGAGGTTGATAAAATGGGTTCACTGCCAGTTCTACCAATAATCGACAGTAAATCTGTTTAAACCTCTTTGTAAATTGCAACTGGAAAGAGTTGTTGTCATTGTCATCGTTATTGTTATCATTACCTCGGAATAGCTAATCAACTTATTGCAAATTACACACTCGAACTAGGATAAAAGTTAGACTTAAATTTGTAACGTGTCGACATGTCATCTTATTGACTGCAGAGTTTGAACCACACGAGTAATGGAAACGGAATAAAAGATCTCCTCTGTTTTGATAGACCGACATTGAGACCGTTTCATTATCTCTAGAACTTGAAATGAGGTTTCGTCGGTTCATTATCCTATTTTGATGCTTAAGGAAATGCGCAGACGATAGAACAGAATTAAATACAAATAAAAGTGGGCTGCGGTTCGGCCTCTTCTCTATTCTACACTACACTAGGAATTGTGACAATGGTTGTAGGTGAGATGACAATTAGAGATGACACCAGATAAATAAATGTCAAGTGTCATAATTTAGGGAAATAAAGGTCTAGTTGACAATTCCACAGCTTTCCTTGACACTCAACAGCTGAATGCAGCTGGAAATGACTTGTAATTTGTAAAGGAACTCCTTAGTTAATCCCAATTAACTTAATTCACTTACTTAACCCCTCAAATGTCGCAAACTGTGCAAGGAAATGCAGTCTCAACTAAAACTTCGTCTGATTCTATCCATACTTTTCTAAATCTTTCAACGAGTCAGGGTTCTTGACATCGGGTTCCGTCCCCATAATTTAAGGACAAGCCAAGTCATTTCATTAATTTGTCCCTTTCTTGTCCAGTCTATGTTTTACAATTATAAATCCTAATTAGTGGTTGGACGTTTGACCTAAAGCCATTGCAAAACAAAGTAAAAAATATTGAGGGCTTTCCTAGCTGGAGTGAAGTTTACACCTGCGTAGAATTAAATTGATATCTCTGATAGATTCGGATCTTTACAGCTGGAATATGAATATCCTTTTAAAAGCATTTGATTAGTATGAATGGGTCTTGAATAGTTGTTGTCTAATAGTTGTTGGTAGGTTAGTTTAGTCACCATCGCCGACAATGATAAACTATAAGAAATCCGGGGTTGAAATAAGCTTTGAGTACACACAAATACCTTAATTAGAGAATTTTGAAAATAAAACGGACAATGAAACCATGAAATTAAGTTATAGCTGAAGAATGCAAAATGATCATAAGATTCCTCACCTCTTAATTTATGGATCAGTGTGACTAATTAACTTCTGTTGACATTCTTGACATTAAAATCTGCCTTTCTATCCGCCGAGGTGTGACATTGCCATTTTAATAATTGACATTACCTCTACTTAACCTCACAAATTACCGAAAAGGCAGAGAATCATCACATCCGGCTCAACTTCACTCTCCTTATAATCAACCCTAAAGATGACTATTTCTTATTTATAGCCCAATTTTCATGGAAAATAGAAAATTACAGCAGTGATCATAGATGATTTCTTACCCCACACTAAAGTCAGACCTCTATAATCCGACCCTCATATTTAGGCTATGATAGTTCTTTTAACGGGCGTCGACTGTATTAAACTGTATTAAATTAACTTTAACTTAAATTTAAAGAGTTTAAAAATATGCAAACTCTATATTTGCATACTCGAACCCAGCTTGTTAGAACCTGTACACTTAAGCCGTAAATCAAGCTTAGCAATAAATCATTTTAAATATTTGGTACAGAGTAGTAAACGGAAGCAGTCAGTGATCCTTGGAACTTAAAATTCGGCATACAAAATACCCGTTCCATTTTCGATTAAGAGAAGATTGAAAGGTTTTCTAAATGCAATATTGAATCTGAGATGTAATTTACATGTCGTTATATCTAAAGGCTCTATATCCCCGGTAATCGTTTATTTAAATACGAGCGTATTCAAATTAAACACTAAGGAGTACGTGTTGTTCCTGTTAGTTGTGGTCATCTCACGGTGGAATTACGGGCTGATTCTGATAGTCCGTATCTGCATATATTATGTTCCTTGATTGATCGTTTTTTCGTGTGAACTGACCAAGTTGACGAAAAGGCCCGCGGCTACGTCTCTTGACCGTCTTTCAGCTGCAACATGAACTTGGCAACTAATCTTCGCTATTTTAAGACTGGAATAATTTATTATTTGACTATGATAAAGATTTGTAAAGGATGAGAGTAAAGTAGATAATGGCAATAATGATAATGGAAGGTGTCACGTGGCTCATCCTCAGATTTGATTCTTATTTCTTGATTGTAATTAGTGGGTTGTGAGGCTAGGGAATTGCGGAAATAAAAAATGGTCGCCCCGGGACCCTTTTTTACCATCACATCCATCACACACGAGTCTAATAAAAATAATAAAAATAAGAATAGATTGGAGGTGGACAATGGCTAGCCGAGCTTTGATGCTTCAATCTCACATCTCTGCAATATCCGATTATTTATCCCAAGGTGTGTTCATACCCTATGATTTAAGTTGGCCCTAAATAAATCCCCACCCTTTTAAACCTGACATAAGAATACAATGAGATAGGGGTTTAGGACTCCGTATGGGAGCGTTGTATTTTTAGAAATATGCTAATTTGCAGAATATTCAAAATGGGAATATGTTAATGGTATAATTATAGAAGTTTCTGAGGTAAATCATTTAAAGCCATTGTGGGAATGTCCCAGCACATACATGCCCCTTCAGTTATGTTTCATTCTAGTTAGGTTAAGTTATATATTTTTTTAAATTAGTCATTTTAAAAATTATTTAAACTACAACCAAATGTCATTTAAGCCATCATTACAAACAATGCAATATCATGACTGAAAAATAATATACATTAAACCAATTGGGATAATTAGTTTGGTTTAGTTACTACGATATAGTCTTAACTTAAGACTTTGCTTCCGACTTAAGACTCTTAAGTCGGAAGCAAAGTTGTTTACGAAGCGTGGGATTTATTAGTCGTCCCGATGGCCCACAATCATCTCATCAACTGGGCACATGATCATCATCATCAAGCATTTACAATTTACAATGCACAATTTAATAAATTTTTATTTTTTTCTGATTAGATCTGAAAGTGTGTCCCCTCAGCAATAGTCCTGATGACCTCCATTCTACGTTGGGCACATTTTTGCAACACGGCTCATGTGTCTTCATTTCCGATTCCAAAGCAAATTTCGGGTTCGGGATCATGATTATTTATATTACTCAAGTTATTTTTTGTTTTGTTGAGGAATAGTTTCATTTTAATTCCAGGAATTTATATTTTCGAACATAATTTTCGTTCAATTTCAAGGAAAAAGTTTTTGATATTTTGATACAATTCTAATATATTATATATGTACATTTCTTTTCATAATCGTTTTTTGTAGCTTTCCATCAGTTATAATCCAAACCTGCGTTCAATGGCGATTGAAAGGTATCTAATTGTAAGTTTGAATTGGGTTGGGGCCCTATTGCATGGGGTCCATCCAGGATTACATTCGGAGTCAAATATATGACAGCATCGCTCATATATGATTCGGAGTCACAATTAAGAACCTATTATGGTTTATGGTCTAAAATAAAGATTTACATTAATTTCAGATTAGAGTAATCAATTATATGTCTAAATATTTTCAAAATGATCACACTTTAATCAATGCGAACCATCCGAACACAACATCTTTGATAGCTCAAATTTTAAAATAAACGATTACTGGTACAGGATTAGGAATGGAATCATTTTCAAATCAATCATTTATTAAATCAATTTATAAAACACGAATTTAATAAAGCATGAAACCTTTTGACTTGTTGGCAAGAAGCCTGGGTGTAATAAAAGTATAAAAATAGTAAGGCATATTAAAATAAGCTATAAAATGGAATATGGCAGGAAGGAATTCGTGATTATTTAAAGGTTCCGACACCGGAAGTCCGTGGAAGGGCAAATTGGAGGACAGCGTGGATCAACTTGACCTTCGACAAATTAAAGGTACGAAACCAATTAACCCAAGTACTTTAAAGATTGTAGCTCTCTACGAAATAGATTATTCATTGATTTATTGTCAAATACCTGGATAACAAAGCGGTTTCTTTGCTGACGTCGTTCTTAGAGGTTGTGCTGTGGTTACAGGCTCTTCTGGTTCATTGACTTCCGAACCCGGACATCGAGCGTCTAGGCTTCCTGTAAATGTAAAACATATCATTTTGAGGTGTACTAATAAAATTATTCGGTTCAGTCTAAATGAATCGTGAAACTAAACAGTATGATGAGTCATCATACTGTTTAGTATATGTCATCATTGATGACATATACGGACTTTACACAAAAGTGTAGGGATTCTTAGCTTTTAAAGGCAAACACAAGTCACTTTTTCGAGCGTATCATCCTGGTCAATATCACCCCAATCAATAAAATCATATGATACAAGATACAATCACCGAATTATAAACGTACCCGGGTAACAAATTGGACGCCGGGTTGGCTCAGAACGGCTTGGAGTAGATGGTCGAATACATCGGGGGTCTTGGGAGCCAGGGTAGCAATTGGGAGCTGATGTTGGACGGACTGTACTGGGGTTAGCGGTATCGCAACGAGGGTCTTTGAATGCTCCTTGGTTGGAACAATCTGGAGGACATCTGGGATCAATCGCCCCTAAGAAGAGTAAAATCGAGTTTTTTTTACAATTTGGACCTATGTTGTTCTTTTGTATGTAAAGACTTGTTTTACTGAACAATCGTTCACCAAATATTCCAAACTACGACATCTGACCAATTAAACAAGTGGTGCAAGGCACCAGACTATCCGCTTACATTTAGTCATCAAATTTAACAAAAGACGAAATAAGAATTCATAAAACTGTTGTGATATTTACTAGGTTGTTTTAAACTAAAGAAATCTGACCTGGATAGCAGAGAGGAGCCTTTGGCGTTGTTGGATTGGTTCGTGTAGAAGTAGGTCTCTGAGTTGTCGTCCGCGGCGGCGGAGTTGGTCGCGCACATCTACAAACGCGGAAATGTTACATGTCGATGTAAAATAAACTCGCGAGCGAAATTGGATATTATCTTTAGTATGTACCTAGAATCCCTGGAACCGGGGTAACAAGAGAACTCTGTTGTTGTTGGAATGGGCCTTCGAGTAGTTTGAGGTGGGGCGCATCGAGGATCCTTGAAAGCTCCTTGATTTGAGCAATCTGGAGGACATCTTGGATCTACGGCACCTGAACAAACATACCAACACAAGAATTTATCAAACTGTCACGATATCTACTTCATTTTACTGTGGGTATGCGAAATCTAACCTGGGTAGCAGAGAGGAGCCTTTGGCGTTGTTGGATTAGTTCGCTGGGGTGTTTGTCTCGGGGTAGTTTGGTACGGTCTCTGAGTTGTCCTTGGTGGCGTGGTGGGCTGAGCACATCTACAAGGATCAAAAAGTTAGCATGTTAAGTCAAAGCTAAGGAAACTCTCACCAGGGGTCGGGTTTTCTCTGTACTGCGTACCTGGAGTCCCTGGAACCGGGGTAACAAGAGAACTCTGTTGTTGTTGGAATGGGCCTTCGAGTAGTTTGAGGTGGGGCGCATCGAGGATCCTTGAAAGCTCCTTGATTTGAGCAATCTGGAGGACATCTTGGATCTACGGCACCTGAACAAACATACCAACACAAGAATTTATCAAACTGTCACGATATCTACTTCATTTTACTGTGGGTATGCGAAATCTAACCTGGGTAGCAGAGAGGAGCCTTTGGCGTTGTTGGATTAGTTCGCTGGGGTGTTTGTCTCGGGGTAGTTTGGTACGGTCTCTGAGTTGTCCTTGGTGGCGTGGTGGGCTGAGCACATCTACAAGGATCAAAAAGTTAGCATGTTAAGTCAAAGCTCAGGAAACTCTCACCAGGGGTCGGGTTTTCTCTGTACTGCGTACCTGGAGTCCCTGGAACCGGGGTAACAAGAGAACTCTGTTGTTGTTGGAATGGGCCTTCGAGTAGTTTGAGGTGGGGCGCATCGAGGATCCTTGAAAGCTCCTTGATTTGAGCAATCTGGAGGACATCTTGGATCTACGGCACCTGAACAAACATACCAACACAAGAATTTATCAAACTGTCACGATATCTACTTCATTTTACTGTGGGTATGCGAAATCTAACCTGGGTAGCAGAGAGGAGCCTTTGGCGTTGTTGGATTAGTTCGCTGGGGTGTTTGTCTCGGGGTAGTTTGGTACGGTCTCTGAGTTGTCCTTGGTGGCGTGGTGGGCTGAGCACATCTACAAGGATCAAAAAGTTAGCATGTTAAGTCAAAGCTCAGGAAACTCTCACCAGGGGTCGGGTTTTCTCTGTACTGCGTACCTGGAGTCCCTGGAACCGGGGTAACAAGAGAACTCTGTTGTTGTTGGAATGGGCCTTCGAGTAGTTTGAGGTGGGGCGCATCGAGGATCCTTGAAAGCTCCTTGATTTGAGCAATCTGGAGGACATCTTGGATCTACGGCACCTGAACAAACATACCAACACAAGAATTTATCAAACTGTCACGATATCTACTTCATTTTACTGTGGGTATGCGAAATCTAACCTGGGTAGCAGAGAGGAGCCTTTGGCGTTGTTGGATTAGTTCGCTGGGGTGTTTGTCTCGGGGTAGTTTGGTACGGTCTCTGAGTTGTCCTTGGTGGCGTGGTGGGCTGAGCACATCTACAAGGATCAAAAAGTTAGCATGTTAAGTCAAAGCTCAGGAAACTCTCACCAGGGGTCGGGTTTTCTCTGTACTGCGTACCTGGAGTCCCTGGAACCGGGGTAACAAGAGAACTCTGTTGTTGTTGGAATGGGCCTTCGAGTAGTTTGAGGTGGGGCGCATCGAGGATCCTTGAAAGCTCCTTGATTTGAGCAATCTGGAGGACATCTTGGATCTACGGCACCTGAACAAACATACCAACACAAGAATTTATCAAACTGTCACGATATCTACTTCATTTTACTGTGGGTATGCGAAATCTAACCTGGGTAGCAGAGAGGAGCCTTTGGCGTTGTTGGATTAGTTCGCTGGGGTGTTTGTCTCGGGGTAGTTTGGTACGGTCTCTGAGTTGTCCTTGGTGGCGTGGTGGGCTGAGCACATCTACAAGGATCAAAAAGTTAGCATGTTAAGTCAAAGCTCAGGAAACTCTCACCAGGGGTCGGGTTTTCTCTGTACTGCGTACCTGGAGTCCCTGGAACCGGGGTAACAAGAGAACTCTGTTGTTGTTGGAATGGGCCTTCGAGTAGTTTGAGGTGGGGCGCATCGAGGATCCTTGAAAGCTCCTTGATTTGAGCAATCTGGAGGACATCTTGGATCTACGGCACCTGAACAAACATACCAACACAAGAATTTATCAAACTGTCACGATATCTACTTCATTTTTCTGTGGGTATGCGAAATCTAACCTGGGTAGCAGAGAGGAGCCTTTGGCGTTGTTGGATTAGTTCGCTGGGGTGTTTGTCTCGGGGTAGTTTGGTACGGTCTCTGAGTTGTCCTTGGTGGCGTGGTGGGCTGAGCACATCTACAAGGATCAAAAAGTTAGCATGTTAAGTCAAAGCTCAGGAAACTCTCACCAGGGGTCGGGTTTTCTCTGTACTGCGTACCTGGAGTCCCTGGAACCGGGGTAACAAGAGAACTCTGTTGTTGTTGGAATGGGCCTTCGAGTAGTTTGAGGTGGGGCGCATCGAGGATCCTTGAAAGCTCCTTGATTTGAGCAATCTGGAGGACATCTTGGATCTACGGCACCTGAACAAACATACCAACACAAGAATTTATTAAACTGTCACGATATCTACTTCATTTTACTGTGGTTATGCGAAATCTAACCTGGATAGCAGAGAGGAGCCTTTGGCGTTGTTGGATTAGTTCGCTGGGGTGTTTGTCTCGGGGTAGTTTGGTACGGTCTCTGAGTTGTCCTTGGTGGCGTGGTGGGCTGAGCACATCTACAAGGATCAAAAAGTTAGCATGTTAAGTCAAAGCTCAGGAAACTCTCACCAGGGGTCGGGTTTTCTCTGTACTGCGTACCTGGAGTCCCTGGAACCGGGGTAACAAGAGAACTCTGTTGTTGTTGGAATGGGCCTTCGAGTAGTTTGAGGTGGGGCGCATCGAGGATCCTTGAAAGCTCCTTGATTTGAGCAATCTGGAGGACATCTTGGATCTACGGCACCTGAACAAACATACCAACACAAGAATTTATCAAACTGTCACGATATCTACTTCATTTTACTGTGGGTATGCGAAATCTAACCTGGGTAGCAGAGAGGAGCCTTTGGCGTTGTTGGATTAGTTCGCTGGGGTGTTTGTCTCGGGGTAGTTTGGTACGGTCTCTGAGTTGTCCTTGGTGGCGTGGTGGGCTGAGCACATCTACAAGGATCAAAAAGTTAGCATGTTAAGTCAAAGCTCAGGAAACTCTCACCAGGGGTCGGGTTTTCTCTGTACTGCGTACCTGGAGTCCCTGGAACCGGGGTAACAAGAGAACTCTGTTGTTGTTGGAATGGGCCTTCGAGTAGTTTGAGGTGGGGCGCATCGAGGATCCTTGAAAGCTCCTTGATTTGAGCAATCTGGAGGACATCTTGGATCTACGGCACCTGAACAAACATACCAACACAAGAATTTATCAAACTGTCACGATATCTACTTCATTTTACTGTGGTTATGCGAAATCTAACCTGGATAGCAGAGAGGAGCCTTTGGCGTTGTTGGATTAGTTCGCTGGGGTGTTTGTCTCGGGGTAGTTTGGTACGGTCTCTGAGTTGTCCTTGGTGGCGTGGTGGGCTGAGCACATCTACAAGGATCAAAAAGTTAGCATGTTAAGTCAAAGCTCAGGAAACTCTCACCAGGGGTCGGGTTTTCTCTGTACTGCGTACCTGGAGTCCCTGGAACCGGGGTAACAAGAGAACTCTGTTGTTGTTGGAATGGGCCTTCGAGTAGTTTGAGGTGGGGCGCATCGAGGATCCTTGAAAGCTCCTTGATTTGAGCAATCTGGAGGACATCTTGGATCTACGGCACCTGAACAAACATACCAACACAAGAATTTATTAAACTGTCACGATATCTACTTCATTTTACTGTGGTTATGCGAAATCTAACCTGGATAGCAGAGAGGAGCCTTTGGCGTTGTTGGATTAGTTCGCTGGGGTGTTTGTCTCGGGGTAGTTTGGTACGGTCTCTGAGTTGTCCTTGGTGGCGTGGTGGGCTGAGCACATCTACAAGGATCAAAAAGTTAGCATGTTAAGTCAAAGCTCAGGAAACTCTCACCAGGGGTCGGGTTTTCTCTGTACTGCGTACCTGGAGTCCCTGGAACCGGGGTAACAAGAGAACTCTGTTGTTGTTGGAATGGGCCTTCGAGTAGTTTGAGGTGGGGCGCATCGAGGATCCTTGAAAGCTCCTTGATTTGAGCAATCTGGAGGACATCTTGGATCTACGGCACCTGAACAAACATACCAACACAAGAATTTATCAAACTGTCACGATATCTACTTCATTTTACTGTGGGTATGCGAAATCTAACCTGGGTAGCAGAGAGGAGCCTTTGGCGTTGTTGGATTAGTTCGCTGGGGTGTTTGTCTCGGGGTAGTTTGGTACGGTCTCTGAGTTGTCCTTGGTGGCGTGGTGGGCTGAGCACATCTACAAGGATCAAAAAGTTAGCATGTTAAGTCAAAGCTCAGGAAACTCTCACCAGGGGTCGGGTTTTCTCTGTACTGCGTACCTGGAGTCCCTGGAACCGGGGTAACAAGAGAACTCTGTTGTTGTTGGAATGGGCCTTCGAGTAGTTTGAGGTGGGGCGCATCGAGGATCCTTGAAAGCTCCTTGATTTGAGCAATCTGGAGGACATCTTGGATCTACGGCACCTGAACAAACATACCAACACAAGAATTTATCAAACTGTCACGATATCTACTTCATTTTTCTGTGGGTATGCGAAATCTAACCTGGGTAGCAGAGAGGAGCCTTTGGCGTTGTTGGATTAGTTCGCTGGGGTGTTTGTCTCGGGGTAGTTTGGTACGGTCTCTGAGTTGTCCTTGGTGGCGTGGTGGGCTGAGCACATCTACAAGGATCAAAAAGTTAGCATGTTAAGTCAAAGCTCAGGAAACTCTCACCAGGGGTCGGGTTTTCTCTGTACTGCGTACCTGGAGTCCCTGGAACCGGGGTAACAAGAGAACTCTGTTGTTGTTGGAATGGGCCTTCGAGTAGTTTGAGGTGGGGCGCATCGAGGATCCTTGAAAGCTCCTTGATTTGAGCAATCTGGAGGACATCTTGGATTTACGGCACCTGAACAAACATACCAACACAAGAATTTATCAAACTGTCACGATATCTACTTCATTTTACTGTGGGTATGCGAAATCTAACCTGGGTAGCAGAGAGGAGCCTTTGGCGTTGTTGGATTAGTTCGCTGGGGTGTTTGTCTCGGGGTAGTTTGGTACGGTCTCTGAGTTGTCCTTGGTGGCGTGGTGGGCTGAGCACATCTACAAGGATCAAAAAGTTAGCATGTTAAGTCAAAGCTCAGGAAACTCTCACCAGGGGTCGGGTTTTCTCTGTACTGCGTACCTGGAGTCCCTGGAACCGGGGTAACAAGAGAACTCTGTTGTTGTTGGAATGGGCCTTCGAGTAGTTTGAGGTGGGGCGCATCGAGGATCCTTGAAAGCTCCTTGATTTGAGCAATCTGGAGGACATCTTGGATCTACGGCACCTGAACAAACATACCAACACAAGAATTTATTAAACTGTCACGATATCTACTTCATTTTACTGTGGTTATGCGAAATCTAACCTGGATAGCAGAGAGGAGCCTTTGGCGTTGTTGGATTAGTTCGCTGGGGTGTTTGTCTCGGGGTAGTTTGGTACGGTCTCTGAGTTGTCCTTGGTGGCGTGGTGGGCTGAGCACATCTACAAGGATCAAAAAGTTAGCATGTTAAGTCAAAGCTCAGGAAACTCTCACCAGGGGTCGGGTTTTCTCTGTACTGCGTACCTGGAGTCCCTGGAACCGGGGTAACAAGAGAACTCTGTTGTTGTTGGAATGGGCCTTCGAGTAGTTTGAGGTGGGGCGCATCGAGGATCCTTGAAAGCTCCTTGATTTGAGCAATCTGGAGGACATCTTGGATCTACGGCACCTGAACAAACATACCAACACAAGAATTTATCAAACTGTCACGATATCTACTTCATTTTACTGTGGGTATGCGAAATCTAACCTGGGTAGCAGAGAGGAGCCTTTGGCGTTGTTGGATTAGTTCGCTGGGGTGTTTGTCTCGGGGTAGTTTGGTACGGTCTCTGAGTTGTCCTTGGTGGCGTGGTGGGCTGAGCACATCTACAAGGATCAAAAAGTTAGCATGTTAAGTCAAAGCTCAGGAAACTCTCACCAGGGGTCGGGTTTTCTCTGTACTGCGTACCTGGAGTCCCTGGAACCGGGGTAACAAGAGAACTCTGTTGTTGTTGGAATGGGCCTTCGAGTAGTTTGAGGTGGGGCGCATCGAGGATCCTTGAAAGCTCCTTGATTTGAGCAATCTGGAGGACATCTTGGATCTACGGCACCTGAACAAACATACCAACACAAGAATTTATTAAACTGTCACGATATCTACTTCATTTTACTGTGGGTATGCGAAATCTAACCTGGATAGCAGAGAGGAGCCTTTGGCGTTGTTGGATTAGTTCGCTGGGGTGTTTGTCTCGGGGTAGTTTGGTACGGTCTCTGAGTTGTCCTTGGTGGCGTGGTGGGCTGAGCACATCTACAAGGATCAAAAAGTTAGCATGTTAAGTCAAAGCTCAGGAAACTCTCACCAGGGGTCGGGTTTTCTCTGTACTGCGTACCTGGAGTCCCTGGAACCGGGGTAACAAGAGAACTCTGTTGTTGTTGGAATGGGCCTTCGAGTAGTTTGAGGTGGGGCGCATCGAGGATCCTTGAAAGCTCCTTGATTTGAGCAATCTGGAGGACATCTTGGATCTACGGCACCTGAACAAACATACCAACACAAGAATTTATCAAACTGTCACGATATCTACTTCATTTTACTGTGGGTATGCGAAATCTAACCTGGGTAGCAGAGAGGAGCCTTTGGCGTTGTTGGATTAGTTCGCTGGGGTGTTTGTCTCGGGGTAGTTTGGTACGGTCTCTGAGTTGTCCTTGGTGGCGTGGTGGGCTGAGCACATCTACAAGGATCAAAAAGTTAGCATGTTAAGTCAAAGCTCAGGAAACTCTCACCAGGGGTCGGGTTTTCTCTGTACTGCGTACCTGGAGTCCCTGGAACCGGGGTAACAAGAGAACTCTGTTGTTGTTGGAATGGGCCTTCGAGTAGTTTGAGGTGGGGCGCATCGAGGATCCTTGAAAGCTCCTTGATTTGAGCAATCTGGAGGACATCTTGGATCTACGGCACCTGAACAAACATACCAACACAAGAATTTATTAAACTGTCACGATATCTACTTCATTTTACTGTGGGTATGCGAAATCTAACCTGGATAGCAGAGAGGAGCCTTTGGCGTTGTTGGATTAGTTCGCTGGGGTGTTTGTCTCGGGGTAGTTTGGTACGGTCTCTGAGTTGTCCTTGGTGGCGTGGTGGGCTGAGCACATCTACAAGGATCAAAAAGTTAGCATGTTAAGTCAAAGCTCAGGAAACTCTCACCAGGGGTCGGGTTTTCTCTGTACTGCGTACCTGGAGTCCCTGGAACCGGGGTAACAAGAGAACTCTGTTGTTGTTGGAATGGGCCTTCGAGTAGTTTGAGGTGGGGCGCATCGAGGATCCTTGAAAGCTCCTTGATTTGAGCAATCTGGAGGACATCTTGGATCTACGGCACCTGAACAAACATACCAACACAAGAATTTATCAAACTGTCACGATATCTACTTCATTTTACTGTGGGTATGCGAAATCTAACCTGGGTAGCAGAGAGGAGCCTTTGGCGTTGTTGGATTAGTTCGCTGGGGTGTTTGTCTCGGGGTAGTTTGGTACGGTCTCTGAGTTGTCCTTGGTGGCGTGGTGGGCTGAGCACATCTACAAGGATCAAAAAGTTAGCATGTTAAGTCAAAGCTCAGGAAACTCTCACCAGGGGTCGGGTTTTCTCTGTACTGCGTACCTGGAGTCCCTGGAACCGGGGTAACAAGAGAACTCTGTTGTTGTTGGAATGGGCCTTCGAGTAGTTTGAGGTGGGGCGCATCGAGGATCCTTGAAAGCTCCTTGATTTGAGCAATCTGGAGGACATCTTGGATCTACGGCACCTGAACAAACATACCAACACAAGAATTTATCAAACTGTCACGATATCTACTTCATTTTACTGTGGGTATGCGAAATCTAACCTGGGTAGCAGAGAGGAGCCTTTGGCGTTGTTGGATTAGTTCGCTGGGGTCTTTGTCTCGGGGTAGTTTGGTACGGTCTCTGAGTTGTCCTTGGTGGCGTGGTGGGCTGAGCACATCTACAAGGATCAAAAAGTTAGCATGTTAAGTCAAAGCTCAGGAAACTCTCACCAGGGGTCGGGTTTTCTCTGTACTGCGTACCTGGAGTCCCTGGAACCGGGGTAACAAGAGAACTCTGTTGTTGTTGGAATGGGCCTTCGAGTAGTTTGAGGTGGGGCGCATCGAGGATCCTTGAAAGCTCCTTGATTTGAGCAATCTGGAGGACATCTTGGATCTACGGCACCTGAACAAACATACCAACACAAGAATTTATCAAACTGTCACGATATCTACTTCATTTTACTGTGGGTATGCGAAATCTAACCTGGGTAGCAGAGAGGAGCCTTTGGCGTTGTTGGATTAGTTCGCTGGGGTGTTTGTCTCGGGGTAGTTTGGTACGGTCTCTGAGTTGTCCTTGGTGGCGTGGTGGGCTGAGCACATCTACAAGGATCAAAAAGTTAGCATGTTAAGTCAAAGCTCAGGAAACTCTCACCAGGGGTCGGGTTTTCTCTGTACTGCGTACCTGGAGTCCCTGGAACCGGGGTAACAAGAGAACTCTGTTGTTGTTGGAATGGGCCTTCGAGTAGTTTGAGGTGGGGCGCATCGAGGATCCTTGAAAGCTCCTTGATTTGAGCAATCTGGAGGACATCGTGGATCTACGGCACCTATAAAATTAGTACTTGCAAATATTAGCCTAAATTATTTATTTTGAAGCTTTGAGCGTTGGATACTACTGTGTTTAATTGTGAATCATTGTCAAATATGTTAATTTTTTTTAACGATTCCTGTTATACCTGGGTAGCAAAGAGGTGCCGTTACTTCTTCTTGTGTTAAGCTTGGATATGTTTCCACTGGTTTTGATTGGTATGGTGGTTGAGCAGAAGGAGTTTCTACGTATTCCTCACACCTGGGATCCGTTGTTCCTGAAAATTAAATGAATTTTGAAAATGATGGATGAGGAAATTCTTTTTGCCCGACAATATATTTTAAATTCTTCTTTTATCGTGGTCATGTAAAACAAGAGAGTATTCCTTCATGTACGTTGTATCCTGAGTTTGTACTGAATTGAATAGTAAGCATTATTCGTTTTACTGATCATTTTTTTTGTGAAAATTAATGTTTTGTCAATAAACCATTGTATATTTAGTATTCACCGACTGGGCTGAAGGATTTGTTTTTACAATTTAGTAGTCCATTTAAAAATCAAAAGTCGAAAAATATCTTCTTAACTTCAATATCAAATTGGTTTACCTCGATAGCAAATTGGTCGTCTGGTTGAACTACCCTGGCTTGGTGCCGTTGGCCGGATACATCTTGGATCGGCAGAGTTAGGCGTACATCGAAGACCGGAAGTCGTCTGAGGTTGTGAATAAGTTGGACGAGAGGTGGTTCTCTGTGGGGCAGTTGGACCGGGTTGTCGGCAAGCTGGGTCCAGGCTTCCGGGGTAACAACCTGTTGGTTTTGGGGCAGGTTGACTAGGAACATTTGCGGGTCTTCTTGAGGGTTGTTGGGCTACGGGTCGAAGGGTCGTTTGAATGACCTTTCTAGTTGGTAATGGACGTGGGAGACTTGGGGCTGTAGAGCCACAACTGTCTTCACACACGTCTTTACAAAGCTGTGGAAATTAATTTATTTGTAAGCTCGATTCCTTAATTCATGAAAGAAGCAAGTCGTTACCTCGATATTACAGGTCAAATGGACATTGTCCGAATCGGGGAACTTGAAAGCTGTCATATTGGTGAAAGCGATCGTTGTTGCTCCAGTATCTCCAGTTTCAAATGTTTTCATCCATTTACCAATTAGTTTCGTTTTTCTAGAACCCACGATTTTTATTTACTTTTCAACAGTTTAGATATGCCGTACCGTTAGATAGGTTTAGACCCCTCTCTATTCGACCCTAACTTTTTTGAGAGCTTATAAAATAGATTAATCCGTAATACATTGCAAGATTGCAACTAAATAACCCAAGGCATTTTTTGAATATGGCAGATTAAAATGAATTTAATTATATGGAAAATGATTCAAATCTGGATATTTGGTTTTGAATTGAAGATCCAAGAACTGCAATCACTAGTTAGGTCTACACTTCGGGATTTAATGACGTTTTTACTCCCTGATATTGTATTTAAATTGAAAAATATATATCCCCGGAATAGTATCCCACCCTGAAACTTGAAAGGCTATTTACTGAAACATGATAGTTGCTATTTTTTAGATAAAATTCCTGTGTACCTCGGACATCCATCAAAGCCAGTTAGCTGAACCTTGGAAGCCTTGGGGTCTTCAAATTGATCGGTATCGAAGGCCCAACAGTCCTTGACACTTACGTCATACTGCCTCTCCCCGTCTTTCAGGTAAATTATAATGCTCAGTTCTTCACCAATCTCGATTTGCCCTCCGATCGGTTCCGTCTGATTCGATTACAATTATTACCAACCTCATTTTTATTTTAATCATAAATATTAGTAAGTATTTAATTATATGAATTCCCTAATTACATTTGGATAGGTTCCCTTCTGAATATCCATCCAACAGTCCAAGGCCGAGTCTTGGGGATCGGATTTGAATGGTTGATGTTGGACATCCAACATTCCGACGGACAAGGGCTTAAAAACGACCATCTTCCCTTGTTTCCTGGAATCTCCTCCTTCGGATGCAAATTGACAGGAGATCTTCTTTGCCACGTCCCAGATTTCCTGAATTTCAATCAAGGATCAATTAATTTAATTACTTTGTTTATACCAGAACATAATTGATTCATCAGGTATTCCGGATTTTTGTAGAAAAGATTTGAAAAATCATCCGCATTTTTCTATAATCACAACCATCAGTTTTTTCCACTCCTTGAGAATTGAAAAATATTAAAAATCCCCAAGTGTAATTAAGCTAGCTTGTCCTATTCAAGAGAAACCATTTGTTTAAATTCAAAATTAAGTTTTATTTGTTTAATATTGACGGAAAAATGAAAAAGAAAAGACGTCATATCTATTGTAATGAAAAAAAATAATTACTTTCAGTACGTTTTAAAATGCCGTAAATATTTATCGTATTTTATTTCTCCGGGATTTTTTTTACTGGAAATTTGATTAGTCCAGCTCTGATGACTATCATGCATCCAATCAACAGTGAATACTTAAATGTTTCACCGAAATAACTCCCCCACCCGCCTTCATTTCTTGTGACTCTGTGGCCTTCAATAATTACTTCCCCAGGGCAGTTATTTCGGTAGTTACAAAATGGTATAGAAAATGACGAACCTGGACCGCTTCGTCCATCTGGAAAATGAGGACATTGCTAATGCCCCTCGAGAAGTCCGAAATCTCGGACCCACAATCCCCAGCAGGAACAACAAATGTGTACTTATCCGAACCAGTTCGGGGTAACACGTATCTATAGCATACCAAATTATATTTAATTAAATATTTTAATATTTAATTAAAATCGTTGAACTTGTCGAAATTCCAAAATCCTACCTGCACTTTGGATTTGAGAAATGTCCTTTGCTATAAACGGTTCCGTCGAACGGGCTGTCGAATTCCACAGTCACCGTCAGTCCCGTTTTCGAACATTTCCCGTCCAGGAGTTGTATTTTGGGATGGTGATGATGGTGCTGTTCTTGATCTTTATTATTGGAACCGTGCTCAGTTTGTCGATTAATCCTCTCGATTTCTCGGAAGGGATTTAAATTCTCGTAATCATATTCTTCATCGGCTAAAACAGCTCCTAAGATGCAGCAGACCTTTACCAAAAGCAACAGAGTCATTAATCATCCCAAAGGGATTT
Organism: Desoria tigrina; assembly: GCA_906901685.1. Classification (NCBI taxonomy): domain Eukaryota; kingdom Metazoa; phylum Arthropoda; class Collembola; order Entomobryomorpha; family Isotomidae; genus Desoria; species Desoria tigrina. The sequence goes on from CAJQTU010000087.1 coordinate 386,615, forward strand.
TTAATTAAGGAAGAGATGAAATCATCCTTCCAAAATCAAGGGTCATTAAGGTCAATGTGAATAGGTATGTTAATTTTTCTGTAATTAAGCAACTTTTTAAAGAATATATCAATTAGACGGTTGACATCCTTACCAAGTATATCCCTATACAAGGCAGCCGAAGTGAGAGTCTCATTTTTTATTTTGCAAGATTTGAAGACATCAAACCTCCAGAATCTGTAAAGATTGTGTAAAATATACGAGATTTATATCGAAATAAGTCCCCAGGGCTCTTATTTCGGAGATGGATATTTTTGTTGTTTAAAGCCAAACCAACGTTTCGCATTTAGTTTAATGTTTACGATGGGGACTTATTTAGGGATGGCGCTTATATAAACCTAACAGTGACTCAAGGTGAGAGTTTTACAATATTATTTCGATGAAACATTCCAGCATCTCTAAACTAAAATCAAGCTACGAATACTATACTTGTTCGATCCCAAAAGACAACGATGATTAAAAATGTCCAATAAATTTTAAACGTGACAATAACTTAATTTTATTTCCAGGTACATGTACATCAAAGGCCAGAACAGAATAGAAAAATGCCGACAATAGGGCCAATAAAAATGTCATACTTTAATTGCCATTGGCAAAGAATGTAAAAATCGTTTACGTAAACATGAATATTTCTGATTTTTGTGGTAATTTTCTTGCAATTTTACTGTCGATGCTTATACAAATAAAAATTACATAGGAATTAAATTCTCCTGATTGCGCAAATCAATATGAATGAATATATGAGAAGTGAGTTTGGCATATAATTTTATAATTTAACAGGACTCCTCGTTGCAAGAATGATAAATGTCGGCAAGTGGTATTTGGTGAGTTATCTCCTCTGCGCTTCTTATTGCAGAATATTGTAGTTTAGTAATTAAGGAAAGCTTAGAAAACCTGTTAAAACTTTGTCTATAGTTTCTGGCTTCATTTGCTTATTCATCTATCACTCTCGATTTGTACCTTTGTTTCGTGGAGAGAGATAAGGGATCAAGAATAAGTCAACTAAACATGATAATTAACTTCAAAGATGCGGTTGCATTGCATGTATCCCATTTCAAGACATGCACATCTCTTACACACTACTGCGCTAATTCATAACGGGAAATGGTGTAATGTAATAATAAAACCGGCACAAGGGAGCCTCACAAACTGATAATCGAATTAACACAAATACTGCCAGTAATTAACTCTTATCAACTCATTACCGTAACTCTCAAAATAGGGCTACAATTTTGAGTGTTGAAAATTCATGAGCATTTTTTATGCTTGTTATTGAAAGGCACCTAAATACCTACCTCCGGAATAGAGCCCCACCCACCCCGACATCATCCGCATGTGGATGTATTTAGATAAATGTTCTATAAGTAGTTAGGTCTCATAATATGCTGGATAGTTTTGAATTACGCAAATCTGTATAGTTCAATATTGAAAGGATATGGGGAAACGTTATTGTAGGGGGGGGGGGAATTATTTAAGTGAATAATAATAATTTAATTGAAGAGGTTACTTATGAACGGTCCCTTATTTCGTGGTGTTAAATGTCACTGAATTGCATTACTGACCCATCTCTCCTCGTCTGATAAAGTGCATCTGATTTCAATTATCCTCAAAGATACATCTTCTCTTAATTTACATTTTTGCACATTTTTGGCAAAATAATTTGCATGCAAAATGCAAACACAAGATCATTACATCAGATCTTCATTGCCACCTGCATCTCTAAATCAATCTATTACTGTCAGGAATAACATGTTTTATTTCAATGGTCAAAATATTTTGGAGATGTATTCTCTTACAACTGCCAGTTAATTGGCTTGCTATTTTTAAAGAAAACTCCATTTTTAAATGACATTTTAACTACTCGTAATCTGTTTCCTTTTCCGCATTTTCCAAGTCTGGATTTTTATTAATCTACCCGTTCACCCTCTCTCTTTGTCTCGGCCAATTGTTTTGCTTCAAATTGTTTCATTTTTTTATTGATAAAAATATTTGGAAGGCCTTCATGAATTTATTTTTAATTTATTTAAAAAAAATTGATCAGTTGAATATTGATATTATTCTTGTTCTGACAGTTATGAACTTGATTGTCGGTCGTAATTTCATTGTTTCATAGGTATTTTTGTGGAAATCAAAAACAAAATATTTTATTTAAAGCTGATTTTTTGAATGTAAGTTAAATTAATATTTAAAAAAAACGAATGTAAAATACATCGTGCTTTTGTTTTGATAGAAATGAGGTAAACAGTTTCTAACATTTGTCAAGGTCGGCGAGTAATATTTTGGAACATTTATTAGTCCTCTCAACTTCTAGAGTTGATGAATCGGTTATTCTACATTCCTCACCAAAGTAAGTTTTGAAAAAAGAGTTATCTAAATGCCTCACATGAATTCAAAATTCAAGTATATTGCATCCTGGACACTGAATTAAAACAAAACAAAACAAAAAAAAAACGATGAAAATCAGAGATATTCAAATCGAAAAAGGCAAAGCCTTTACAAGCTTATACATCATTTCATTCATTCCGTGTTTTAAAATTATTTAAACAAGATTAAGATGCGATGAGTATGGATGGTGATAGTCGTGATACGATGATTAGATTAATTATTATTGGCTATGGGGATTTATTTTGGAGTGTAGTTTCGTATGTTGGGCCGCATCTTATATTATTGTTACGCGTATCATACGTTTAGTGGTTAGGTTGCAGTGGGTAAACCAAGCTATAGATCCCAAAACTAAGGTTTTGAATTTCAGACATCTCCGAGAAATTCTAATTGTATGACAAAATCTAATCTAAATCATGATTGCCCATATATGAGCGATTCCCTTGGAGCCCATATCCCTCATATATGTGATCATTACCGTAACTGGGGTCTTAAAATATAAATGTGGTGATTGCATTTGAATCGAATTGAAATAGCGACGGCTTACCTGAAGCACAAATTCCAATAGAGACTCAATTAATCTCAAACACAGTTTCCTGATCCCAAATCGATGCTAGTAGTATTAAGATCCACCCGATCCGCAGTCCTGATTTACTATTAAATAGAAAAGTCCTATTTGAGGCAATTGTAACAAATACATGCACCCACTAGGGACATTACACAGCTCTAATTTCAGAAATTATTTCTGATAGTAACAGAAAATTGGAATAGACAACGAAAATCAGGTCACCGGTTCAAAATTCTTGTTCTGCATCAAAAATAGAATTAAAATCCGAATTTCTAGCTGTTTTTTTTTGCAAGTTTTCAATTTTTTCTAATTTCACGAATAAGATGTATGCAAAATTAGGATTTGTGCCAAGTACATACGAAAATCTTAATTTCTGAAATTATAGCTGTAGTTGAAAATAGAACCACCCCCTCCAGCAGGTGCACATAATTCTTACACTTACTGCTTACCTTAAAAACGGACTTGCTGAAGCCCTTAAATCCAGCCCTGAATTGAAGTAATGGCACTTGAACAATTCACTGTAAATGCCACTGTAACTCCTAGCTTACTACTTACTTCTATCCGAATAAAACCAAGCTATAAATAAATAAATTTGCAACTAGTAATTAAGGACTCGAGAGTACTAAGGGGTCAAAGTTGCCGTGTCCTACTCCTCTCGACTCGATGACCAGAATGACCATCTTCTTGGAGGATGAGGCAAAGGGAATAAATAATAATAATAAACTCATCTTCTTCACCTTCTCCAACATTATTTTATTATGTTCCCAATTCCCATTCACTTAAGGCACATCTTATAACATAACATATCATCCTAATGTACTTGTGTTTCCTAAAGGACTCTCACTATTATCTAATAAAAGTACGTAAGAAGACGCGAAGAAGATGCAACCACAAAAGTACACAAGTCTGACTCTCATTAGCCAACCCCACTCTCACCTTCCAAATCATAAACAACAAAGATCCCTCAAAGTCAACCCTTGTAATTGCCGAAATAAGTCCCCAGGGGACTCAAAATCTGGGAAATTAAGCATTAAGATAATAGGAAATGGGGACTTATTCCGGGCCACAATTAATAATCTACTCATCTTCAGTAATGATTATTTAAAAAAATCACGATGTGCAATATTAAAACATGCAAAATCGCTCTCCATTTCAAACAGTATTAATTTTTTTTAATTTGTGTTCCTTATGGACGAGCCCTTAGGATGTAGTTGGATGTGTGACAGAAGAATCTTCTTGTTTTTTCATTTAAGATGAAGACCCCCCTCTTCATCTGTAAACTCATAAGCTTCGCAAGAATATTAACAATAAATAAGTCTCTTAATAATCCTATAAGTCATCCCTTCAGCATAATATAACTTAAATGAATAATGCTTAATTGTTGAAGAATTTGTAAATGCAGTCAAATTAGGTGAAGGTGTACTTGGTGGTTGGCTTTTGAGACCAACTTCTTCTAAACTATGCAAAGGACTCCCAATTATATTCAACCAGAATTAACGAGATAAGTCATAATTACATGAGGACACCCAGACACTCATAGTTTAGATTTTTTAATTTTTCATTCAATTATTGAATAAAAATGTGTTGGGAATTTGACACCGAGACCTGGAATCGAACCCTAGTTTTTCATGTATGTCGCGTAATTGGGGATAGTTGATGAAGATTCGTGTGAATAAAATAAACAATTTTGCATCAAATTGCAAGTAAAAAACCATCCCTGGAATAACTCGTTTTAATATTTCCTACAATAACTCGTGAAATATGAAAATGTCCCAAAACTACACAGTTTGAGAATTCGGAATAACTCCCTCGGGGGACTAACACTTACTTCATTCAGCAATTTTAATCCACTATAATGCCTCAAAATAGCATATTTTTTAAAAATTAAAAATAGTTTATAATAACAGAAACAGATAAAACGGTTAAATATTCAAAACTGAAAGCACGAGTGTCAGTTTAATTAATATAAAAAAGAATCTTCGGTTAATTGTAATCAAGCGCATAACGAAATAATTTAATGAACAGGACAGACTTTCATTCCTTGTTTGCGAATTAGTTCTAACTTCATCAAACTTTGTTGTGAATTATAATCCTGCTTATCTTGAGATTCTCTTTAAAGTTCAATAAAATATCCTAATTACAAATTATAATGTGGTTTGGATTATTTTCACATTTACAGATTTACAATATTTGCAGAAAAAACAATTATCTATCGTTCTGTAAAAAAAATTCAAATTCACAAAGATTTTGAAGATGATGCCGTCCACCTTCAGTTTACCATATCCTTTGAATCTTGAATCTTTAATATTGTTAAATGGCTAAGACGATTAAGATCTTCGCAACAATAAAAATAATGCTAAAAGACGTCGATGGTCAAGTACTTATTCTACACATTTGTTCCATCTCTGACGACAATTGACAATAAGCTGACATTAATTGGCAAGTGGACAAGTACCTTTTCACTAAAATTCCTGAAATAAGTCCCCCCATCCCGGAATAACCTTATCCCATTACGAAAATACCTGGGGACTTATTTGAATACTTATGGTAACTGCTTCATCATCATCCTGTTATGCTTTTACAAATTATAAATTATAACGACATGATCCCATTCACAATTACAAGCTGAGTCCATATAATCCTAAAATAGAAATATGGATGATCCTGAATGATGTTCTAGGAAAGGATCAGAGTTGATTTAATCGAATGATTCCAATCCGATTGAGGAACATAAAATAGGAGGAGGAAAGGTTCTTAAAACGAGTTACATTTCCAAAATTGCATAATCAGAAATTGATGATAGAAAAATGGATGTGACAGAAAACACAATGGACTCATGAATATACTTCTCTCTATTCTATCATTTTAACTGGCAAATCTTCAGCTAATAGATTTCATAGTAACTGATGGTAATAGAATTCAATTCTAAGTTCTAATGTGCAATAACAATAATAATAATATTTACAATGATTGTGACCTATCCCCAGAAATCAGACGAGGGGAAGATGAGTACAGTGATCGGGTGATAATTAATGGCCAAACTATTGGGGGCCATTCACAAACAACCGCAATTTTTTAGACGCAAAACAATGTTGGAATACGAATTTTCGGAATACAATCAGCTTACACCGCAATAAGTCCCCAGGTGCCAACAGGCATATAGCATTCTACACCGGAATAATTCCCCATCCTAATTTCCCAGTTTTACTTGTCTGCGGTCTTATTTCTGGCCAAGCAATAGCAATGGAACCTGGAATGACTTGATGTCAAGCAGTTACACCGGAATAAATCCCCATCCTTAATAAAGGGTTTACAAACGATCCATGCAAATACAAAGCACGTGGTCATGGTCTTAACAATTTATTTAAAAAACAAAAAAGTGCTTTCTTGCAATGGAACCAGATGTATTAAAATTTTAAAACATAAAATAATTAAATTTTGAGTAACCCATCAGCAAGTCATCAAGACGTGTAGAATTGCATTATTTGAGGTATTCGTATGTGTTATGTTGTTGTGTGAGCTGATTGTTGGCTTGAAGTTTGTGAAGTGCCTTTGAGGTTCGTTGAATAAGTGTCATTTCGTGTGCAATAACTCATTGACTAAAGTTCTGCTAACGTTCTCCCTTCCACCATTAACCACGTCCAACAATCAAAGGAACATCTCGTCCTGATTTTATGTTACTCACTTACCATCCACCTCATCTCCATCTCGACATGGAATCTACGAATTCTCTCATTCTGACTAATCATTAAATAATAAGGATAAGTACTTTAAGGATACTAAATAAGATATTAATAAAAATATTAAACTATAAACTGCAGCTACAACACATGATACACTTTCTCTCATAATTCTCTTAGCTCATTCATATTTAATATTCTAAAAAAAGTCAGCTCTTATTTTACAAGTCGTAAACCATAATACAGCTTTAGTATTTGTCATCTCTTGACCTATTCAGTGCTCTACTCATGAAATATCATTTTTCATGACAATTTTGATAACACATTGGAATTGGAACTTTTTGTCCGGATCATCTCCAAAACTGGCTTTTGCTTAAAAAAATATATTTTTTGTTTTGACATTTTAGATTATATCGTGTGATAATGAGCACTAAAGCGCGTGGCGTCCCGTTTCCCCTTTGAACTGCTTTACGATAACAAAAAATGTGTCCAAATATATAAATAATAAAAATGCAACTGTTATAATTAAAATTGCAATACGTTTGAATATTTTAATAAACATTACAATAACGGCATACAATTTTTTTATTCGAGCCGAACAGGAGAAAATATCCCCTTGTACAAACGAATAGAGACATTTTATATTTTATTTGAAACTTGTAGATAGCTATGAAACCCACTAAATAAGCAGAGTTGGCGAGACAAAAATGCATATTATATAAGAAAATCCACTAAAAATTCGTTTTAATAATCCGTAGTCTCATGATGACGATAATGATGATGATAATGTTAGTAAACAAAGATGATAAACAATGTGATGATGTCGAGTGTAATTTGACAAGTAAATATGAAGTAACGCCAGCTTAAAAACTCTCCTTCTTAAAACATCAACAAATGCCCAGTTGCATATAATTAGGTCCTATTTATTACCAATTATCCCCCTTCCCTCTTCAACCATTTTTTGTAACTTGGTTAACAATCACAAAAGATTTCTTGCCAAATTTTGAATGGGATTCTACAGTTCCTAATTTGAGACTTGCATTTAATTAATGAGCAACAACAGTTAGTTTATAGTAAGGAACTAACATGGTGTCAATTTAGGTTTGAGCCGAGGATGAGGAGCCTAGTTGTATATTTTGACTTTAGGTTTAGATGATCATCATATTCAAAATTGGACATGTTTTGTAACATTGTAACTGACACATAGACAGTCGGAATAAGAACCTCTTTCATGATTATCATAGGTTGAAACCCTTTAATGCGAACATTTCATCTGTCTCTATGTCCGTCCATTCCTTAACTTTTCAACAGTTTATACCATTTTTACGGAATGAAATTTCAGATTTTCGAGCTGGTTTTACATTTTTTTAGCATGAAATGGTGAAAATGCTTTAATACTACTCTATTCGTTTGCCCGTTTGTTTAAGACCGGCTGACATTTTTTAAATCGGTTTCGGATATGTAAATCGATATGAAATATAAATTCATGAGTCTCTCACACCCTGATCCTAGAAACACTGAAATTCGAAATTCATTAAAGTTTCTACGTTTTATGGCGTGGGTTGCACAGTTTGGGTATTCGCGTTTGCAGGGGTTGAATGAATAAAATCTTGTTATTCAAAGATGTAGATAGATGTTCAAAGGTTTGGGTTTGAGAGTGTGGATTTCAGTCGAAGAAATATCAATTAGCAAGTTAGCGCGTGGGATTAGCCAATGCGTTCTAATACTTGTGATATAAGAAACATTATATATTAAGGTTTGAGGAGATGTTGAGTCAGGTGCAGAGGTAGGAATAAAAATCATTCTTATTTTGAATTGGTGTTAATGTAAGATTCGCATTTGACATCCGCCTCAAATAACACGACATGACCTTTCATCTCCTCACCTATATCCTCATCACAATTACCTGCTATTTCTCAGAGCTATTTCATCAACCAATCACGTGTTACTACCTTCATCTGAACTTTGACATTTCCACAAATTTTGCAACAGCCCAGAGTTTTAAAATTATCTCTCCACCCATTACCCAGGCTTTAAAAAAGTATATGCAATTAAACAGAACTGATCTGAGGTTAGCAATAGAATTAAAACAGGAAGCCAAACCATTTTCGACTTAGAAATAGTAAATGATAAATTTTAATTTCACTGCTATTTCAATAAATTACATTCAATAAATAAGGCTATAATATGGAAATTTTTCAAATGTCGGAAATACTTACTCTAATCATCTATTTTACATAAACCATAGCAGTATTTTAGGTTCCTAAATTTAATTTACAATTATTTTAATGCTAATCCCAAATCGTAAGCTCCTGGATCAAATTTTAAAAGGTTTTCGCTTTTAATCTCCTTTCAGAAATGTCAAAACAAGACAATTATCCCAGACATGCAAAGATGCAACTACTATTCTTTATAAGGGCCTTTAATTAACTATTAACTTTCCCTTAACTATTTTGAGATTTTGAGGACTTATTTTAGTCGGATAATTAGTGAGTTAAAATTAGAAATAATATTGGAACTAGAAATGAATTTGCAGAGGTGTAGAAATAAACAGGGCACACATTTATTTTACAAAACTTTGATAAGATGAATTTTAATTTCCTACACATCTGCTAATGTTCTACCTACGGATTCGCTAAATTACATAATTATTTAAATTTGCAATGATGAAGAGATGATTTGTCAATGGCTTCTGATAAGACCTCACGATTTCATTGTCAGTATTCGCAATACCTGATTTACTCTCCTAATTATTTACCATCAGCCTCATCCCTCACCTTCTCCTCAATGCATCGCTTGTCCGATTTACTTTTAATCGTAAAATTCAAGTTTTTGGCAAGTTATTGTAATAAGTGATTTATTATTTACATAAAATGTACTCAAAATGCAAAGTAAGATAAATTGATAATGCTAATAGATTCCTTGGAGCTACTTCAGAAGTATTGCCAGAGATAGGCTTAAATTATTTGAAATAGTTAGCCCAACCTCTTATTTGACATTTGACACTTTTAATTAAGTAAGATACATCCTCAACTCTGTTAACCACCCCTTTTAATTGCTAATTACAATTTTATTACAAATTCTTGAATATATTATTATTACTCCGTTCAGATGCATTATCTCATTTGCTGTTTTTAATATCTAAAGTAGCTATAAACGTGATACATATAAAAATTCTTTGATTAATAGATCAATAATTTTCGATAGTAACTTTGCAATTTTAATTACAACTGCAGAATTAGTATTGAGTGTTTTTGGAACCCATTGAATGGCAATTAAATAGTAAAACAAACGTTTCCTGGCAAAATCCCAGTTTCCACTGAATGGAATTACTCTTATAATAATTTTTTTGTACCTGAAATTTTTTATTGTAAGTTACAAAACAGTTATTGAATTTTGGAAAATAAGCTTAAGAAAATGTTCTTCAAATTTGTGGTACTAGCCCAATGAAAATGCATTTTGAAGTAGAAACAATCCTTGAAAGTAAGTTGTTATGATGTTCTTAAATTTGACAGGAATTATTGTTCGAGTTGAAATATTGTGAAAAAAGCGTAATAGAATTACGAAAAAGTGCTCATAATCAAATCCCCTTGAATGTCAAGTAATTACAACAACTGCGATGCCCTTATAAGGAGCATGACTCAAATTGTTGTAAAGGTCAGACTCTTTTAAATCACCAACAACCAATGACCAGTCCAAATGAATTTATCAGACGTTGTCATTTTTTTCGTTTTGACTCCAAAATACTTACTAATTTGCAGAATCATTCAATCACCCGCAACTAATTCATATCACAAGTTCCTTAAATTTATTAGAAATCCTTTATACTAAGAAACTTTATGGGAAGAAACTCTTTGCTCTGAATGTCCGTCCGTCCGTCCGTCCGTCTCCAACGCTGAGACCATTTATGACCTCTGTCCGTTGGCTTGAGAGTTGTGTAGGTCAAAGGTCAAGGTACTACAGTGCCAACTGAATTCCATGTATTCCAACGTCTAATACATCGTTAAAGACAATCCCATGCTATTCAACGATATATACAACTTTACTCTATGGTTGGGGAAAGGTGAGATTCTTGAATAAAGTCTCCAACGTGTTGGGCATATGAGTTGGTATGGTATTTGGCGTCTTGTTTCACCTTTTTGTGATGCACGTTTGTAACGGCTTATTTGAAAGGAAAAGTGACATTATGAATTATTTGTCAGGAATAGTTGTACATTTTAAAAGCTTAATATCCGTTGGTGAGATAACCTTCTATGCAGTTGAGAGGACTTGAATTCTGTTTTGTTTAAGTAAGTGTTAGCCGTAGTTAAGTACTTAAGATGACAGTCTCTCTGAAGTCTGAACTGAAGCAGTTTTCAGGTGAAATCGTGACATTCAACGCTGACTTCCAAATAATCTCTATCAAATATATCATCTCATGTGCAGATAACTATCACACTCCACATCATTTGTCAGCAATAAATAATTTATGGTTTAGCAAAGTATTCAAGGCCTGTTCACACAGTATCTCTCAATTTCGATCGATACATTCGACGAATAATACTTTACTAATAATCAGATTTAAAAAAAAACCTTGAAGTTTCTAGGCGTTTTAAAATTTTATTTTATTACATATTACATTAACGCAACTTCCTGGGTTAAATTTTTTTTTGGTTTCGATAGTATGTTTACTTAAATCATTTTTCTCCAGCTTATGCACAGGCCCTTAAATAAAGTCCCATGGGGAGTTAAAAAAGGTTTCCATGTATGATTAAAATGATCTGAAATCAAAGGCCATGTGAGTTGTCACGAGAATATATAGTAAATAATTTATCGAAAGAGTTGCCTAATCACTATTCATCTAAATAATCAGACGATGCGTTTCTTCATTGTTCTTCATCATTATCTTATTCGCACATCGAATCAAGGCTTTACAATTACGATTAATAATAGTCTCCTTACATTATGATTAAATAGATACCTCAAATTATAAATGTATTTGCACAAAAGTCACATCAAAACATGCAATTTTAGATTATAATTCTTATGCAGTTTTTAAAAACTATGAATTACGTGTTACTGAAATTAGAGGCAGGTCGGATAATGAATCTTCTTCACTTTGATTTTTCTGAATATAATTAATTATTGAATTTTTTTTAAAGTTTACCTTCTTCGCATCTTATTATCTTTTACCAATCATTTAATCCTATTTAAAGAAAGGTCGAAAAACAGTATGATTATAATCACATTTAGTTCATCAGATTGGAGGCATGACCAATAAAAATAAAGACATTGGGTGGTTAGGGCTATCCAGAAAAAAATCGGCTTCTATCATGGGAAATGGAAACCATATTCGTAATGAAAGGTTCAACTAATTATTTTGTCTTTAAGTTTTAATTGTCTTAACGTAGGATTTAGCTACTCGTAATTAAAAGTCAAAACTTACAGTTAGTCTTGACTAAAATTTAAAAACTCTGAGGTAATTAAATGCAATCTGTAATTGTTTCAGTTTTCTAAGATAAAATACTCTAGATAAAATTCGATAATGAACTGTGCATATTTGTTTGTTGAATAAAATTATTCCTGTATCACAATAATACACCGTTTTGTCGTAAATAAGTCTTATGATTACTTACAATTTTCATAATATCTGCTTTTGCGAATCTTTTTCTTATGATTTCTATTCAATTTTAACGAAGGTCTGATAACAATAAAGCTGATTGCTTTACTCCTTTAGCTTCTCTATTGGGGATTTATTTCAGTATTTCCGGTGTTTTATCACCAAAACCCTAAGTTTATTTTGAAGTTTGAATTTTTGCAACCTTGAAGGTTAAGAGTTGGTGGATGCTCCCACGAAGATAACGAGTCAACAATGAAGACATCAGATCAACAATCAATAACAACAAACAATAAGAATTAAGAACTCTAAACAATAAAATGGGAACAGATTTTTTTGCACACAACCTTTTTTCATGAAAAATGAATCTCGTAAATACTTTCAATTTTAATGCAGTTCTAATGCTATAACTATAACCATTAGCTCGTCCTCGTTATAATAATATTCCCTTCCGATATCCCATTAAAAATCATCTTCTTGTTCGGCACGATTATCATGGCTCATGATTTCTCTCCATTTCGACAATTATAATATGATAGTTTGTGATTAGTACAAAGCCTGACTAACTCATTGATAACTGATAACTGCATATATGGCTCGTTTTAATTTTTAGTACGTGATCTAAATTGCATTTCGTGCCTCATTTCAGACACAGGATTTTAAACAGATATTAGGAGGATATGGATAACCCTGACTGGGGTTCTTCGACGTTTTCAGGGGCGTCTCTTATCGTTAAGACCCCCTGATTTATTAGATTTTTTTTAGAACATCTCAATAAAACACTTTATCTGCATTTTAAAACAATTACTTCGCTGGCATTTTATCGAGTACTTCGGTAAGCTTAATCCAGTACAAAATTTTATTTAATTAACCCTACGATACCCAAACAATAATTTACTTATCGGTTTCAACTGCCCCCTAAGCTCCGCGTCTTTTACGTTCAAATCAACTCTAGTTATGTGTACTGGTTTCTAGTCTGGTTAATTTGATAGTTAAGATAAGTTTTTATAATAAATTTGGACTGCATTATTTGTATATGTTCAAAATAGGCCATGCTGTCAAAATATTAAGTGCAAAAGCTTGCAAATATGAAAAACTATTTAGATTTGAGAATGTAATTGGCGATCGTATGTGTAAAAATGTGCAACGACTAGACATTGATGCTACACATGATGCAATGCAAAATGCAAGCAATAAATCGAATGCCATCAAAATCCGTGATCCGAAATAAATTCCTATTGCCTCATGTCTCTAACAGTATTTTAGGATTTAGCTTAAGAGCTTACAATGGACACTATTTAAGTGACAAACGAGTTAAGGGTTGTAATATATGCAAATAGACTAATTCGACCATGCTGATTACGAAAATCATAATTTTAGCTCTGCGAATTTACTCCTTAGGGATCAAAAGTATGTGGGAAGGTCAAAAAAAGGGCGTGAGTTTAGACTTTCCTATAGTATTCTCCCGTTCCCTTTTCGTGAAAATGCTAATACCAGCGCAATGTTAATTTCCTGGTACCTCCAATGTTAGCGCCCTATCTTCTGATCGGTTTCGCGAGAAAAAGGAAGGAAAAGTGGAAAACTCGACTTTCTCCTCCTTCCCCCCTTCTCGCTACTGCTAACTTTTAGCTGAAACTGCGCGGTCTCTGACCTTCCCACCTACTTTTGACCCCCAAGGAGTAAATTCGCAGAGCTAAAATTATGATTTTCGTAATCAGCATGGTCGAATTAGTCTATTTGCATATATTACAACCCTTAACTCGTTTGTCACTTAAATCGTGTCCATTGTTAGTAGAACATGAGAAGCCGAGGCAAGAGCTGGGGAGTTATTCCGGGTCATTGCAATTACCTCTATATATCAACGATTCTTCAATAAGCTCATGATGTTTGTATTGTATTCTTTGGAATATTTTCTTTTCAATTGTCTGAATGCCAAAATACACTTGTCATTGAATTGTTTGTTCCAATTACCAATTATTTAGCACATGACGATAATATTTTATGTAAAACTTAATCTAGTTTAAAGGCTTAGAGTCAGAAATAATATAAATCGATCCTAGATCCAGCTTCAATTTAAAATTTTAATTTCAACTGTTTGACAATGTTTCTGAAATTATAGCCAAATTGAACATGTTTTTGACGAATTTTTGCAATAAAAACCGTTTTAAACGAAGTGGTGAGCATCATTGTTGTTATTATAGTTGAAAAAAATTGCATGACCACTTCTGCCGATTAAGAGATACAAGTATGTATTATCACAGCCACACAGCTAAGCATTTCAAGACTTGTCACATTCTCAATGCTAGATCGTGTCTTTTAAGGGCAGTTAGTAACCAAAACTAAACCCAGGATAGAGGTATTACACATTTTATTCAGTTTCAATTATTACAGAATATATGTCCAAAGTTGGACTCATGCCACAAATCTCGACCTCTCAATCTTATCCTCAATTAAAATACTCAATATTTCACATCATTATTCATAACCGTCAAAAATCAACCTGTTCTGCTAATTAATAATAAGCCTTCACAGATCAATCAATATAATATATATATTGGAAGACGATACTTTGTCTAATCCAAAATCAGTATCGATTATTGATTATCGTGAGTATTTTTCATGTTTAAATTGATCCATAATAATATAATTATGAATTGGTTGTTAGTCAACATGTAAATTACTGTCGTCTGGTTATGTTATAGTTAGTATATAATAGTGTTAATGTTAACGATTTTGATGGGTCACGCAAGCAAAGGTGGCTGAAGGCTAGAAACCATAAAAATAAGTAAAAATAAATCCATTCATTCCTTGACCCCTTCGGGTCAGTACAACACGGTCATTAGTAAACTACATTCAAGTTTACCATAAAATAAAATATATGTTAAAATATCATCTATTATAGTAAAAGTGCATTATTTGTCCTTGTAACCTTGTAAATAAACTCGCATGGTTTGTGTAAAAATTTCCCAATTCGGTAGCGTACGTATGCGTTACATCTTACATCAAATCTGGAAATTTATGTTTAATAGTTTAATGGCGATTACATGTTTATGTTTCAAAACTGGAACGTTGTAAAAGATGCATGTTCGGTAAGAATATAGCTTAATGTTTCATCAACTCCTTAGCTATCATATAGCAAAAAATGCCCTGGTTCCGATCGATTTTTCTATACCCTATCCTGCTGAATTACATATACGTTTATCTAAAACCCGAACTGGAACCCCAAGTCCAGTGCAGTATATAATAAAACTGGTTGAACTGGAATTGGCAAAAAATTACGCAACATCTTCGTTAATATATTATTAAAATAACTTCAAAATACTGGTAATTAATTTAGTTTAAAACCTTGATTCTGATTTCTGATATTGACAAATTTCACTATCACGGATTGAAACAACCGTTCTTTGTATTGCAACTATAAACTAATAAGCACGAATTTGAACAAGAGTAATATAATTGTCAATAAATCTTACAATCTTGTTAGATCCTGAAAAATAGCTTCTTGCATTATAACTTATAACCCTTGCCCTTAGTGAAGCCCTTAAAATTGAAGACATTGACATCTCCCTAGAAATAGACCAATTGAGTCTTACAAGGGAACATTCCCAACTGTACCACCCCATTATTTTATATCCCACACACAATATATTTGACCTAGTAAAGTGGGTGGGAAGGTCAAGGACTGCGAGTTTTGCACGAAAAACTAGCATGGGCAAGAAGGGGAGAAAGATAGTCAGAGTTTCAGACGTAGTATAGTGACAAGTGACTCTGGAGAAAGAGATGAAAGTACAGTCGGGGTGGTGCAGTTGGGAATGTTCCCTTGTTAGTCCCCCCCAGATATGTCGGATGGGCATCAATTACTAATTTGCTGTCTCAAAAATGAGGTTATTTGTGTATTTATCCTTCATATTTGTATAATAATTGTCAGTGATTGTAGGTAAGTTGGAGAGGATGTCGGAAGAGGAGTCAATTTCCGTAACAAAGGTGGATAATGATGTGGAAATGCACTCTGGGTGCATGGAATGTCTAGCTAAAGACGTTCGTTTGAATATTCAAGAACTCCTCAAGACAATAAAACGAGAGGAAGAGAGAAATGAAGTTAATGAAGATCAAGTTGAGTCTGTGGGTTTAATTGCCTACGAAGCTTACAAAAATGTCTTACAACTGCACAAGTCATTCTCAATTGCGGAAATGGAGGCATTTAAAGCCGCACTGCCGAACAGAAACTGGAAATCGGAGGAAGCTTGGAGGGAGGAGTTAGAGAAGGATATTCAACTCGCACTCAACGACTACTGCCCCACTGGAACCTGCAAACGATTCATTTAACTAATCTATAAAAAACTATTAAAATTAACAGTTAAAATTAGCATTTACTCTCTGAAATACAGATTCCAAACCACCAACGAACGTGCATCTTGAATGGAATTTATGAAACACTAATCAACAATTGTATCAAGATGACAAAGGATTTTTATAAAACCCGTCATTACGATTAGTTTTAAAATTGATCCTGTCTGGAATATATTATAACCCAACTTCGAAATACGTCCTCACTCGCCTTGAACGTTTGGAAAATACGATATCGCCAAGGAATGGTTGTTTTTGTTTTTCAAGGACGAAATAAAGTATTTTAAACCCCTTCGCCGATTCTCTTATATTTAATTTCCATCAGATTGCAATAATTTCATTATTTCATTTCCCAATTTATTTCCTCTCCACTTTTTGATATAAGTAAAAATTTTGTTGGACAAGGTTAATATAACTCTGAATATGTGAAACTCTTTTACTTATAGGACCAAGATAACATATTAGACGTAAGTAGTAGCATTATCGTTTTAACGGGTGTAATCAAGTTCTGATAATGTAAAGACATGTACTGTAGTCTGATAAGCTACATTATAAAATTTTAAGGTTTTCACTGGACTCGTAGTTTCAACTGTAAAAAATTCAGACGATTCTGGAATTTCACTTTGGGTGAAGTCCCTTGTTAGATCTCCGTTATCACAGACGGACAAGATATTCGCATAAAGTGTTTTACACACTAAGAAACTGAACCGGGGCCCTGAGTCAACCCCAATCCGTGGTTAAAATGTATGCTCGGCTGTTTAAACTTGAAACTATAGAAATATGGAAGAGCAGAGCGGCACAGGTTTGGAACTTATTACGTCCAAAGGGAGGTAAATAGGTAGAAATGTAACGGTGTAGTTAGACACACTGCTCCCGTTCAATGTTAAAAAAGAGGTCGAGTGGAGGGCATGTCGAGGACATTTCTGTCAGTCGAGACAAAGCTCCGCAGTAACTTGTCACGGACCCTAGAGTTGGGATAAGGTACTTTTATTAAATGATTTTATTAGCTTAAATTTATTCTATCAAAATTGTGACCTTCTGACTTGCATAGATCTTACAGTTCCACTATCCAAACCTTGTATCTAGATTATGCACCTTATTCTCTCCTTCATTTTCGGCCTAATCTTTGTTCCCTAAATCCATAATACGGTTTCAAAACCAGTGTGTTTGGGAACTCTTCAATAGCTTCACCTGGAAAAAGATTACTATCATTCTTTCCACTAACATTCTGTATTTGTTCCTTTGAGCAAGATGAGTTCTGAAGTAATGTGCATTGCCCTGGAACGGCAGGAACGAGCGTTTAGGAAATTTCCCAACTTGCCAATTCGATGGGACGGCAAAAAATTGGTTTTCAAGTGTAAATTTGGAGACCTTGTACCCTGGCTATGTTCCTTAGCCTTGATCTGTCTTGGGGTCAGTCTCACTTTGGGGATCCTGATTAAGGAACTCTTTAAACCCACAAATTCCTACAGCGTCACCAATATTTTGATATTCATCATTTTGGTGGCAGTGGCATTTATGGGACTTGGGATGGCAGCAGCTTTGATCGCTTATGGAGACGGATATGCATTCGGCCTCAATGAAACCGTACAATTAAAAGCTGCTATTTCCCACCGTACGTTTCACACTTTCATTCCAAGTTGCCCAATTTACAGATCCCCATTTCGAACGTTATTAAAGTTAAATTTACCAATACGTTAGCGTTACGAGCAAAAGACCAAAAAAGCTCGAGCCTCTATTTTCGATATGCAATAAACTCGCAATGTGAACTACTGCGAAATAAAATAGCTACCTTACTTCCATGTTGCTTTATTTCAAAAGTTGGCTAAACAAAAAATCGATTATATATTGGACATTTTCAAACGCGTGCCCATTTTGCAATACAACTCTGACGTTTGAAAATGTCAAATTGCAGTGGATCAATTCAATTTGTCAATTTTTAAAATATAGTAAACATACAAAATTAGTGGAGCCATGTTTTTATTTCTTTTATTGGTCATATTAGTTACATGCTCACACTGGATCCCTAACCTATATCTATATTTCGATTTCTACCTAGTTGGGATGTAATTGTCTGAAACTGTACCTGATTTCTGAAAAAACTAATCCCGTTGCACATTTTGATTTCGAAGATTGGGGTAAAAAATCTGCAGAGACAATGAAAAGTGAGGAACTGAGGGTGTTGGACGTCTTCATTTCGGGTGCAATTGGAATGATCCCATTCGCGGCGCTTTTGGGCGTTTATTTCGAAATCGACACGTATTACTTCGTGCTCGTGGCGCTCATCCCACCCGACCTATTCCCCACCCTCCCAGTCCAATGTCTCACAATCACAGTCCGATTTATTATAATTGTGCTAAGTGCCTCAACAATCCTACAATTGCTCCCCTTCGTCTTCATCCTGTTCGTTGGACGAAGTCTTCTTCTCGACGACTGCGGACGTTTGCTTCGCGAGCAGATTTCCAAGTTGACACTCGAGAACGTTCCCTTGTCCACCAGCTACTGGAAGGTCCTTATGAGGAACATGACTCACCTCCGGTCCATTAGCATTACCTTGGCCTACTTGAGAAATGCTGAAGAATCCCTTAATTTGATGCTCATGTCTTCAGGTTTCGTCCTGGCAGTCATGTTCAGCTTCTTGACAATCAAGCCCTATTTCCCGATGCCACTCTACCTCATTTGTCCCATCACTACAGTCACAATCCTAATATTTTCTTCATGTACATTGCCTTATGCGGCCAAGTTACAGGATAATTCCTCCGAAATTATTCTTCAGTATCAGAGGGCAATTATCCCCTCTGTCAGAGAATGGTCTAATTGTATAAAAGGGGGAGGGGTTAAGGGGGTGTGGGGTGGAATGGGCCCTCCAAGGCTCCTCAAATATGCAAGAAGAAGGGTTGGGTCCTTCGGAGTCAATCGAATTCACGTTGGGATCGAAGGGTTCAGATTCTTTTCTTTGAATCGAGGAAGCACTTCCGAGTTTTTTAAGGCCATTTTGGACTACACAATTACACTCATTTTGTGGTAAATCCGAAATTAAAATACATATAATTTGTTAAGGAATATTTCAAAATTAATAAACCTTGAAATGGTGTACCGTAAATAATATATTCTTGTGGCTGTTAATTGTTGTTGTTGTTGTTCAGTGGTTTTATTAAGCGACGAGGTTACATAATATGACGGACACATTGTTTTCAGTAGCAAGTCGCATACGCGATGAAAAATAACATAAAATAGTATAGCAAACGGAGATCTATGATATATAAATATATAAATTCTACCTAATAATAGTATCTTATTTCTGTGACAACAATACATAATTCAATTTCTCAAATTCATACCAGCATCGGGTCACATAATAAGAAAAAAAAATAAATATAAATAAAAATAAATATAAGTTATATGCTACGTAGATTCATTTCAGAGAAAAAAAAAAAATTAATAAATATGTTAGTTAAATACCATGTTTCAGGCGCATCAGTTACAAATATTTAGTTGAAAAATGGTCTTAGTGGTCGTAATTCAGTCCGAATCATTTACAAAGGATCATATAATATAATTACATCCCATTTAACCTATTTCATATAAAATTTCAGGTTTGAACTTAAACAAAATGTATGTAAACACTTTCTTACTCACATACCAAAAAGGATCATAAGGTTGTAGTAACTTAGTAATACATTTAAAAATTGACACTAAATGTAGATTAGGATCATTACGAACATTATTTCGTCTATAGCAATTCAAAGTTTTAATTTGCTTTGGAATGAATTCCGGTACACACATTGGGCATTTCCATTGTCTCGTAGTTCTAATGTCTATAAATGCTGAATCGGTCATAGATAAGGAACATTTAACACGATGGAAAAAATGAAAACAGTGTACACATTGCAATTCTCCGACTGGTTCAAGATCTATCCATAAATCATTGGACATGCAATCTTCCTTGTACATAACAAAGTATCTACTACCTTTATATTCGAAAGAATCTGAATCTGATATTATCTCTTGATCACACAAATGGCAGGTTGGACCTTCATGTTCTTCATTGTGGTCCCAGTTCGGGATCGGTATAAGAGAGTTGAGTTCAGGATGATTCCGCATTTTGTCCAGTATAATCATATTGGATGATGAAGCTCTCTCAGTATAACTCCTCAGGAGCTTTTCTTTATCTTCTTCTGTTTTGTCATGATTAGCATCGCTATCTTCTCCCTCCGTCCAGCTTTCCTCTCCCTCTGTCCAGTCATCATTGTCATCAGACGAGTCCATCTTCAGATTTGCATATGATGGTCGTTGAAATAAACTCCAAAAACTAAATGTAAATAAATGAGCTTGGACACGTTAGTTTCTTAATTAGCAAGTTGAATGCAATGAAGGCGTTTCGAAGGGTCGTAATTAGTGTAACTGGATTCCTTTGTTCGTGGCTGGCAGGTAAGTGAGGGAGTGCACAATCAAATTCAGTCGGATCAGAGTTCGGAAAGGTCAGAGTTCGTGACGTAGTTGCCCTTGGGAGGGGTCAAAGGTCAGCCTCCTTTACCAATTTCCGACCACTCCTTCACTCGCCCCTCGTACCCCACCCACTTGTGTCAGGAATGTCAGGATTCCCAACTCTCGATCTCGATCTCGACTTGTACGATCAGGGTTCAAAGGGTCCGGGCCAAGTGGATGGGGGCAAGGTTGTCTCGCTGTAATTGTCATCCCGAATATGAAAAGGATAGCAGAATTTTGGGACATGGTTCCGCAACACGGGGTTAAGGGATAGGGCCACTCCGGACTCCCTTCCTCATCTTCTTCCATAGTCGATGGTCCTTCCTCTGGATTCAGCTCTCGGAGGGGGAGTCCTACCTACAATTTCATCCCTATATAATTCCCTATAATGAAAAATAAATAATATACACCCGGCCCTGCTCCATGCCGATAACCCAACAGTAATCCCCATTAACTCATTTCTCAAACCATAGTTAATATATGACGGTGGAATAAATATCAAGGAAAGTGAAAGTGGCTGTTGCAAATTCCAATCTACCTATTTTGGAACCCTGGGATTCGGCACAACTATATTGAAATGACAATTGAAACGATTAACTCAATTCCGTGCTTTGAATGGTGCATTAAAATATTCAAAAAATAGAGCCGTTAAACTTGAAAATGCAATTAAATTTCGAGTAGACACATATACTAAAGATCAGGGTTTCCGTCTATACTGCTCACTATTTGACAGTAACAATTCCGACTCACTTTATGTACTGAAAGTCTTGTTGTTCACAATTCAATTTATTTTGACATCGGACTTGTATCATTGTTTAAGACTCCTTTATGATTTTTTTTATTGAATTTTTAAATGTGATAAATTAACTCATCACTTGGAATTTAATGACATTTACAATTCTGCTTTACCTAAATATTGTAAACCTCTCCTAACAATTCTTGAAACCAGGCCTGCTAAAATGAAATTCGTTTTGCTAACCGTACAACTTGTCATCATCCTTCTCACCTCTAATGGAGCACATGGAGGAAAGCCTGGTATTATTTTCTAGTTTATTAACCTTATTTTGACCAATATGACCTTACCTCAAATATCGTATTTATCGAAATCCAAGATCATAAGAGTGGATGAGCTATTTCATGGGGGGTGGGAATAATTACGGTGTCCCTCATCATTGGACTCGTTTTTCATCACAGAAGAGGTATCCCACTCCTGGGATACCTCTTCTGTGGTTTTTCATGGCTAAACTCAAGTGGGGGAGTTATTCCGGGAGAAGTTTTGTAACGCCTTCATAATCGTAAACCTTTTAAGTGAGAGGTGGGGAAGCATTTCGGGGTCAGCCTATATTCCGGGACAATTGTTGGATCCCCTTGTGCCTTGTCCCTAATACTAACTCTCCCTAACACTAACACCTAACTACTTGATAGTATACGGTTCACTCTTGCTATGCTTCATTCAAGTTCAAAGTGTGAATAGCTTTAATTGCTTGAATAATGACAATTTGTGAAATTAAGGTCAGTGTTGTTTCAATACTAGTGCCAGAAGAGTGCAAGAGTATGGTGTGCGAAAAAGGTACTACTTGTGCCCTGGTTAAGGTCCCGTGCACCACAGAAGCCCCCTGTCCCCCGCAGCCCGAATGCGTCAAATTCGCTTGTGAAGACATAGTTTGTAAACCAAAGGACGCAAAGAAAACAGTCTGCGTTGTGGAACGCAAGTGTGAAGGAGCAACCTGCAAAACCGAACGCGGTTGCCAGTTCAAGCCATGATTTTAAAACTACAACTTTTAATGACAATTTTGTTGGTCAGAAAATATGAAATTCTAAGAGTTGGAATAAAAATCTGGACATCTAGAGTTAATAAAGTCTTCTTTGCTCAATACTTATTGATGGATTCCATAATGTCTGTCTAATACCATAACTCGAGAAGGCATAACTCATTGTTAAAAAATTGTTTAAACAAAAAATATAATTATTAAAGCTATTTAGATTCCATTTCCAGGATGTCATGTAAAACATGTAGACTGAGCAGGTCAAGTTAATTTGGGGCCGTATAAGTAAATAATGTAGAGATAGTATTTCAACTTTTGTCAAAAGTCAAAAGATTTCCAAACACCCACCTCTCAAGTTTGATTGACCCTTAGAAAGGTGTGGTGAAATGGTTTTGAACTGTGCAAAAAAGTGGTTTGAATGGTCAATTTACAAACATATACGTGTGTTACATTGTTTAAAAAGCATGATTTCAAAATATCTTAAAATCGTTCTATTAAATTGGACGTAATCTTGTATAATCGTCCTATTTTGCAAGACTACATTTGTAAAAACAAAGATGATCGTGGTTTTTCTTAGCCCCCCTTTTTTTGATTTTATATTGGAATGACGAACGTTAAAATAAATTCCACTATGGCCAGAAGGACCATTCATTAAGCGGTTATCGGCACACTAGCTCCGCTACTTTGAGGTAGCGCTGGTAGCGCTACTTTTTAATAAGAGATAGCGTGTCGCGCCAGCGGTAGCGCAAAACAATCCTAGAATATTGAGTACCCGGCAGCTTTTAGTTTAATTGCAGCCTAAATTCCATATTATTATTAATCATTATTGAATTTATTTGAACTCGGAATTAGCCAAATATTTTATTTTAAACTCATTAATAGCTCGCCAATTAAAAAAGGGGTTAGAGCTAATGATGTCAACCAGTTGATCAGACTGTTTGTCAGACCGGCCTTTTTGTCAATGTAAATCAAGACAAATTGAAAATTACTAGAAGCAGATGGAAGCAGTCCGGTTTTACAGGTACAATTTTAACAGTTAGGAGTGCTATGAAATAAAATTACGCGAGTTGCTTCTATGGATATTTTTAGGGATATCAGTCAATTGAAATTGAAGCATAGCATTAGATAGAGCGTTTATCAAATTCTGAACGCAAATACAAGTTTTAAAGTAATTGCATTGGTTTAAATAAAAAAGTGGAACATTAGGAAGCAGGAAAAATTAAATCAATACGGGAATTATTAATTAAATTTTAAATGGTTTAACATATCTTGAACATTAAACTCATTATGATTTCGTAAACTCCTTAATTTGGACATTTCATATGTTGTAATAGATGTGAATCGAATTAGTCTGCATTCGTCAAACACAAAACTATTTTCTATGGAAATGTATTGATTTAAATATTAAATGGATTAAAACATTTGGAAACTTAAATTATATATATAAATCCATACGATTTGGAACAATTTCATTTCAGGTATAAATTGGGAAGGTAAATTTTAATCTCACGATCTTGTAATTTTACATCTAAATTTTAAATATTTTTTGTTTTATATGAACCAATATAATAGATCATAGAACAGAAAGCATTCGAGTATGTACTATTGAACAGATTTGTGAGCTGTCGTAAACTTTTACAACGTACTGTTAGCTCGCATATTTAAAATAGAATCAGAGCTAATGATGCCAACAAGTTCGTTTGTCCGTACATCTGTTCATTAACAAATCCAGACAAGTGGCAGCCAGCAAAGAAGCGATAGAAGCAGGCCGATTTCTATTATATTCAATTTGCGACGATTTTTAGCTAAGAAGCCAAATTGAAAATACAACAAAAGTCAACAAAATATCAAGCAAATTAAATTGCTGGATGAACCAATTCTATATTCCTGGTACCGACTCTATTTAGCACGACTCCGGCGCCTTGGGGCCACAACCTGACTAATTTAGTTTGAACGGATGAAAGACACAATAAATAAAGGCTACAACAACAACAACAACAACAACAACTACATATGAATATATAATATGTTATGAGCTTTTATCATATGGATTTATTTTCTATAGAAACATATGCCATTATTTTTATACCCCTTCTTGTCTAGGTTTCAAAGGCATACAATACATACTTCCACAAAATGACCCGCGCAGGTTAACCAATTGACCGGTTGTGCCCATCTTCAAGCTTAACTCCAAATTTTAGAAAAAATGGTATGTACCAAATTTGGTGACGTTTAGTCATTCTGGTCGACAGTTATCGTGTTTTTCTATAGACAGAACTCACAGGACACTGACGCAATCCTATAAGACTTAGAAGTCAGGGTTAGAAGTATTAAGAAAATTTGTGGTTTGATATGATTTGTTGAACACGAATACCAATTTCAATTAAATTGTATTGCTCAAAACAAGTAACCAGGTCGGCGAAATTAGAAACAGTATTATTGAAAATAAATCAACAACTTATAGAACGACAATTTAATTCCAAGGTTTTATCATAATTTCCACACCGAACAATAATACCGTTTGCGGAAACTTTGGAACCAAGGAATTGATATAGGAAATTAAATACAATTGCAAATTTTCAGGAAAGTTTGAAACGACTTGTTTTAATTACGTTGGTATTCGACTAACAGTTTTAGCTGGAGTTGTTCAATTGAATGAAATCATAAAAACGGTAACAGTAAAATTTTAGGTCAGCAGGCAACATGACATTCATTCTCATGAATGAACAATACCTGCATCCGTCATGGGAGATAGGGCAACCATGATATATAACTTATGACGTATGACGTATAATTTTACGTTATAAGTCATAAGTCGGTTCTCTAGCGACGTAAAATTATAATTATATGTTACGTTATAAGTTGGACCAAAATTCAAGATCTATCTCCGGATTTTATTTTTAAAATTCGTTTTTTGATGTTATTGAGCGTTCAAATCGTTTAAAATTACGAAATTACAAAAACAAAACCTATTAAAAATGCCAAAAACGAAAACCGAAATTGGTGATTTCGGGACAGCCAACAAAGTAAGCTAATTCGTACATATGAAATGCTTTATTCATGTTTAAAAATCACTATTTTAAAATTTGATTTGATTTGCATAGAGGCGAAAAATTCGGTTTGGTTTTACGATTAAAAAGGACGTCCTTTTGTTGCGCTCTGCATTGCAACATAATCCTTGGCAGTTGGGAGATAAAAAATGGAAAAATGTTATAGGCGAGCTTGCAGACAGTTTTGAAATCCAACTAACGGTGAAAACCGTCAAAGGAAGGATTACCCTTCTGATTCAAAAATTAAAATCCCAACAGTTGGAGACAAGGCAAGGACATATTTTGAATTCAAATTTTTAATTCAGGCGAATTTGAAATTCAAATTTAAACACTTTCAACTTTACATTTTTCAGTACTGGAACCGAAGAGGAGATTACTGAACGAGGTGTCTTGTTACAGGAAATTGATGCGATTATTGAAAATGAGAAAGCTTCAATTAACACATCAGTTGGAGCCGATAATTCCGAATATCAAGAGAACTTTGATCCTAATCTTCCCGTATTTGATGAAGAGGAGGTCGTCAATGCTAAGAAGTCCATTTGCAACAAAGCGAGAAAGGTCGAGCGTGTTATTGCCGACTTAGAACGCGACAGGCTAATCGATGGTCAGAACCATAAACCACTACACAATTGTTTCGAAGCAGTTATTTAACCAAATTAAACAATTTCCAATTTTAGAAGCCCCTGAGTACAAGAAAAACCGCCCTCGGCTGAGTTTAGAGGATCGTATGATTGAAAAGCGGCAAGAACACGAAATGGATATGGAAGCTAAGAAACTCGAATTCGAGGAGGATCATCTCGAACTCGAAAAACAGCGAAAAGAGCGATTGAGATTGGAAGGATTAAGGCGAGATGAAATCTCAAAATCACAAATGGATATTCAAGGACAAATGCTCCAATTGATGAACAAATTTTTAGAAAAATGAACTGTGTTTATTATTTATTAAATGGCTTGTATTTAAATTAGTCAGACATTAAATATTCATCTAATGTTGGGACTGTACTTCCGAAGATATCCGACATTTGATTTCTTCTTCGCATGCAGCTCTGACAATTTACAAGTAAGGCCCCCACATAGTACATCTTTTTCAAAGGAGATCGAACCCAATGCCTAGAATAATGCATCCGACACTTTACCATTTGCGCCAAAAAGCCCTATGTTGAAACGGCTCATCAAAAAATCTCCCATTGGAATGCTCAAATCGGACGAAACGAGCTATTTGACTAGAGCACACTTGTCAATGGAAACGGTCTGCTACTTGTAGCCAAACCAAAAGGGTCGTTGAGTTACCCTCCGGAGAGACTTGGCGAAATTTAAGATCGTTGAGGAGACCGGCACTACGCCTGTTGACTCAAATCATTACAGGTCACAATACGCTAAACAAACACTTGTTTGTTATAAAAGTGAGTCCCTCTCCCATCTGCATGAAGTGTGGACAAGGGGAGTAGACTAGCCTTTATTTTATAGCGGAATGTAATGGATATGCCAGTATTAGGCAAAGCATTCTGGGATAAGGTCTTCTGACTCCAGATAGCATTAGGAACATCCCCTTACCCGACTTACTTGAATTCAATCACCGGGAGGATGCAAGATCAGCACATTAACCAAGTGGCTTGTTATAGTTGAGACTGCAATGGACCATTCGTGGCCTGCGCGGCATGGCTAGCTATCATTGTTGATATGTGATCCACACCTCAAAACATACAAGGTTTGGCTTTTAAAACTAATAACCGTCACCATTGGCATGGATTTCTCAGCAGTATGAGCTGATATATTAGGCGTCTTATGAATAAGTTTTTCGTACATGTTTTTAGCATAACAAGACTGGTAGGTAGGCCACAAAGTTGGGCAGGGACCATTTAGTTTTGCCGGAGACCAAGGAACGATACAATCTGATGCATGAGTTCAGTCAGATACCGACCCCTTCCTACTTCGCAGTACTCGGTATCCTATCCATACCTACCTTCCATAGCTCGGTATTCTACCCCTACCTACCTCGCATAGCTCGGCATTCTACTCCTATCTACCTCGCATAGCTCGGTTCCCTACCCTTACCTAACTCGCATAGCTCGGTGTCCTACCCTAACCCTATCTTCCTAACTTGAATCAACTGTTTTTTTTTTAAATTTTGGCGCCTGCCGGCGGGGCCCCTGCCGGGGGCAGAAGAGTAAGGAGTTCAATGCTGTTCTGCCCAGTACATAGGGCGAAAATTAAGAAAATTGAACAACAATCGAACGTTACAAAAATCAACGTGTAAAATACCTTAAAATGAGGAAAACTCGTACAAAACTGATTTTTAACCGGTTTTTGCGTTAGTATTTGGCACATATCTCACCAACGCTTCGGAGATATGAAAATCTGGTTAGTGATTTAAACTCGTAAGGAAGTCATAAATAACATTTTGTATCTGGTTTTCTACATCTAGAATCTTAAAGCACCTAAAAATCAAGAGAATCCGAAAAAAATCCTATTTTTACCCGGTTTTCGGGGTTTATCTCAAAAACGCATCTAAGATTAATGTTGTTTTATTGCAGATTCGGAATCTACGCAAAATTTGCGATAAAATGGTATATAATATGTCCGGATTGAAAAAATTGACCATGTCATTTTAGTAGTAATATACTAACAAAATCAATGCGTTCTGATGATGATAGGAAGTTACATTTGTCCACGCAGTTCATATGTGTGAACATTTTTTTTTAAACTTTATCGTAACCTTTTTTTGGTCTTATTAAACCAGAAAGGTAAAAACTCAGTAACAAGCAGTCAACTTTATCCTGAATTTGGGATAAGTTTAGTGGTGTATTGAAGAGACATCTCACTCCGTCACTCAACGTGAAATACCTCGTCTGTGGACCATGAGAGGTAAAAGAGTGAGAGAGCCAGGCCTATGGGCTTCAAAGACTGGATAAGGCTTCAATTCAAGGCTGAATATCGCCCTTGGCTTCATCGACCAACAACTTCGCTTCATTTCTGACTCGGAGATGATAATGTGGGGCTGGGGACTTTTTTGAGGGAGCTAGTCCGCCCTCTCCATTCAGCTCTCGCATAGGGACTTGTGGAAGGGGACTTACGGCTCAGGCTGGCTCTCCATAGTCCCCACGTCCCCAGTTATGCTGGCAGTCCAGCCTAAGGGTCGGAAGGGGTTCGGGATCATTGGTCACCTACAATTTCATGCATATTTAATCGCTCCTTATATTACAACAATATCTGATCCCTGTCCGTGTGAAACCCAAAATTCTATTCCAGTAAATACTCCATCTCACAACCAATCTATAAACCTGTTCCCTTCTTTCAATCCCCAGCACATAGATGGGGTTCTCTCTTGCTAACCCTCAAGTCAATTCATGGAGGGTTGGTTCACCCACTGATCAGGGGGGTAGGGGTAAAAAATGGTCATTTTACGAACTTACACTTATGACACCTCATTCTAAGGTTATGTCTAAGGGCTATTGAACGATGTATATTATGGGGGGGTTGGATCACTGGTTAATTCCTTGATTCGGAAGGGGGGTGTGGCTATGCAACGAACCTATACATGTGATACCTTATTCGGAAGGTATATCCACGGGATACTCAACAACGTATAATATGGGAGGCTCACTTCCGGATCCAGTGGGGGAAAATGGCTATTCAGTGATGTATATTATTGGGAACTAGACCTAAGCCAGGTAAAAACGGGATTCTAGGTGGTGGGCCAAAATTATTAACCATATATAAGTCCTATCATATATTTTCAATATCAACGTTTCAAGGATTTTTAAGGGTATAATTGTGGCTCACCACCTTGGATCCCGGTTTTTTACCGGGCTTACGTCTAGTTCCCTATAATGAAATAAGAAATAACATATTTCCCCTGCTCCATGTGGATAATCCAACGGTAATTCCCATTAACTCATTTTTCAAACCATAGTTATTATTTTATTATGACGGTGGAATAAATATCATGGAAAGTGAAAGTGGCTGTTGCAAATTCCAATCTCCCTATTTTGGAACCTCGGGATTCGGTACAATTGAAAATTGAATTGAAATGCTAATTCAAACCATTAACTCAATGCCGTGCTATGAATGGGGTATTAAAATATTCATAAAAGGATAGCCGTTAAACTTGATAATGCAGTTAAATTTCGAGTAGACAATTCGGCATTAAAAATTCAGACTCACTTTATCTACTCAAAGTCTTATTGTTCACAATTCCATTTAATTTAACATCAGATTGGTGTCATTGTTTAGGACTCATTTAACATTTTCGAATTCTGATAAATTAACTCTGCACTTGCAATTTACTGACACTTACAATTCTGCTTTAGCTAAATATTGTAAACCTCTCCTTACAATCCTTGAAACCAGGCCTGCTGAAATGAAATTCATTTTGCTAACCGTACAACTTGTCATCATCCTTCTCACCGCTAATGGAGCACTTGGAGCAAGGCCACCAAAGCCTGGTACTATTTTTATTTATTTATTAACCTTGCTTCAAATTAGTCTAAGTTTTGACATCGCAAATGTCGTATTTATCGAAATCGAAACAAGCTCATCGAGAGAGCGTGAGTTATTTCGGGGGGGGCACATAACTGGCCTCGTATTCATGGCTAAGCTCAACTGGGGGAGTTATTCCGGGAGAAAATTTATAACGCCTTCATGATCGTAAACCCCCATACAATCACCCCTTTTTTACTCTCTCCAAAATCCATATACTTTGTACTTGTGAGATGAATTTCGTTCGCATCGAAAAGTATTTCGGGGTGAGCATATATTTCGGGACCATTTTTGGATCCCCTTGTCCCTAATTGATTGATTGATCCCTGTTAATTAACACTAACACCTAACTACTTGATACTTGAGCATACGGTTAACTCTTGCTATGCTTCATTCATCTTAAAAGTGTGAATAGCTTTAATTGCTTGAATAATGAGAATTTGTGAAATTAAAGTCAGTATTGTTTAAATAATAGTTCCAGAAGAGTGCAAGAATACGGTGTGTGAAAAAGGTACCACTTGCGTCCTGGTTAAGGTCCCGTGCACCGCCGGAGCTCCCTGCCCCCTTATGCCCGAATGCGCCAGACAAACTTGTGAAAGCATCTACTGTGAAAAAAAGGACGGAAAGGACAGAGTCTGCGTTGTGGAACGAACCTGTGAAAAACCAAAATGCGAACCCGAACGCGATTGCCAGTTCAAGCCATGAATTTAAAACTACAATTTTTATGACCATTTTGTTGGTCAGCAAATATGAAATATGAAATAGAAGAGTTGGAATAAAATATAAAAATATAGAAATTTAGAGCTAAAGTCTTCATTGCTCAATACTTATTGATGGATTCCATAATGTCTGTCTTATACCATAACTCGAGAAGGGATAACTAATTGTTAAAAAATTGTTTAAAGAAAAATATAATTATTAAAGTTATTTAGATTCTATTTCATATTTCTAGGATGTCATGTAAAATATGTAGACTGAACAGGTCAAGTTAATTTCGGGCCGCATAAGTCAATAATGTACAGATATTATTTCAACTTTTGTCAAAAGTCAAGAGATTATAAAATACCCACCTCTCAAGTGTGATGGACCCTTAGAAAGGTAGGTGTGGTGAAATGGTTTGAACGGTGCAAAAAAGTGGTTAGGATGGTCAATTTACAAACATATACGTGTCTTACATAGTTTAAAAAGCATGATTTCAAAATATCTTTAAATCGTCCTAATCGGACGTAATCTTGCATAATCATTCTATTATGCAAGACTACATTAATAAAACAAAGATGAACCTGGTATTGCAAGGTCCATAAATTGTACCTCGCCCCTTTTTTATTTTATTTTGGAAAGGCGAACGTTGGAATAAATTCCACTATAACCAGAAGGACCATTAATTAAGTGGTGATCGGGTACTTACTTAACAACTCGATACTTAATATTATTATTCATTCCGAATTCCCATTGGAGTTACTATATAATCATGTCATATTAATCTCGAACGAAGTTGTGCAAGTTACCGAAAGTGGGGACGTTCATTACTTACTTAACGTAAAAAATGTCATTTTTAAGGCCCCCCTTCATAACGCAAAACATGGCCACCTTCAATGTCAACTCTTATGGAACAAAATGTCTATATCCCCCCTTGCGTTACGTAATTTATGGACGTCCCCAGAAGGCCTGGAATTATATTCAAGGAGTAACCAGCAAATACATTTCATTGCACCGATTTTTTTGTTTACTTTAACGGTATCGCCAACCCAACCCGGTTTCGCAAGAAAAAGCTCTGCGGAAAAGGACCTTTTGTTTTGGCTTCTGTATACAAAGTTAATTGGACAAAGGCGTAGTTCTTTTTTCTTTGCCTTGTTCTTTATTAACAATTAAGAGCATGATTACCAAACACGTTTCCTTAAATTTCGTCCGGGACAAAGTTAACGTATAAAGTTAAAGTCTTGAAAAATGTGTCGGGGTAAGAGGATGGAACTGATGTGTCTGGCCTTGGAGCGATATTTCATCGGATTTTGGTTCTTCCCCAAATTACCAATGTCTTGGGATCAGAAAATGGGGGAACTAGTTTATGAACGAAGATGCAAGGTAAGTTCTTAAGTAAGATAATCCCCTATGCCTTATTTGAAAGCGGAAGAAATGGGTGGGGTTCTATTCAGTGATATGGGGTACAAATCCGGGGAGATTTTTGAAAAAACAAATACTACAAATACTGTGATCTTGGATCTTTTAAGAGATTTTTGGAAGTCCAGTTGGTCGCGTCTTTCCAAACCATTAGCTTTTAATTGATGAGACATAAGATTTTCCAAAGTTTCGAATCTGTCAAAAATGATGTTGGATTTGGATACAAATCATTTGAAGGTGCTGGTGGGATGGCTGTTGTGCATTGGGATCGTAGTTATGGGTGTGAGTCTGACGATTGGACTCCTCTTACAAGAACTGTTTCGTCCGACAGGGACCTACACCCTCATGAACATCTTCATCTTAATCGTCGTCGTTCTCTTTGGACTTCTGGGCATCGGAATGGCCGCTTGCATTTTCCTCTATGGAAATGAATACGCATTCGGATGCAATCAGACCTTACAATTAAAACGCATCCTTTCCCAAGGTAAGCATTACGAAAAGTTTAATGATCTGACAAAATTCGACGAATTTGACATTAAAAGAAAATTACTATAAGGATTTTGTAATTTTGGTTTCTGTAAAAACACGCCAATGTGAAGCGGAATGTATTTCTCAATGTAGAGGCTGTGGACATCAAAGCTCAACCCTCAAAGCAAGTAAAACAAATCCAAGTATTGATGGACTGCTTCATTTACGGCTTCATTTCATTGATCCCATTCCTGACATTTCTGGTGCTCCTTTCGGGATTTGACACGTACTACTTCATCGTCCCCTACTTTGTCCCCCCACACCGGTTCTACCTTCAAATTCTTGGAACCTTCATTCGGGCAATTCTAGTCTTTGTGAGCATCCAAACAATCATTCAAATGCTTCCTTTCGTATTCATCCTGTTCGTTGGACGGAGCATGGTGATGGACAACTGCATTCGACGCCTTCGGAAGGAAATGCGCATGCTGACCCTGATGGGCCACCCCTCTGGCTCTTGGGACACCCTAATGCTCAACATCGGTCGCTACAAACAGATCGGCCTCGCCCTCTCCTCTCTCCGCAATGCTGAGGAATCGCTTACATTGCTTCTCATGTCTTTGGGCTTTGTTCTTGGAGTCATGTTTAACTTCCTGACCCTCAGGCCCCTCTTCCCCATGCCATTGTACATCGTCTGTCCTTTAGTTTCCGGTACTATTTATGCTTTTGCCTCCTTGACATTACCATACTCTTTTGCACTTCAGACCATTTCAAAGGGGATGATTCGTCAGTATATGCGAGACCTAATCCCTTGTGTTCATGCTGGTGATCCTGCGGGACAGTGGGGTCAGCGGGGGGTCACCAGGACCGTCAAGTATGGGGTCAGACTGATCAGATCACTTGGAACGAATGCTATTTATGCGGGGGTGAATGGCTTTCGACTCTTCACTTTGGATCAGGACAGCACCATGTCCTTCTTTATGGCCATTTTGGACTACACAATCACACTCATTTTGTGGTAGCCCCAGTAGCCCCCCCAATAACTGGGGTAGCTATCCTAGTTTACGAAACTTAATGACTTGAATTGCTGCGCTATATTAAAACTATCTACGTTAACGGCGTTGCGTGAGGCAAATCCTTCACACTGAAATTTCTCTCCCAAGCCCTAAATGTATAAATTCGGATATCGTCATGTCATGAGGAACAACTCATACCTAATGCAATTATTTACAACGATATTCAAGTATTCAACGATATTTAAGTCAAGTTTTCCACTTTTCCTCCTTTTTTCTCGCGAAACCGATCAGAAGATAGGGAGCTAAAATTGGAAGGACCCGAAAAATAACATTGCGCTGATATTAGCATTTTCAAGAAATGGGAACGGGAAATTAACATTGGAACTCACGCCCGTTTTTTGACCTTCCTACTTACTTTTGACCCACTAGACCTCAATTGGCAGCGCTAAAATTAAGATTTTCGTAATGAGCGTCGAATTAGTCTATCTGCAAAATTACAGCCGTTAACTCGCTTTACACCCAAATAGTGTCCACTGTTAGCTCTTACAAGGGACATAACCCAAAGTGAACACCCCGAATCGTCTAATTTTTTTACAGTAGATAATACAACTAATATGAACTACTGAAACATAAAAATTAGCTGCTATAATTATGTTTTAATAGCAGTTAAAAAATAATTAAGTTCCCAAATTTGCATATTTTCCGGCAGTGTGATGAAAGAGGAGAGTGAAAGAAAGCGAGAGAAGAGACATGAGTTGAGTGCAGATATGAAGGGTAACAATATTCCATACTTTCTGCCTTCCCATTTTTCAAGGAAACTTATTTACTTTACCGCTTTTTATTCATTTACTATCATTCTGAACTTCACTTCTGATTTCGCGAGGTCAATGTTATACTATTATTATTATTTATTTTTTTTATTTTTTTTTATACAAAAGTCGACGATTATATTTTCAAATAAGTAATTTGGTTTTTTAAATCTTATACAAATATACAGGGTGTCCGGCGTAAAAACTTCCCCTTTTGAAATGTCATAATGTCATAGCTCATTTTAAAGCCAAAGGTCTAACTCGAACAACAAACTAACGAGTTGTTTGGAATTCTTTCGTGTTTCTGCATTCAGGGCTGTTTGAATATTTGAAATAAAAATTTTCATAAAAATCAGACAAAATAAAAAAAATATAAGCCCACAAGCATTTAAATTCTGCTAATTATCTGCTAGCTTCCTCAATTCACGTCATAGATATGGTATATGGTAAGATAAATTTAGAGTTTAGAATTCCTATTATTAGAATTTTTTCAAAACCCTATTGGGCAACTAATTCATTTTCTAAAAATCTTGAGACTCCTGAGACTTCCAAATCATCTTTCCCATAGTCGTAGTTTATGCCAAAATTGAAATTTTTGAAATTGGTTAATGTCTAAAGGAGTAATAGAGATATCTCTTGGACACACTGTATAACAGTAATTTTGATACTTTCTGCGATCATTTTCATATGAAAATATAAACCAAGTCTCGAGGATTATTAAGCATTTTCGGATTTGTGTAAGTATAAGTACGTCAAGGTGTTGCTTTTCCTTATTTTATGAATTTTGTGTAAAGCGCAGTGTGAGGTGAATAATTATCTTTTAAGCAGTTAAGTTACATAAATCCAGTTCTTGTTTAGAAATAACTGTTTCTGTCCTATTCTCATGTGAATTAAAATGCTGATGCGTAGAAAATTAACGATATTGACACTAGCTGACTAGCCATGGGATTTAAGTTATTTAAATTGAAATTTAGCGATCCGTCGATAGTATTACAATCATATAGAAATCAGTTAATCTGAAAGTAGTTCAGAATGATAGTAAATGTTGAGGGACAGTCAACTACCAGCTGAAAGTATCAACGGTTGAGATTTGTGACACTAGGGTGATTTCCACTGTATGGTTGATGACTACTCCAATGCCGAGTCGAAGCCAATATGATAGTTGAACCCCGAAGCTAGGTCAATAAAGTCAGTCCATTCAGAGCCACGGTTTAAGGCCAGTACTATGCTGAACGAGGTCAGGCGCTGGATATAGTTCTACCACTTGCCACTAATAGTTCTGAGTCTCTATGTCGTAGTAATAACGAGTTCTAAAGCTACACTAATTTGCTTTCTTAAGAAAAGTGCACTTTGAACTACTGTCCAGCGACGGGTGTTATTTACTTCGCAACGTCCTCAGTTTCTAATAGGCCCAGGATGATAAATGATTATGCTTCTTTAAACTCGCCGATTTTTAATACTCCTAA
The DNA here is from genome assembly GCA_906901685.1 of Desoria tigrina. Classification (NCBI taxonomy): domain Eukaryota; kingdom Metazoa; phylum Arthropoda; class Collembola; order Entomobryomorpha; family Isotomidae; genus Desoria; species Desoria tigrina. Next base: position 422,884 of record CAJQTU010000087.1, read on the forward strand.
TCGTACGAATTTATTAATCTCCAAAATATCTCAAAATTATATTATTCCAACTTTATATCTTTACCACTCTACTTACGAAGAATATTTACTAACAAGTTGATTCAACCGCTCCTCGACGACGAATGATTATTATTTATTTCTATATTTATCATATTAATTTTAACCTTAGTTATTCATTAAGTTAAGTCATTACAAATACACATCTATTATTTTATCTCAATACAGTTACACACGACATTAATTCAATTTACTCCAAGCATTACATACATTCTTTTTCAAATTATTAAAATTAGTTAAACCAAATACTTACAATGGACACTATTTAAGTGACAAACGAGTTAAGGGTTGTAATATATGTAAATAGACTAATTCGACCATGCTGATTACGAAAATCATAATTTTAGCTCTGCGAATTTACTCCTTGGGGGTCAAAAGTAGGCGGAAAGGTCAAAAAATGGGCGTGAGTTTAGACTTTCCTATAGTATTCTCCCGTTCCCTTTTCGTGAAAATGCCAATACCAGCGCAATGTTATTTTCCCGATCCTTCCAATGTTAGCGCCCTATCTTCTGATCGGTTTCGCGAGAAAAAGGAAGGAAAAGTGGAAAACTCGACTTTCTCCTCCTTCCCCCCTTCTCACCACTGCTAACTTTTAGCTGAAACTGCGCAGTCTCTGACCTTCCCACCTACTTTTGACCCCCAAGGAGTAAATTCGCAGAGCTAAAATTATGATTTTCGTAATCAGCATGGTCGAATTAGTCTATTTGCATATATTACAACCCTTAACTCGTTTGTCACTTAAATAGTGTCCATTGTTAGTCCTAAACTGTTTATACAAATTGATTATTATTATTATTGAACAGTTACTTTAGCCTAGGCCAGTCCGATACCATCCTATTGAACTAAAGATTAAACAATATACAAAGTTCACAAATCAAAGTTAATCCTAGTTAATCCCAAGCCAATCCAATCCTATACCAGTGGGCTTAAGAATAAAGTATATACTAAGTTCACAAATTAAAGTTAATCCTAGTTAATCCCAAGCCAATCCAATCCTATACCAGTGGGCTTAAGAATAAAGTATATACTAAGTTCACAAATTAAAGTTAATCCTAGTTAATCCCAAGCCAGTCCAATCCTATACCAGTGGGCTTAAGAATAAAGTATATACTAAGTTTTTAATATAGTTATTTTCCTTAAATTGAAACCTATTCTGTCCGCGACAGTAAATGTAGTAAAAAGCGTTAAAGTAAATAATTTTCCATGAAAAATGAGAAGTCAGAAAGTATGGAATATTGTTACCCTTCATTTCTGCACTCAACTCATTTCTCTTCTCTCGCGCCTCCCTTTCTTCCACTACTATCCTCTTTCATCACACTGCCGGAAAATATGCAAATTTGGGAACTTAATTATTTTTTAACTGCTATTAAAACATAATTATAGCAGCTAATTTTTATGTTTTAGTAGTTCATATTAGTTGTATTATCTACTGTAAAATAATTAGACGATTCGGGGTGTTCACTTTGGGTGATGTCCCTTGTTAGTGGTACACGGATAATTGCGCCTATGTACAATTTGCCCCTAATCAATTGCGCCTATGAATATTTTCCTTTTCCAGCAGAAAATCTGGCCACCGATTGCAGATGTTAAAAATACAAAATAGAGAAATAATATAAAATATATTATATAGAGATAGAGAAAACAGGAAAGTAAATGTGGTCGAATTATATAAATGGTAGTTTTGAACCTAGAGGTTGCAGAGCTGCAATTCTACATTTATTGCTGCAAATTATTTACACCTATAACACATCACAAGCACACATTACACTCACACATACAGTCAAAACACATATTCAGAAAAAACGTAATTAAAAAAAATAATTATTCAGTGAGTAAAGAAATGTATTCGCAGAGTATGTTAAAAAATTCTTATTTGGTATTGTATTACATATTACATTGATTACAAAATCTAACACTGGATCATATCACAATTTTTTCAAAAATAATTTTTTCTGAAACAAATTAAATCTTTGTATTTCCTTTAAAATAAACTCTTTATGATTGTAAAACTTCAAAGATTTTCAAAATCCGTCCAAAACTCGTCGTTTGGTGAGCGTTTGAAAATGGCCATTTTCGTTGATTTTTCAACCTTTTTAATTTTTTAACATGTTAAACCTTAATTTGGGCACCGATTGTTTTCAGTTACGTCATCTATAGAGTCGTAAGCTGCGTCACAAAAAAAAATTATTATAAATTATCTCTCCATTACGTCCCTTTTAAGCTTAATCCTTTACTCTATTGACCAAACATAAATATTGAGCCAAAATGATGTTGCATGCCATACTGTTCTTATGGTTTCTTATAACAGTAATAGTTGTTCCATTTTTTGTCCACATCGTTTTTATTTGATTTAATTGATTGGTTAAATAAGAGGTTCTATAACTTCACGAGGTTTTAAACCATGAGTTCAGCACTAAATTCCAAAATTCTGGTTAATTAATCACATTTAAAAGTTATAACCCAGAGAAAACTGATTTTTGTCCAGATTTTATTGACTTGGAAAGGTGTTAATTCCAAATCAACTCTTCCTGTCAAATTATCAAAAACCGATGACGCCCTCGACTATGCAGATTACAGTAAGATAGGTCGCACCTCCGCGTCTATTATCTCATCACACAACACCGACGTAAAGTTAGTACAGAAAAAATGTACTTTTCGAGTACAGAATTCTGTACTTTTTTAGTACAGAAAAAAATGTACTTTTCTAGTACAGAATTCTACCCGCGTAAAGTTGGCCCTGGAAAAAACGGGGCTGGAACAATAAAAAAAACGGGGCTGGATAAAGTTGGCCCTGAAAAAAAACGGGGCTGGATAAAGTTGGCCCTGAAAAAAAAACGGGGTTTGAACAATTAAAAAAACGGGGCTGATGGTGATGAAAAAACCGGGCTGGAGCAATACTTCCCAAATCTTACTAAATCAAATTTCTTCCCATCGCATCGGAATTACTAGTTTGCTCTCACATTAGTCGCATTTATTAAGTGTTGAAAACACTTTATGCGAATGACCAGTCCGTCCGTCCGTCTGTCCGTCTGTCTGTCCGAGCGATAACTGGAGAACGGCTTGACCTACGGTCACCAAATTTTGTACACTTGTTCCTTGGTTCAAGAGTGAGGCTAAGTTCGAACTTGGGTCAAATCGGTCACACCCCCTGTTCCCCATCAATTAAACCACAAAAACAAACCTTAAATCAGTTCAAAGCTCTTACTCATTTTAAACCTGCCACTTAGGTAGTTTACATTACACTCTATGTCTATCGTCTATGAGTGCGAAACCCCGGCTTTTTGGAGTAATTGAGATTTGGGGTTTAAGCGATTCCCATGAGTAATAGAACATCTTTGACGGATACGGGACCACTCCCACTGTCACCAGGGTGCAAAACCCCGGCTTTTTGGGGAAATTGAGATATGGGGTTTAAACGATTCCCATGAGTAATAGAACATCTTTGACGGATACGGGACCACTCCCACTGACACCAGGGTGCAAAACCCGGGCTTTTTGGGGAAATTGAGATTTGGGGTTTAAACGATTCCCATGAGTAATAGAATATCTTTGACGGATACGGCACCACTCCCACTGTTGTGACATTAAAAGGGTCTTTCCTTCCTATTTGTGACATTAAAGGGTGTTCCCGTATGTCTTTACTTCAATAATATGGAATTTGTAATATCAAGCATGGAATAATATCAAATATGAAATATATAATACGCAATCTGACTTATGATACGATACAAAGTACAATACCAATCCTTAGGAGATGCACGGTCCTTAGTTTAAGTCCCTTAAAACCCGATGATCCCTTAATCCGAATCCCTGAATTATGAGATGAGAATGAGATGATAAGAAATCAGAAGATGGCTGGAGACACGAGGTAAGAAGTACAGGTAATGGTAACGTATAGGTTACGGTTTATTGGAGCTCCGAAGAGCTCCGTAGATCTGGAATGACTGACTGGGAAAACTCCAGTCCAGGTACATATATTGCCAATTAGGCGTGGGTTCTCGTGAACCCACTTCATATATCTTATGATAATTTAGAATATTGATGGGATGGATACCTACTACATGACACTGTCACCAGGGTGCAAAACCCGGGCTTTTTGGGAAAGTGAGATATGGGGTTTAAACGATTCCCTTGAGTAATAAAACATCTTTGACGGATACGGGACCACTCCCACTGTCACCAGGGTGCAAAACCTTTACATGCTAATACTCTGAAGACAATTTAGATTCTAATTTAATCATGGCTTGGCACCTCGAATATAGTTCTTGAAAAATTCTTAAAAATTTCCCTGATACTCCTAACTTAAATAATTTTGCCCATAATTTGTCCTGCGGGATGGATGGAAAGGCTCGTTGGAAGTCGATAAAGAGGGCGTACACTTTCTACTTTTTTCGTGTACCGATTTGGATTGCAGCGTTCAGGTTAAAAATCTGTTCGTCACAGCTACTTCTTTTTCGAAATCCGGCCTGCTCTTCTGGTAGGACGTTTTCCTTCTCTGCCCAGGTTACAAGTCTTTCAGTTAGAATTTTCGTAAATATTTTAAGCGAACAGTTTAGTAGCGTGATCGGTCTGTAGTTGTTCGGGTTGTTCAAGTCTCCTTTTTTGAATATCATAGAGATAGATGACATTGACCACACTGTCGGAACTTGTTCATTGATGAGTATGTTGTTAAAGATTTTGAGTAATTGTGATTTGGCTTCTTCTGGCAAGTATTTGTGGAACTCGTTTGCGATTCCATCGACTCCACAGGCTTTTTTTAATTTCAATGTCTTAGGGATTTTTCTAGTTCATCCATTGATATTTCAGTATCTAGAATTGGATGGCGAACATCGACTAATTTGATATGATGAGGTCTTTTCGGCATGATGTTGTTGTAAAACTGTTTCCACATTGTTTCTGGAATTGTATTAGGAGGAGTAACTTTACGTCTGAAGGAATTCACCGCGGACCAAAATTGGTGTGGATTTCTGCAACTGTTAATTTGGTCTCGTCGTGTTGGTAAGTCTGTTCGCTTCTTAGCTTTTACAAGTTCTTTGTAGGATTTCTTTTGATCAACATACGAATTGCGAAAACGATCTTGCCAGTGTTGAAGCCTTGCTATTTTCAAACATATTCCCAAATTAGATTTAGCAATCCTGCACTCTTTGTCGAACCATGGTTTGGGTCTAAAACTTGTCTCTTGATGTATCATATTTAGGTCTTCTGCAGCTTTTTTGATCACCGTATTAAAGTCGCATATATCAATTACTGTGTCATGTTTAAATTCCGAATCAACAACTTTTGCATATTCTGCATATTTGCTTATTTGCCAATTGATTTTGTCAGAAGGAACATGTTTTGGTTTTATTCCTACAAATAGAGAGATTGGAAAGTGGCTCGAATGTGGAATTTTAAGAACCTTCATGGTTCTAATATAGCTCATTAAACTCACATTGCACATGAATAAGTCGATACAGCTGCCTCCAGTTTTACAGATGTAAGTTAGTTCTCCCGGAATATCACCAGAAGTTCTTCCATTTAATATTTCCAAGTCTAAAGACTCAATTATTTCTAGCAACATTTTTCCTCTTTGATTTTTGATGTGGTCGTTACTTTTTCTTAAATTTAGAATAGGGTATGGCAATTCAATTTCGCTTACGTCATTTGTGCCTGATCCGGCATTAAAGTCTCCGCAACATATGACATGTGCATCTGGGTTTCTTTCTGTAATATCTTTTAAAACAGAAGCGAATTCAAAAAGTTGAAAGTCTTTCTCTGGTTTTGGTTGTATGTATGTGTTCGTAATGATGAAAAGTTCTTTAGATCTAAGGCATTTCAAGCTCACGATAATGAAGCTTTCATGCTTAAATTCACTGAGCACTTTAAATTTTAAATGGTCAATCAGGATCATAAGGCCACCCATTGCTCTTCCTTTCTCGGCTATTTTCACAGCATTCACTTGAAGTATTTTGAATTTTGCAAATTTTGATGACAACACAAGTGCCTCTCTAGACCAGGTTTCAGCTAAACAAATAATGTCTGCATTTTGAACTTTAATATTTTCTTTGTCGTCTAAATTAAACCAGTTTGAAAAACCTTCAATGTTCCAAAATAATTCGGATAAATTTACGATCTCAAATGATTTTTTATTTTGCTGTTGCTCTATGGGAAGTACTCGTCAGATTTGGTTAATTGATCCGTTAGTTACTTGGAATCGTTGGGTTAATTTTCCATCTTTTTTCACGTGAAGACTATATCCTCTCACTGAGCCAGTAATTTGTGGATCTGCCAGTTTTAACGATTTAATATGAATCCGCAGGAGTTTTTGTTCGTTTTGCTGTTGAATTGGAAGATCGTCGTTCAAGTAAATGTTTTGTGTGTGAGTTTTCTTCGCCTTTGCTGGTGCAAAGATACGTCTTTTGTCGATTGTACGTACTAATTTGATGAGAATAGGACGATGTTGAGCTGGTTTTGGCTTACCCAGTCGAAACAAATTGTCTATCAGAATATCTGCTATCCCTAGCGCTTTCCAAAACTCCAGAATCGTGGTGTGTAGGGTCTCCCAAGATTCTTTATCGCACTCTTTGATTCCTTGAATAATTATATTTTTTTCCCTTGCAACCACTTCAATTCTATTGATGGATTTGTCTAGCTGCTCCAGCTTTTCGTGAAATATTTTCATTTCTTCCTGGCGATCGGTTGTAATTTGCGATCTTAAAGTACTAAGTGCAAACTCTAGGGCTTCGACCGTCAATGCCATTTTTTTCGTAACTATCTGTTCAGGGCTTGTGCTTGAACAATCACGGCCTCGTTTTGTTCCACCCAAGTTACCGCACATGAAAATTTTTATGCTATCCAAAATATCCACACCAATATTTACAAAGGTTTATGGGTTGGGAATTCAGAGGACAGAGCAAGTTAAAAAGTGTGACTGCTCTCTTCCAGACCCAAACCAGAAGTCAGACCTAAACCAGAACTTTTCTATCATTGTTTGTATGTCGTGAGTTTTAAAAATTTGGTCCCCCATCCTTGGCTCCGTTAACTACTCTTATCGTATGTTCAAATTATGTACATTCCAGGTTTTTAATATTCTACCATTCAGTCATGTGTATTTTCATCATAAAACCAGTTTCAATTTATTCTATTTACTTTTTGATAATTTTACATAGTATGTACAGATTTTAACGATGCCTATGCCTTAACACGCTCTTCATAATAACCCCCACACTTCCAGATTGTAACGATAGGCAAGTCCACATGTTTTTTAGTGCATTTACATTTCATGCAGCAAGGACTATCAAACATGAATAAGCAACAGGTGATGCACAATACACAAGTTGTTGGTGGATCGGTTCTAGATCTTCGACAAATTACCAGATTTCCTGGCTGTTCAATCAATTCTCTCAAAAAATCGTTGAACTGCTTATCGTTGACGCTTGAATGTAGAAAATTAAGAAGCATGTAGTCACCAAATTCAATTTTGGTAATTATATCTCGCCTACGAATTCCACAAACCGATTTTCCAACTCTGCTCAGATAAGATCGCCGATAGCAAGGAAAAATCCAAGTTAAAAGTAACAAAGTGAAAGCCAGTATAGAATATAAAGCCGAAAAAACCAAACAAAAGCAAATTCATATCTCAAATATTCGTTATTGGGAAGGTGACAAGTATAATATTCGTAGTTGCACCGATTTCAATTCTAGAATTTACACACTTTGTAAATCTCGGAAAAATCCAATCTTCTGGTTCGACGTATGGTGCAAAGTCCAAAATCCCAGGGTATTTACTTTCCAGAACAGTTATGTTGTGGGTGAGGTGAAGATATGGTTTCGCCATTGAGAGTTATGGTACATCAAATTAGTCACAAAGGAATACCTGCGACTGTCACGAAGCGATTTATTCATATACTTTGAAACTGAAATTGTTAAAACAAAATAAAGCAATGCAGTACAGTTATGTTCTAAACGTAATATAAATATTAAAATTTTCAGTGGTACCTAAAAATGTTCGACCCCAGCAGACAGTATTGAATTCAGGATTCAACGTCAAAAAATTGTTGTCGTTATTAAAGCAATGCATGTCATCTTCCTTATCTTTGTTGTAATACGCATTTACATCTATGTTACTGCAAACGGATAACGTCAATAATATAATTGGCAAAAACACAGAGTATATCCAAAACTCTAACCCAAATGCTCTGTATTTCATGGTAAACAAAATGTACAAAATCTTGGTAACAATGTTTGTAGTACACATGATTGAAAGTCGTTTTGAGTTCAAGATTAACTTAATAAACAAAAACAAACTTGGAATGTACACTGCCTACTTTTGTGACTACAGAAGTGTAACAAATTAATTTACGGTGAAGGTGAATAAAACGTTGTAAACGTTAACGGCAGCTCGCAAAATTAATATGGTTGTTGAATATTACTTGAAATCGTGTTGGTTTAAATATAACAATCAAAACTATTAAAAATCAATTGTAAAAGATCCAAATATCATAGTTTATGTTCACCTAGACGATCGATTCTTAATCCCACAGAGCTTTAGTATTTGTTCTATGGTCAATTGATTTACATCCACAATAATATACTATGAGACGAAAGATAGTTTCCATAGCAAATATTTGAAGAAACTGCATATTTGAGAATTGTACTAAACTACATTGAATACAACTGTTTCCCAATGTGTACATCCACTTTGCTATTTAAACCTGTACAATTTCGTTCAAAATTATTTTGTTGTTGGACAAATGCAGTTAAAATCTACTTAAAACACTGTTTTAAGTAGATATTTATTTTTGGATCAATTTGAACAGTTCATGAAACAATATTATGAAATGTCCCAATTAAGGCTTTTACGAACCTTAGGTTGTTGTTTTGCATATAAAATACGTTAATACCTTTAAAATTGGATTATTGTTTCAAAACGTATTGATTTATATATGAAGAGCTGAGGTGCAAAAGGGCGTATCTGAGATGGAGAAAAATATTTATCCCATGACAACAATTTGCTCTAAGTGAGCACGCTCGCGCGTTTAATTTCTCCGTTTTCTCCGGGCTGATTTCAATCGCTTTTCCGTTTCCTTTTCTTATCTATTTCATAGCAATTTCAGATTTTTTTTATTTAAAAAATTTCTAGGGGCTGCTAGCAATAAATTCCAAACTTGAATAAGTTAATCAATTCGAAAAATGGAGTTAAATTGTTTTAAGTTTTTGAGCCACATTTTATATAACAAGATATCAAACAAAATTCTCAATTTTTTAAAAATATTTTTTTGAAAGTCTTTGGACAGAAACAATTTGTTTTTCTGTTGACTCATGAAGTCTTAAGTTACAAAAAAAAGAATATCAATGGAAAGACAGGGACATAGGGCTGACACTATTTGGGTGTCAAACGAGTTAAGGACTCTATTTTTGCAAATATACTAATTGGATCATGCTGATTATGAAAATGACTGGAAAGTCATAATTTTAGCTCTGCCAATTGAGGACTAGTGGGTCAAAACTAGATGGGAAGGTCGAAAACCGGGCCTGAGTTTGTACTTTTCTATAGTATTTTCCCGTTCCCATTTCGTGAAAATGCTAATATCAGCGCATTGTTATTTTCCTGGTACCTCCAATATAATCGCCCTATCTTCTGATGGGTTTCGCGAAAAAAAGTGCAAAACTCGACTTTCTCCTTCAACTTTCCCCTTCTCGCCGCTGCTAACTTTAAGCTAGCGGTCCCTACCCTTCCCAGACTTCCCACCTACTTTTGACCCATTACATCTCAATTGGCATAGCTAAACTAATGATTTTCGTAATCAGCATGGTTGAATTAGTCTGTACGCAAGATTAACTCGTTTGACAACCAAATAGTGTCCATAGTTAGTAGGATGTGTCATTCAAAACCAACCTTTATTGCTACATTTTGCTTGGTTCAGACTTCAGAGTCAGCTTAGATACTCGGGACTTTAAGTTTAGGGCCTGAATTTGAAGACTGAGCAAATGCAGAAATAACTCGTGATTTTAAATTTTACATTTTTAAACCACGACGAATTTTCTCGGTCCCTGTGACCTTATGTCCCCAGTTTTAGGTCAAAATTTTCAATTACCTTTATTCGGCTTTTAGTGAGTAATCCACACGAACTAAAGTCAAAATATTAGTGGATAAGTTAGTTTTTGTGACCTTCTATTCCTTTTCCTAGCGTACAAAAAACTTTTTCTTTCTTTAGTTTAAAAGACTATTAAAGTAAGAAGGTGAGAGACAAAGAGATGAAAGTAACTAAAGACTGCTTCTATTTTGATTTTCATTTTATTTGTGCTTACACTTCTATTCCTGCACATCCCATCAAAAATATGCATTTCCCCTTTAAAATCTCGATTTCCTCGACTTTCGAATCAAGTACGAAGGCCGACATAAGGTGCTGAAACGATTCAGACGATTTTTTAGTTTTTTTAAGTCTGCGTAATTTAAGTTGCTTAGTGCGTACTTACCGACAAAACTAGCCTCAATTTGAAAAAAATTATGATACGCCAACGTGCTAAGCATTTATTTTTCGAAATCGTGGTCATGGAGAAGAAATTCGAAATCGAAGTTTCAGATACGCCCTTTTGCACCTCAGCTCTTCATATATCATTCCTGTTTCCAGAAATGTCGATTTAATTACATATTTAAAGCAATAGAAATTCTTTAAAAAACATTTTATCTATAAACCAATACGATTTCCTCGAAACCCATTTCCATGTTGCACAATTCATATCAAACCTCAAAATTTTTCAAAATTGTTTTAAATTTCGAAAAAAGGATAAAAATCATATATAAATTTGGTATTAAAACCAATACAATTATGTTAAAACTTAATTCGATGTTCGGAATTTGATAAACACTAGCGAATATTATGCTTCCATTTCAAAAAAATTGTATTGGTTCTAATCCGGCCTGCTTCTAGGCTGTTTAATTTTGTCTTGATTTACATTGACAAAAACGACGGACACACGGACGGACAGACGGACGGACGGACGGACGGACGGACGGACGGACGGACGGCCTGGTTGACATCATTAGCTCTAAACCTATTTTTAATAGGCGAGCTAATAATAGCCGATTTGATTTTGACTTGTGGGTCCGTTGATTTAGTTCTTACAGCTTCATTCTTTGATTTGAACAAACATAAAACGGATAATCAGTTAAAACATAAATGCCAAATAAATAAGTATGCACAATAACAAGTACCTGAATTCAAGTAAATAAATCATTTGCTTTTAAGGGGGATCTTCTTGACGACATGCCCCTGTGACGTCACAACCTGAGCTCCATAAGAGACAATGTAAAATTTCAAAGTGCTACTTGTCATTCAATATTTGATGAAACTGCTTGTAATTTCTTTTAAAAATATCTACAAAGCATTATTTTCAATCTATTCTGAGAAAATTTTGAAAAAACGGTCTAGGTCAAAAGTAATGGCGACCAAAAGGTCACTAAAATAATTTTTTGTTCTAACAATAAAATATACCAAAAAGCAAGAAAACAATTAGAAAATGAAAATCATAAAATCTCGTTAATACTCTCAAAGGTTATTGATAAATCGGGACGGGAAATTCAGTAGAACTTTGTTATAAGGATAATGACATTCTACCGTGTGATAGAGATTGGGATTTTACAACGCCCCTAATTAAAAATTATCTTAGTACCCAGAATCGTTACGAGTAAATTTAGATTTCCATTTATTTGTTCTAGGACCACTAAAATGGTTTCATGTTCAAGAGTCGGACATAAAGAAACAGCCCTTCTGTTCTGAAGGAAATTGAAGGATCTACAACGACAATTATGATTAGGACTTGTTGATATTTGGAGTGCAAGTCATTCAAAGGAGCCCAGTTAGATGCAACAAATCTTCAAACTGTATTTCTACCCCTATCACACTTACAAGGAATTATTTCCAGATGTCCTACTTTTTCAAACTTGTTTCATTTGAAAAAGATGCTAAAACAATCAAACTTTAACATCGTCACTATTTGTAATTAAAATCGTTCTGCCATATTAAAGTCGGTGGTAGGGTTAAGCAGCGGGCGCCGTTTAAAAAACGGCCATACTAAATTCCCGTTTTGATTTAGGGCAAAGGTTGTTTCAGTGCAATACTAATTTGAGAGTTCCGTCAATGTAACTCCCTACTCTCTCTCTATCGCAACATTCTGGCGAAAAAGTGGTGAAAAGATAAAAAGTCGACTTTCTCCCCTTTCTCTCATCTTTTTTGAACATGTGGCAACAGGTTTTGGTTTAAACGTTGGATTTACATACATAATACTAAATACCTAAGATATTATATATAATGCTAGTAACATGCACAAATTTCGAACGATGTCTTTATGTAAAACTATTAGTACATCACAGGTGGTATTGTAAATTATAAGGATAATTTGATCGGGTAAATTTATAAAGCTCCCTGCACATTGAAAATAGGAATTAAACTTTAAACTGAAGACTATTAAATTATTGTCATTTGTGACAATTATAATTATTAACTATATATTAAAGGATGAGCGACTCTAAATCAGGACCATAAGAAGTTCTCAACTTTTCTCCTTCATTCAGTTTTTGGTCCTTCTTTGTCTTCTTGTATAATATGCCCTCAAATAAAGAGCTATGGCCTGGAATAGCTTTAAATGGCCATATTTTCAATCGGGTACCATTCACTGCCGCATAATCAAAATGGAAATTCATTGGTGAAGTCAGTTTTGATTGATGAAAAATTGAATACTTATTATGTCAGGTTAAGATTTATTTGTAATGTTTTCAGATTATGCCAGTTTCAATAGTGATAATGAGGGGTTAATAATAGGTCTTTTTAATCCACGGAGCACAACCTTGTGGCTGCAGCGAAATCTAAACAAAAAATATACCATCAATCAATTAATTGTTTTGTCGATACTTAAGAACCTTACTGTTACTCGTTGTCAATTTTTACTGAGAAAATCACATCAATACCGACTCATCACTCCCTGTCAGATTGGAACCTTGCTCTTATTCGTTTGGACAAGTTTTGGATTTGCAGGAAGGATAGTTTAAAATATAATAGAGTCTACAATCTAACAAGTCATCCGAAGTAATGAATCTGCCATTATTTGCGGGCTTTATCTTCTCTATGATATTCCCAGTTACCTTTGTTTCCACGTTATAATGTCTATAAATTGAATCTTTGTTTCCTTTTTATTAAGTATATAATCACAGATCCGGACTTGCTTGACTTCTCTAAGTTTCATTACTTTAAAACACAAATATCGGGCGGAGATTGAAAGAAGAAAGCAGGAAATATGAGAGTATCGTGATCGTATGAGGGACTGAAATAGTATCAACATTCTATTTCTTCTCTACACTTGTTGAGGCGGTGGTCAAGTGCGTCGGTTGCCTTTCTAGTTGCGTTATCTCTACATAGAATTTCTCTCCGGATTAACGCCATCAGACTAACTTCTAGGACAATCATCCGAACCGGAACTTTCAACTGGAGTGTAAGGTAAGTTTTTTTAAGTAATTTAAATGTAATAAAGCAAAAATGGGCAGTTATTTATGTTTTGTGAACAATAACACTGTAGATGCCAGTCCATAAATCGGCGTTCAAAAGACGCGTTCAAAAGACCGTGGCGCTTTGATTAATTAAAATTTGATACCCGTTTGATGATTTACATTGAGTATATAAAGAATTATGAATAGAAAGTTTGTCCCGTCATTCTGAAAAACATGTCATCCCACAGTATGCAAGTTTCCTAATGCAAAACGTGTTTTATGAGCCTAGACACGCCCAGGGTGTTAATTTAAAACCCACTAAAATGATTAAACTACACCAAAAGTTGTGGATTTAATTTTCTCACAATCTCAATTTAATATTTTATTGACTTGATATATAATATATGTGTATTTTTGAATTTTAGCAGTTTTATCCACGATATATCTTTTTCGACAATCATCACTATCGGAACTAGATCGTCCGCTTCAGGTGGAAGGTAAGATTTTCCAATCTGTCTTTTTAATTAGTTGTCACAGTTTAAGGAAATGCAGGAAGCGAAGTTTTCTGAACCTTGAATTTATGGAAAATCGTCTTGAGATAAGTTTGTTTATGCAAGGCTGTAACTAATTTAAAATTTATACGCAATCATCTTTCCCTAAACAAATGTATTGATAGTTTTTTAGAATTCAAAATAGATTTGATGAATTTGAAGACTCCACGTGTGAACATTTTTAATAAATAACAGACATATAACCAGATATCAGACATATCACGGAAGTAATCTGATTTGGAGCTAAGACTGAGTTTTCTCTTGATCATGTGCATGGTCTTGAAGATGTTGTAAACCTGTCCAAAGCCTAGTTTTACGGTTATAATTGATCTTGGTTGTTGAAGTCAAACATTAAAAAATAGTTAGTTAGTTGGAAGCGCACAAATATTAAAGTATATAGTTTCCTCAATTATTTCCAGTGTCAGATATACTTTCAGATATGTCAGATATAGACTCGTTCAATACGGGAATTTTATGTTAAGTGAGTTGTAGTTAATTAAGTAAATCGTAGACTGGCTGCCATTTCTTGGGTGATTTCCTGACACGGTAGAAATAATATGGTTCAATACTGTAATAATAACATGGTGAACAAAAAATAATACTAGTTTCAAAAAGAGTTTATTTAACGTGATAAATATATATTACAATATGATTCCAAAGGTTTAATGCGTCTCCACTGATAAAATTCACAAATTAAATTTTCATTTTGTACCATTAGAATCTCTGCAGAAATTGTTTAAGACTTGTTTTACTTTCTGGTGCGGTTTTGTTGTTTTTCAATGAATTTGAGTTAGAATAGTTACAAGTTAGAATTTTTTGAGGAAAATACCCGATTTAAACACATTAATTTTTGTGTCGAGCTCACGAGACCTAACATGTTTTTGTTCGGCTTGCGCCCTCAGATTCATGCCTATTCTTGCATACATGTTTTAAACAAGTAAAAGTAAACAATTACTGTTGGATAGTCTTCTTTAGGGGAACAAAAAGGGTAACTTTAGAAGTTAGACCACCTGTATTAAGAAGTTATGAATGCTCATTTGTCTTACGACATTATGAGACTGTCGGTCATAAATTCGACTTGTAATCATTTTAGTCTATAGGAGCCTTTTTTAACGGGAAGCTACAATGTTAATAGTTCAAAATCCTTTACTTCAGGTCTTAAATTTTTCAGAGAATTCAGAATATCTCATAGATTTTTAACTAAACAAACGTCAAACTGTTGAAGATAAACCCCATGATGTAATGGAGTTATGTTCTGAAACGCCACCCAAAAACCTTTTGGGGTTTAAATGACCTTGATCACTCTTTATGTTTTTCTTCAATTTCATTTAAAATAAACTGAACCTTTAACAATCTCATCTCGCTTAGATGTACGTAACGCCCAATTTTCATGACCTGATTTGGAGGGTTACTTGTAAATTAAAAAGCAGCACAACCTCCATTAAAATTAAGTCAATTTGTCCAAAATATCAAATGTTGCAATATCTCAGCTATAACAAGTGAAAAGGTAAGAAATCTCTATTGAGAGATTTCGATCTTTATTTCCACTTCGACGAGAGTTTAGCAAAGATATTCATTTAACACTAGAAAAGTCGATAGTTTATACTTCTACATTTGTCATATTAATTAGACGCTTTGAACAACCGTTTTGAAACTACAGGTATGCCTCCAACAACAACATTGCTTGTCGTTAAAAAATATTTTGGGGTCACAAGGTCAATGTTTTGATAATTGAAAGTTTCAAAAATAAAAATAAACAGTTTTCGAATTAAAATATCTTCCACAGAGTGCCAAGTGTTTACAATTGTAACCTTACGGGGTGGAAGGGTGGATCGCATTGGTTTCCCAGTTTAGTAACTTCTCGTGACGAGCGAGGTTTCTAAAATATGTTTACCCCGAAATAAATCCCATCTCTTCGAAGTAAGTTACATTAGTACTTCGGTTTGTAGGAATAATTTCCAAATATAATATATCACTCTCACAAAACAACTCCACGTGTTTAGGGGGCATTCAAATTAGACTCCAAAATCAGCTGAAAATTAACTATAAAAGATACGTCAAAAATCATACAATTCAATAAACCCCCATCGACATAAATCCTCAGATTTGTTTGTCTGAGAAAACTAGGTCACCCTTTGCAACAATTTATTCATCTCTAACCCAACCCTCCTAAGATGATTAGTATTTTTTGTTAGGTGATAATATGTTTTAAATAAGTAACAACATATTTTGATGGATGGGGGCTGCTTCCGGGGTACCTTCGTCACGAGAAGTTCTGAAACTGGTAAAGGATTTGTGCCAGACCGTAGTTTTATTTACAATTGTCAACAGTCGGCTTTTTAACTTTTAACCTAAATACTTGCAAAAGTGGTTTAACGAAAGATTATAGAGTGTCAATATTTCTGGGTTCAATTCTTTGAATTATTCATTTGCAATTGCTTTCCTTGAACTCTCAAGTTTACCGTGACCAACTGCAAAATTGAAAAAAATATTGAAAGGGTTTCGATTGTAGAATTCGGAAATTGCTACTCATTATAAGGGTCCTCCTCCGCTAAGACTTAAATTATGTTACAAGGGCCCTCAACTATGACTGTCCGGACCCATGGGGACGTTCATAACCTACGTAACAAAGTAGGTGGAGGAAACTTTGTTATATATTTGGTCCTACGTATTGCAAGTGGTCACACATGCATTCCTCTGATCAGTAAGGCTTGAATAAATAATAATAATAATAAAGTTACCCCCAATTCCATTAGAATTCGGTGATATTCTGGAGGGGTCAATGAAATCCTCACCATTTTTGCGTTACGGATTTATGAACCCCCCCAACCAACTACAAGTTTTCTTTAACTCAATACCTTGGGTCTCTTTCCGTACTTTTTTCCACTTTCTCTACAATATTCTCGTACCACCATTGCAAATTATCAAACAACATATTATTCTTACATTTAAATATGATACGCCGTTTGAAACGTATGATCAAGGGCACATGTGAGGGATGAGCAGCAACATTCATATATGACTATTCAATAATATATGACGTTCGGGCGTGGAGGTGGACCCCGTCTATCTCTTAATATATATCATACTAGGCGCTGGGTATGGAGGGTCATCACCGTCATCCCGGTTACGATGGTCAAATTACAACCATGTAATGTTAGACGGATGGGTCATCTCCTGATCAGGAAGGGGGTGTGTGGGGAGTGTATTAAATATAATTAGATTACAAATATATTCTTGTGATTCGTTTGAATTCGAAACGTATGACCAAGGGCTATACTGACTATCAAACCAACGCAACGATCGATTATTTTTGGCGCCGGTGAAATGTTTTACTCCTCCACAAAAGAGGTATTCCACTCCTTGCTAGGAGTGGGATACCTCTTTTGTCCATGGACAGACGGACCACCAAGCGTTCGCATAAAGTATCTCCGATACTTAATAAACCGATGTAACGGGCGTAACCAAGTGTTGAAAACATCAGGTTTTGCACCCTGATGTCAGTGGGAGTGGTCCTGTATACGTCAAAGATGTTCTATTACTCATAAGAATCATTTAAAACCCACGACTCAATTTACTCAAAAAGTCCGGGGTTTGCACCCTGGTGTCAGTGGGAGTGGTCCCGTATACGTCAAAGATGTTCTATAACTCATGGGAATCGTTTAAAACCCATATCTCAATTTCCTACAAAAGCCCTGGTTTCGCACACTGGCGTCAGTGGGAGTGGACCTGTGTTTAGACAGCGTCTGGATTTCCAGACACTGTCATTTTCTTAAATCTAAAAATAGATTGACGTTTTGAGAAAACGTTTCTTAAAATGTAAATTATTTAAATCCGATGTTAATTAGTCAGACAACAAAGGAAATTATAGTAATTCCTTATTTGCCTGCAGACTAAAACGTTTTCGGGTAAGTAGGTCACGGTGGTGGTAAACCCGAGTATAAAAGGGACCCCGATTTTCCCTACTTTTTCAGTTCTACTTTCTCCTCCATATGAGCAACGACTCTGAGAGAGAGGTTTTCTCCACTGTAACTAGTACATGGTTGCTTTTACAGTAAGTAGTAAACTCGCATGTATTATTGATTAGTAAATATAAATTACATATTAAAATTATAGTAATAGTGAAATTAAGTGTAAAAGTGACATAAGTGATAAAAAGTGAGTTTAAGTGTTAAAGTGATTAAAAGTGAAATCAAGCGAAAGCAATTAATTAATTAGTGCAGTAATTGATTAATAAGTCTAATTAATACGATAAGCTTAATTAATTAGTAAAATCAGATTACAATTAAATTAACATATTCTAATTATTCAAGGAAGGTAAAATAAATTATTATTTCTATTTATTTGAGTATATTACGTATCCTGATTATCTATTCATTTGAAAATTACACATTTAATATTCACATATCATATACCATTCTGAAGCCTTACAAACTTCAGTATTGAGCATACTTTCAACTATTTCAAGCCGTACTAACAACCTGTATACGTCAAAGATGTTCTATTACTCATAAGAATCATTTAAAACCCATGACTCAATTTCCCCAAAAAGTCCGGGGTTTGCACTCTGATGTCAGTGGGAGTGTTCCCGTATACGTCAAGGATGCTCTATTACTCATGGGAATCGTTTAAACCCCATATCTCAATTTCCCCCAAATATTCTCGATTTCGCACCCTGAAATGTAGCTTCAGGGTATTATCATGTATAGATGATAGACATAGAGTGTAATGTAAACTACCTAAGCAGCAGTTTTAAAATGAGTAAGAGCTTTGAACTGATTTAATGGTTTTTGGGGGGATTAATTTATGGGGGTCAGAGGGTGTGACCGATTTGACCCAACTTAGAACTTGGTCTGTGTTAGGACCCAAGGAACAAGCGTACAAAATTTCGTGACCGTAGGTCAAGCCGTTCTCCAGTTATCGCTCGGACAGACGGACGGACGGACAGACGGACTTGTCATTCGCATAAAGTGTTTTCAACACTGAATAAATGCGACTAATGTGAGAACAAACTATCAATTCCGATGCGATGGGAAGATATTTGATTGAGTAAGATTTGGGAAGTATTGCTCCAGCCCCGTTTTTTTCATCACCATCAGCCCCGTTTTTTTTCAGGGCCAGCCCCGTTTTTTTAATTGTTCCAGCCCCGTTTTTTCCAGGGCCAACTTTATCCAGCCCCGTTTATTGAATCGTTCCAGCCCCGTTTTATTCCAGGGCCAACTTTATCCAGTCCCGTTTTTTTAATTGTTCCAGCTGCCCCATTTTTTTTCCAGGGCCAACTTTATCCAGCCCCGTTTTTTTCCAGGGCCATCCCCGTTTATTGAATCGTTCCAGTTCCGTTTTTTCCAGGGCCAATTTTACGCGGGTATTCTGTTATATGAGCACAGGATTGATATTATAGAGGGGGATAAACCTCCCACTGCCAGATTACGTCCGATTAGTTTAGGTCATAGCAAGCTATTAAATGCTGCATTTGACGAGCTTCTTAAATGGGGTTATTGAGCCAGCTAAGTGGTCCCCCTTCAGCGCAAATACATCTATTGTTCCAAAACCGGATGGTACAGGTCGTTTAGTTTTTGATTTTAAGCCTTTGAATAAAATTACAATTAAGGATAAGTATCCAATTCCAAGTATTGATGACATAATTAAGGGGGGGTTTAAAAAACTATGGAAATTTTGATTCCCCTATCTAAACCAATGTTAAAAACCGGTTTACGGGGACAACGCCCCAGCCCCTACGGGTCAACTAATCGAATCAATTTTTTTTATAAAATTCCTCGATAAATTTCGTATTCAGTATGACCTTTACATTTTTGATTTTTTACTTTCACCTCTTGCTATATTCATAATAACAAAATATTAGTCTATTCGTATGCCGACTTTACTATTCACTTGAATTTTGTAGCATGCATGGACAAAAAATAAAAAAAGTAAAGGGCATACTGAATACGAAATTTATCGAGGAATTTTATAAAAAAAATTGATTCGATTAGTTGACCCGTGGGGGCTGGGGCGTTGTCCCCGTAAACCGGTTTGGCCACTTTTTTAATACTTTCTGAAGAGTGTGAAAGTAAGTGAAAATTGTCGTTGCCATGGGCATTTGCGACGGTAAATATGGTAACTTCAACAATCACTATGGCAACAAGCCACATAATGGTTGAGTTACCAAGCAATTTTCAAATTGCTTAGGCTTTTGATAAAAATCCACATCAAAGTTTTGTCGTTATGCGTATCTATGAATGGCCATTTTAGGCCGTGAAATATTTTTTTTAAACCCCCCTTAACTGTCTGGGGTGCTGTGATTACATCTCAGTAATTGACTTAGCCAAAAGATTTCATCAAATTCCTATATTTCCTGAGCACAGAGAACGCACTGCTTTTATTTCACACAGAGGTTTCAATCAGTATCCAAAGCTTGTGTTAGGTTGTTGCAACGGTCCAAGCTCCTTCCAGCGTATGATTATTTGAGTATGAGTATATGCTTGATTATATGCGTATGTGCGTATCATGTTTTAGGTGAATTAAAATATAAATCTGGGATGGGTTTCTTTGACGATCTAGTTGTGTTCTAGATCTAGGAGTTTGAAAATCACATGAGAGATGTTGCTGAAATCTTGACTAGGCTTCAAAGAGCATGTTTAACCATCCATCTGAAAAAAGTTCAATTTTGTAGGAACAAGATCAAACTTTTAGGTTTCATAATTGAGAATGGTTGTTGCTGCGCCCCCCCCCCCCGCAAAAATTGCAGTTATTTAAAATTACCCAGCTTCAAAAACTGCAAGACAAGTTCAGAAATTTCTCGGCGTTATAGGTTTTTACAGGAAATTCATACCAAAAATGGCCGAAATTTCGAAACCAATTACAAACCTTTTAAAGAAGGATGTAAAATTTAAATGGGATTGTGTGGAGTCATTTGAAAAATTAAAATCGTCTTTATCTGATATAACTAGCGTCTATCTTCCAGAATTAAACCAACCATTCATAATATCTACAGATGCTTCGGCACTGAGTCTGGCAGCAGTACTTTCACAAGAGAAAGACGAGATTAGGTACCCGGTTTGGTTTGCTTCAAAGTCAGTAAATTATCCATCATCCATTCAAGGGTCTAGCATTCTAGAACTAGCAGCCGTAAATTGGGGAATTAGGAAGTTCGCTCATTTTATAGAGCACACCAATTTTATTTCAGAGACAGATCATTCTGCTATTTTGTGGTTAAAAAAGATGAAAGATCCATCAGGAAAACTTGCTAGATGGCTGTTTGAATTAAATCAATACGATTATGAGATAGTTCATAGGCCAGGTACGAGCTCAATAAAACG
The DNA here is from genome assembly GCA_906901685.1 of Desoria tigrina. Taxonomy (NCBI): domain Eukaryota; kingdom Metazoa; phylum Arthropoda; class Collembola; order Entomobryomorpha; family Isotomidae; genus Desoria; species Desoria tigrina. The sequence continues at coordinate 444,276 of CAJQTU010000087.1, forward strand.
TTGTAAACGTTAACGACAGCTCGCACAATTCATATAGATTATCGTTCAATATTACTTATCGTGTTGCTCGATAGTATAAAATGAAAATATCATAATTTTCGTTCACATAGACGACTGCGTTTTAATCCCGAAGCTTTAGTAATTGTTCTATGATGAATTGATTTACATCCAAAAGAATATACTATAACTCGATAAATATAGTTTCCATAACAAATACGTGAAGAAACTATATATTTGAGAATTGTTCCAAAAAACATTGACTTATATTCTATATTACTGTTTCACAATCTGTGAATCCATGTTGCTATTTAAAAATGTAAAATTTCGTTAAAAATTATTTTATTGTTTCACAATTGCAGTTAGAATTGCAGTTATTTTATCAATTTGTTTAAATCTTAAATACGGTTTTTAAATGATAGATTAAATTTTTGGATCAATTTGAACAGATCATGAAACAATGTTATGAAATGCCCCAATTACGGCTTTAACGAAATCTAGGTTGTTGTTTTGTATATAAAAAATGTAAAGACCTTTAAAATATGATTCTTGTTTCAAAACGTTTTGATTTATATAGCATTCTTGTTTCTAATATTACTGTTATCTATGGAAGCAGCAGATGTTTCCCTTTGTATTAGTTCTGATCCAGCCTGCTTCTGGCACTTTTCAAAGGGTCGAGATTTACATTGACAAAAAGGCCGGACGGACGGACGGACGAACGGCCGGACAGACGGACTGGTTGACTTCATTAGCTCTAAACCCTATTTTCAATAGGCGAGCTAATAATAAGTTCCCGACGCTCTTAGCCGGGTGAAGGAAGTTTTTTCATAGATTTAGAAAGCGAATTCTGTCGGAAATTAATCCATGACGAGCAGGCAAAGGATCTCCTCATGCAACAGGTTAAACCATTTTTACTCAAGAAAGTTAAGGTGGAAGACAACCGCTTTGGCTAATCGTATCAGATTAATTTCCGTACGCACATTTATAATGGTGGATGATGGTATGTTAATGCGATATGCAAAAAGCTCAGATAAACCATGGAACAATGAATTTGTATACTGGAAAATCTGGCTTCCTTCAACTCTGGTTACAAGGGTATTGCAATTATTTCATGAGTCTCCAACTTCGTGTCATTTAAGGATCAGAAAAACCTATCTAAGGATAGAAGTTAAATTTTTTTGGGCACAGTTGCGAAAAGATATTTCTTCATTTGTTCGTAAATGCATTAAATGTCAGGAAACGAAGACAAAAGTTATTCCCATTGCCCCTGCATCGTCATTTACCCCTCAAGCTCCTTGGGACGTTTGTTTTACCGAATTATTAAGCCCTTATCATTGTTCTATCCGATAACCGTTCTCAATTTAAAAGCAAACTGTATCTTAAATGGTGTGAAAAATTTGGTATCTCCGCTCCATATCTCAACTCACCATGCTCAGGCTAATCAATCTGAAAGGTGTCAACGTTCAATAATTTCAGCCATTTCATGTCTCTTAGCTAATAACAGGACCTGGGACTCTAATTTGCATGAGATTGCTTTTGCCCTTAGAACGGCAGTTTCAGATTCGAGTAAATTTACTCCTTCGTTTCTGTGCTTTAGTCGTGAGTTACGGAACCCTTTCGACAATCTCTTCGGTGTTTTAGACACTGCACGCGTCAGTCCCGCAAAACTAGAGGAGAGAATGAATCTCATACATAACATTGCACGTGATAACATTTCAAAGAGTAAAGAAACAAGTTGTAGATACTATAATAAAAATGCAAAAGTAGAAAGCTTGAGCTTGGTGACAGGGTGCTTTACAGAAAACGCTATTTATCTTATAAGATAAAGGCTTTACTGCTAAATATGCGCCGAAGTGGGAAGGCCCATACACTATCACATTTAAAAATTCTAGATGCTCTTTTGATATAACCCACACATTGGACGATTCCGTGATTAATAAAGTCCATATCAATGATTTGGCAAGTTACCACGAATAGTAAATAAATAAGAATATGTATTGTACAAATTTAGTTATCTCACCCGGTACCCGGTATATAGTACTAAACAAAATTGTCTCCGAATTTTTATAATTAATAAAATTGTCAAAATAGGGAGAGTAAAACCAGTAAAAATTATGTAATACTAATCATATCTTAAACTAAGAGACATTACGGCCGTTAAAATTACAGATAAAATGCAGGACTTACGTCCTTATAAAGAGAGGGAATTGATGTTCCACCAAAAACTGAAGCAGTGTAGATTTTTGGTCGAAACAATCAATGTCCGCTGGAATGTCTAATCAGGATGTTGCTAAGTCCAAAGACGAAGGTACAAGTGACGAAAATTTCACGCTATTCTGTCCCAAGGCTATTAAAATAACATTTTCAAGCAACTATTCAGCCAGATGCATTTCCTACGTCGATAACCAACCGACTTCCGTTAGACATCCGAACAATACCTCTCTCATCTTCCCTAATCATGGTCCACTTACTTTTATCAGTAATCCTTTGCCTCCTTCCTATTATGACTGCTTATCAAAGAACATTAACGACGCATCCACTTGCCTTCGGGATTTAATATTTGATACGCCTCCCATCCCTTATTTTCCGTCTCCACCTAAGACCGTAAGACAACCTTTGTTAGCTCGGCACACATTACTCCCATTAGACGACTTTCTTTAAATCTTTAAATTAAAGGGTAATAAGTCTATAGCTTCCACTAGTTGTCCAAATTCAAATGGGGAAACTTTAAATAAGTTTATCAAGGGTGAATTCTTAGATTATAAGAAAAAGTTTAAAGGCGGCTTTAGAGCATGTCGCTTAAAGTTTGGGTGGGAAGTTGACAGGCATTTGGGTAGAAACACTTCAAGGCTGACTTGTTTCTCCACGAAACCGATACCCACGATGTGGGGCATCCCCTATTCCAAGGGTCCAGCCCCCAGTATTTCCTAGAACTAGGGTCGCAAATGCCGAACCCCTTAGAATAAGTCAAAGATTTCTAAATGCAGCTCGCAGACGGATTAGTCAAATTAATAGTTTTGCCCCCAGGCATCGGGTCGTTAGACGCACTCGAACCAAGCGTACCCGTTTTTCAGGGCGTAGCATGAGAGAGGGTGTGGTATCTTAGAATTAGGCCAATCGCAGTCGAGCCTTATGACCTACTGAATCCAGGATTCATTCGATCAACAGTTCCACCACGGCCTTCATCTAGTCGAATATCTCGGGCACCACGCCCTTATCATATTCCTACAACTCCTAGCGTTCGGTCTTCGCCCATTAATGCAACACCGCCGCATCATAATATTCCCCAACCTTCCCTTCTTCCTGTTCTAAATTCCCCATAGACCAGTCTATCAGGAATTATTTAGGAGATAACGAACCCGTAAAGACTCCAATTCCTCATGCAGTTTAATTCCTATTATGGGTGGAATTACCAACCCGGAGTTTTGAAAGAGTGATTCCTATTTACATGCAATGCAATATAACTATGAGTTTTCGGGCAAATTAAATGTTTATTAAGCAACCCAAAAGGAATTTCTTTAAATGCGATTTATTTACGTCTTTAAGAGGACCTTAACTAGTAAGTAGTTACCACAGTTTTACCTGGATAAGAGGAACCATAAGTAAATAGACGAAGTACATTAATAATATAAGTATTTACGCGCCGTAATTATATGTTTCGTATACTAACTATAACGTAACCGGAAATTGTAGGGGAGTAAAACCAGAATGGTGACGGTGTTCCACCGGGCTTAGTTAATATTTAATTAACTAGCTACTTAATTAGTATATATAAATACAAATCTGCCGACCGTTCGCCGGAATCTTGAGGTTTTGATGACCCGGTAAACCGGAATCCCAAACCCTCGCAGTGGCGTTGATGAGGTCTCATCCAACAACTTACATAAGTGACGTTGGTGATGGATCCGAAATAATAGCGAGGAAAGGATACGGAAGACGCTGACACGCTCGACTAATTCCAACTCAAAGCTCTCCAAAATAACCAAGGGGGCAAGGCCACGGGGGCAAACGCTCCGACAAATTAAAGTATAAACTTTAAATAGGAAATGGCAGCTAGGGAAAAATAAATTTATTATTAAAAATAGAACAATAATTATATTTTCCCTGAAAATATACTTTCTAGAAATACAGAAATAGGAAATCAATAAGAAATACCTTACCTAATAAAATTGGCTGCAAATGTGAAGTTTTAATAACGTCTATATGGGGAAGTTAAAACCTAGATTAAAATGGTACCAAATAAAGTCCAATTTTTTTTGTATGTTGAACGGTCCCCTCTTTAGTATGCATGCATCCTCCCCCTCCCTCAAAATCTTTGAAGAGATATACAGCCTCAGGGGTACATTGTATGAAAAAATTGTAAAGAATAAAAAGGTGGAAAATTTTCAGTGCCGTTTGATCTCAAATAATAAATTTTTAAATTTAAACGCGTTAATCCATATGAGACATAATCTCAAATCGTCTTTCTTATACTAAATCATTATATTCTGACTCAGAGCACAATATAATTCTATTCGATTTCTAGAAATGATTCTAATCAACAAATAAAAATGTCAAAACTAAAGCTTTCGAATTTGATACCTTCAACTATGAATGGTTATTCATTAGGGTTAATTTAAGGATTTCTAGCCTTAAAATGTTATTTGTTTTGCTACGAATATAAACCCCCGCTGTTGCGCTTAATCTTTGTATAATTTTTGAATAAAAGACCCCTAAAATATATTGCCTGGGGGAAATATCGCTTCCGAAATTTTAATTTATTTACGGTTATTGATTTATTATAATAAACGTGTTATAGATTTCTTTTGAGCTTTTAACGACTTCACATACGAAATATGTCTTTTAAACCGACATATTTTCTCGTGTATATCTATTGATCGTGGCGAATGAGTCAATGAATAGTTAATAAGTTTAATCCAGATCACGTCAAATTCTATTGATTCCTCTGACATAATATAAGAAATAAAATCAAACTATCGACTGGTAAAATAAGTCGAAGTAGTTGTTGAATAGTGCGATGATAAACCAGCAGTCTTATCCCAAGTTTCTAAATTACTTGTTTACAGATTTTTTCCGTTTTTCTAGTGCTTTATTGTCTGAAAAGGATTTTGTGGCTGCTTTTTATTTAAGTTCAACTGAAAAATAGAACCTGAATAAAAAATTAATACTCAAACAAATCGCTATTGCCAAAACAATGACGAATTGTAACAATTAGCACCTGGATAGTGTAACAAGCAAATGAATTTAATAAATTAGCAAGAAAACATAACCAACCGGGTAAAGAACCCAGGTCTCTCTAATTCTAGTTTCAAGACTTGTCCACTGGTGTAGGTGGTATATTAATTGATTGGTATCGATAATTACTGATTTGTGTTATGAAGTGTTCGTTCATGTCGATCTTCGAAGTAAACCAGAGCCTATACGTGAAATATTAATGCTTCAGATAGAGAAGTCTTTTCACAGCCTGATGGATACATGTATTCAGTAAGAGGGAGATCAAATCAGTTCACAATACCCTCTTTTTAGCGTTACATATATAAAATACATTGGATTGGATAATCCAGTATCGGTGCAGAAGATTTGGAATAATTCCAAGGCTACTGGCCTTCTCCTATCCTAATGAGCTCGTGGCTTGGCAGTTCATTGAGGCGTTGCCGCCGTCCCTGCTATGCCCCTTTAAAAAACTTCAGGCCTCCTTCATACAACTAATGGCGCTATGATTGTATTGTATTGTGTTGTACTTTTATTTCCGCAGACCTAATTATCAAAGATACAGATCCAAAATAATAGGCGGCAATGAATTTAATTAAAAATGAGAGAGTAGTCAGTGTTATGCGTCAAATATAAGATTTTTTTCCACAATTTAGCAAGACACGATTGACATGCAACGTCATCGTAAAATTTTGAGTCGTAAATCGACTTAATTATTGAATTGGTACTTAATTTAATCCTAATTTGCAAACACCTCTCCTAATCACACCGTCGATATTTTCTAAAATCTTAGATACAAACGCATCTAAAGCACTGCAATTTCTATTAAGATTAAAAATAATTCTAAGGGCATCTTTAAGTGACACTTTGACATCATTATGTCGTTTTACAGCAAGATTCCATACACTACAGCAATATATATTGGAAAAATTAGTTTTAGCTTACCAGTCGGAGAGCAGAGCGAAAATGAGCGTACCATATATGCCCGAGTAAACAGTTTACAGGTCCTTTTCTTTCTTTTGCAATCATAATTAAGCATGCTTTCATCGTATTTGATTTTACAATTAACACTACAACCCAGATATTTAATTGATTCTTTGTGATTTAAATTAACCCTTTGAAAAGATAGTGACAAGCCATTCCTGAGTTGGTTGAGAAACTTTGGTGTGCAACATTGTAGCTCAATTAAATTGAACTCAAGATTGACCGATTCGGCGTAGCAATGAGACTAAGGGCATCAGAGTAAGGGTAAATTAAGCGATTTATACGTTTGTTAGAAATTGTTAGTTAGTAAGTTGGTTGCATTTATTAAAATACTCAGATCATTCATAAAAATTGCGAATAGGAAGGCACTGAGAATGCCTTCCTGTCTAACTATTTGAGAAACAAGTGGCAAGGGCAATTGGTCTGTAGTTGCTGGTAGGTAACTGATTAGTTGACATAATTATGTTCATTAGAAATGTAATTAGTGGATATAAGCTTTCATAAGCAAAAGAATATTTTAGGCGTATAAGCTGTCTGAACCCTTAGCTTAAGATTATAACATACTTTAACTACTTCGTCTAAGCTGAACTCATTGAAATTGTTATTATTTGCTTTCAAATCGCTTTTATTACTATCACTATCAAAAAGAGAGCTAAACTAGGATTTTCATAGATTACATATTTAATTTTCACCAGTTGCGTTCGCGATTCTGCCTGAGCGGACATTACTGCTACTATTTAGATAACCTTCTACACTTTTCCAGAAAGATACAACTTATGGGACAATGATACAACTTACGGAACCAGTGATACAACTTACGGGCCATTGATACAACTTATGGGATAATCATTGACCACATAAGTTGTCACGTCATCGTCACATAAAGCAATTATTGTGCCAAAATTGAGCGTTTAAAATAATTTAAAAGTGGGTGTGCCAATATTCTCGTGGGCCTTTTAGCTTAATAAGTTGTATCATTGAAACTCAAACCCACTAAAAGGAAGGCAGTGGAGTGGAGAGTAAGAGTAGGCCGAGCTATCCCATACCAAAACAACCAGTCTAAGCCTAGTCATATTTGAGAAAACTTTTATTCTCCTGGACGACTCATTTAAAACTTGGGTTGAATCAGGATCGGCAGTAGGCACCATATAGAAGGACAGGGTACCCTTTGACACCCGACTGGGGGCTACTTTCTCAAGGGTGCAATAAGCCTACGCACCCTGACGATGAAATAGTGCCCCCTTTGGGTGTAACAACTCCCCCTACCTCAGGGGGGGGGGCGGTGGGTAAGTGGGGACAAGACCCTTAGAAATGGGGTGGGGGGGGGGGGGAGGGTTGGTTAAAAAATACACCTAACAGAGTGTAATAGCCACTTACACTTTCTCAAGGGGTACCCCTGCTAAATGCTAGGCGGAAATTTGCCCCCACTGTCCTCTGGGGGGCAACCCCCCTGGGGGTGGGGGGTAATAAATCCACCTAACAGAGTGTAATAGCTACTTATATTTTCTAAAAGGGTACCCCTGCTAAATCCTAGGGGGCAATACGCCGCCACTGTCCCCTGGGGGGCAACCCCCCCCCAACCCCCCCCCCCCCGGGGGGAGAAGTTATTGGGTGTTACAATGAGCACTATATACTATATATGGGCCGCCTATAGTTCCCATACTGAGACAGGTTTTAATTCCGACATTAATGACCTTAGCCCCCTTTCCCCCCGGGGGATATACAGCGTCCCTTGTATAGTTTATCCAAGATATGTATAACAAGTATACCTCTGGGGACAGTGCTGACCTCTGCAAGTGATCCGGTAAAATTTGGTCAAGTTTTAAGAAATCCAATTCATGACCTTAATGACCTAAACCCCCTGGGGGGAGGTCAATGAGGTCATACAGGGTCTAGTACATATTGTACTTTTGATATATGCCCCTTGTGACCTTTTGAAATTAATTCGATTAAATTTGGTCAAATTTAAAGAAATTCAAACCATGACCTGAGTTACATCAAGGGCTCATGTACCTGGGGTGCTCTAGGATTGACGGATCTATTACTACCCTGTTTTAACAGACACACCCCCAATTTTGAAACCTAATTTTCTTATGGTCCCTTGTAAAACGGCATTTCGAAAAAAAAACCATAAGTAGCAAATTTAATTCCGCGTCGGATGGAATTATTGTCTAGTTGCCGTTTTACAAGGGACCGTGCGTTTTTAATGCTCAAAGTTAACATGACCACACCCTTATTTTTCGAATTTTGAAGAAAAAAAAATTGCAGAGGGGTAGTTTTTTTAATAATGAACCTAATTTAAATGGGATGACATTCTCTAAAGGTCAACCGTAAAAAGTTACGACAGTCTAGAGATGTTTTTAAAATTTAGTTACCTATGCGCTGTGGGGGTGTGGTTGGTGGGGGTAGAAAGCAAAGAGCACCCTATTGTTCAGCGTTTAATTTCGAATAGGAAAAAAAATTGCTGAATGTCATTACATGAGTTTTCAAATATGACCAAATATGATAGAGGTTGTACTGGTTGAATTCACAGGGGATAATGGATACGACGCGACTTGTTCAAGTGGGGAGATGCGTAAGTGCCAGTAGGCCGAGTTTGGACAAGAACCACTGATAATTGTTTCATAATTAGCCATTTGAATGAAATGAAGGCGTTTTGGAGGGTCATAGTTAGTATACTAGAATTCCTTTGTCCGTGGATGGCTTTTGGTATGTCCTTTGAGGTTGGGGAAGCAGCGAACTGCACAATTCATATCCATTCGGATCAGAGTTTAAAAATGTCAAAGTTCGTAACGTACTTACCCCCACCAGCTGTCCAAGGTCAGACTCCTTTACTTATCTCAACCATCCCCATCACTCGATCCGCCGACATTCACGCCCCACCCACGTGGGTCCGGATTTCGGTTTCTCAGAAGGACTTCTATGCGTCGGAGTTCAAAGGTCCGGGTAACTTGAGCACCGCGTCCCTAGCCTTGCAAAGTGGATGGAGAAGAGGTTGTCTCGCTTTAATTGTCATCCCGAAGAAGAAAACACTGGAGGAATTGTGGGCGTGGTTCCGTAACACGGGATTCACGGATAGGGCTACGCCGTCTCTCATCTTCGTCCTCCCTGAGGACCCTCGAACTCAAAGGTACTTTTGGAAGCAGTTTAATGGACTAAGTTTCCACGCAATGACTCCAAATCCCGTTCTCGTTTCCGTCTACCGACATCATCATGCTTTGGAAATGAAGGACGATGGATTTCAAATAATTTCCAACCACGTTTACGACTACTGGCTGGCACAATTTTTCGACATTCCAACAACTAACGACGGAAATGATCTCTTAGCTAGGCTCAGCTATTATCATTACAAGACACAAAATTCCAAGGATCCCATCGTTCAGTTCAAATTCTCGGAAACTAGCCCATGGCAAGGTGAAAGAATGTCAAGATTGCGAGAGCTTGAGGAACGTGCCTGGAGGGATTGGGGTCAAGGGTCAAGGTTGGATCTGACCCTAGGCTTTCTCTCCAAACAACTTCGATTCATTTCCGACGCCGAGATGATGAACGAGGTACAAAGCATGGGGACTTATTTCAGGAAGCCCTTCCTCTCAATTGACCTTGCGGAGAGGGATTATCCGAAGGGGACTTCAAGGCTCATCATCACAGACCATTACACAAACCACCTTATCTACTGCATCCCAAACATTCGCTACAAAAACACAGATTTGTTATTTATCCTTGCGCCTTTCAGCTCCGGAATCTGGTTCCTCATACTTGCCACAACCGTAGTTATCGGGGCTGTCCACAAGCGTCCCAGCGTCGGATTGGAGGTGATCTGGACGTTCCTGAACCAACCTTGGGGGTCGCAGGGGGTACGCGGTCATTGGCCACTCATAGTTGGGTTTGGAATGATAATCCTCCAAAATCTGTACCTGGCTGACCTCACGAGCGTCACGACAGTCCCTTTGGAGCCAGTGCCAGTTTCGACGAATCGAGAGCTGATCGGTTCGGGATTTAAGATTCTGGACGACGTTAGAGAGGCTCGTAGTTTACGGCCCGAAGTCTTTAAGTCTCACAATGTGACACAGGAAGTACTTCGTTGTGACCCGCAGGTATGGCTACTAAACCCTTTGGCTCCAAAACCGTCACTTTTGTGCGCCCGCTGTCACCTCGATCACACGTCATGCATGATAGAAGGTGCGGGGAAAGTGGCATTTCTGGAACGAGACTCTTACGTTCAAAATCAACTTGCGGTACTAAGGGCCAAGTCCCCCTCAACGTTCTGCTCCTTTGTGAAGGAAAGCTGGTACAGGGACTGGAGCACGTGGAATTTCGAGCATGCTCTGGCTGATGAGGCATTTACGCTGGGTTTGCGAAACGCTGCTGCAGGACTTACACAGAGATTTGAGAAGGCTTATCGCGAAGGGAGTTTTAGGATGGCGAGAAAAAGTGCGGAGGGGGAGCTGACTAGTAAGAATTGGAAGGAAGGGGACAACCTCAAATTGTACGACCCACTTATTCTAACCTTCAAACTTTGCGGCATATTCGCCGGCTTCGCTACGGCTATTTTTATTTCAGAATTGTTTATTGTTCAACGAAAAAATTGGAGTGGCAAATTCATTGAGGTTTTTCAGTCCCTGAAAGCATCATATCTTCTTGCCTTGACTGGGCTCCTTAAAAGTTAACAATAAGATGCGGTACTGTAATTCGCGAAGTTGTATTCAGATTAGCAACAGCAATCAGAACGTCGGGATTTAGAAGTTGCTATCCGCACTTACAAGGGAAGTACCCCAATTGGCAGATCCAGAATGGCTTGATTTTTTTGTGTGGAACCCATTAAAATTACCAATGATTAAAATAGAGAAATTAGCTGCCCATTTAACCAAGTTAAAAAAATCACAAACAATGAACATTGAAAATAAACTAAGATATACCAAAAATCCAGAAAAAAATTAGGAATCCAAAAATCATAATGACTTGCTTAGGCGGTGAGGGGCTTTTGAGATTCTGTTGTTAGACGATAGTTATATGAGTGTTAAGAAGTCCAAGCGATAAGCATATGTCCACTTAATGTTCCAGAATTTACTTTAAAATTCAAACTAGCCTTAATCCCAAAAAGGGTTTTTTAACAAACATGAATTGTTTCATTACCTAAACTATGTGAATACCTGACACTCTTTCGTTTTATTCTAGAAAACCGTACTTAAAATATGTAAAGTTTTCAAAATCAGAAACTTCTGCTTTGAAATAGGATGATTAGTTTTAAATCAGAATGATTTTTCTGTTGACGACTCGGTCGGTCAAATTGGTTTGTATTTTAGTGCTAAAGTCCAATTAGCTTTGCATCCTAAAATTTAAAGTAAGATAAGCATCGATGTAACTGTCTATTAACATCTCTTGTTGTTAAATCAATTACATTATACTTCGATTCATAATGTTTGTGTGTTTTAGTCGTTCAAAATACATTTCATTAAATTTTAAAACACAATGTCACTAGTGCAAGAACAGATTTACTTGTAAACCTGAACTTATAAAGACACTTTAATAAAGATAATTCAATATGAATATGTTCTCTGCATTACTAAATCATACATAATGCAATAATTTACAACGATGTTATTAAAAAATAAATCATTTTATTCGTTACTGGTAATAGTATAGTAGTAGGTTGGTGCGTTTAAAAAATGTCAACAATACAAACCGGAACAAAGTTCCTTAACATTAGAATACTGTTTCTCAAAATAAGATTGTAGCTGCTCAACAGCTACTTCAGCCTTGTGTTTGTGCATAAGAAATAGGCCCTGAACCATAGCCATTGAGATCTTCATGTCAAGGCCCTTAATTTGCTGAATAAATCTGGCCTTAACCTCGTCCCCAGCCTGGGGATAGAACCTCGTGAACATGCCCTCCAACTGAGCCTCATTCGGGTAATCGACAAAGACCTTAAGGTCAACCCTTCCGGGTCGGACGAGGGCGGGGTCTAGTCTGTCGGGGTAATTCGTGGTCATGAACAACAACTGTCCACTCTCGGCAGAGGCGACCCCGTCCAGGGCATTGAGTAGCCCCCTGAATGTGAGGGAGGAGGGGCTGCACCCCTCGAACGCCAGATTCGTCTCCCTTACCGTTGAGCCATCCTGATCCTCTCGACTCTTAAACGCTGCGTCAATGTCCTCCAGAAGAATTATTGACTTGGTGGGTGCAAGGTTCAAGAGTTCAGTCAGAGAATCGTCACTAAGGCCCGTGGAGAGTGAGAGAATGCAGATGTCGTAGCCCAAATGCCCCGCAATTGCCTTGATAATACTGGACTTGCCACAGCCTGGGGGACCGTAGATCAGATAACCCCGTCGATAAGGAATCCCCCGTTCCACGTACCAATCTTCGAGGGTCAGGAACTCGTTCACATCCGTCATTAATTCTTTGGTTAGTTTTCCGTCCAGGATGATGGTGTCGAGGGGCCTCTTCTTCTTGGGCTGACCCAGTCGGGTCCAGTACGAACAGGACTTGTCCGCTTTGTAAAGAACTAATTTTTTCTCGTCCACGGGTTTGGGCTGGGGCTTGGCCTCTTCGAGAAGATCGTCGAGACGAGAGGAGGCCCATCGGACTGTGGAAAGGGTTATCAGTTCCTGGGAATTCTTTAGGAAGATAACCCCCGGGGTTTGGACCCTACAGATTTTGATCCAGGTGGATTTGTAGTGGAAATAGTGGGTTCCGAAACCGGGGGAGTGGAGGAGGTTGATTTCACGTTGATCGGGGGCTAATTGATCTTCGTCGTCGGAATCGGAGTCAGAATCGGGTGCTTCGATCACGACTTTCTTGGTTTGGAAACTGCTGCAGTTTTTTGAGAGCCAGCTTAGAAGGCTTATGTAGAGGATTTGGTCCGGAGTGCTGCAGCCCCCTCGACTTGTACCCGACAGTTGGACCGAGACCTGTTCAAGGTACATCATTTTAACGATTAACCCAAACAACGCTAGTCAATGGAATAAATTTTAATTTGGAATGATGATAAATTTATGCATAAATCCCAGACGCATATTTTAACTCAAGATTTGAGACTCTCAGTTTGTATTTGTACTATTAACTATGGTATTCGTGGTCATAACTAGATCAATGTTATTCAACTCTTTCTATTTAGTCACAATAATAATTTTGATAAAATGAAATAAATTTGGACTTTAGTTCACTAAAAAAACAATTATTTCCCTTTCCCAATTTTTAATGAGCAAAGGCCAAAGCTACCAAAAGGCCAAGCGTTCTAAAATCCCAAAAACTGGAACGGGAGCATAGGAGTTTCAGACAGGCAAATACTCCAGTAACTAAAAAATAAGTCATATTTTGTTGAATATTCTTAATGGGGTGGGGACTTATTTAGGGGAGGAATTAAACCGAGGGGAGCTCATACTGGAATATACAGTATGCAGTTGCAGTTGCACTAGGATTGTTTGGGTGTTTGGGTCGGTAAGTCTAAGAAACTCGCATAAATCAATAAATCAATTTTATTCATTGAAAAGCTACATTTCTAAAAACTACAGTTCTTGAATTAAACTATACTCCAATCCCTGTCCGAGACAGTATTTATCTGTTGGAGTTACTCTAACTATGTCCGTGTAGTATTTTACATGGATTTTTTTAACCCACTTATTGTTTTTATTGAATAAGCCCCTACCTATCAGTTACAAGGTTAAAAATGAAAAACACAGAAAGAGTGAGGTGTTATTTCTGTTCAGTTTTAAGTTAGTATTTAGTTCTTACGGTGCATATCCTGAGGATCCACTTGTAAAAGAAATTGGCTAACACTAACGATGCACTACTTATGAGGACTGGTAGCAGAATCCAACGGATCTCCAGCTCCAGAATATCACGGAAACTATAAATTGAAAAAATTGACTCGTCTGGATAAAGATCCAAGAAATCCTTATAAATGCTTCTATTCTCCATCCTTATTGAACTACCACACTGACTAGTCCTTTGAAATAATTTATTGATTACTAAAAACAGGCCCAAGTCGACTTTTGACTTATATATGGACTGGCTTTAAAGAACCGGCTTTAAAGCCAAATACTGTTCAATGCAACTACAAGTTGTATTTTAATAATAATGAATTTGTCATCCAAACCGAACTCCTTTTATATCCCTCAATTTCTTCAAAGACCAAAGAGGAATCTAAACAAGGAACGTTTGCAAAAAACGTATCAGAGGCTTCTACAATTCCATCGTGTCAGAATTGCAATGTTTTTGGCACGAGATGAACTCAACTCTCTTTCAACGTTCATTTTGCCAAATGCTAAACAAGTAGAAGTACAAGTAACCTGACTCAACTCATGAAACGAGAGTGGATGAGTAACGTATAATATTACATCATTGAGCCCTGTGTATATGTAGGCTTACCTTTCAGTTGCAAGTATTAAATTCTCAGGAGCCAAAGAGGAGAACGTTGCGAATTTTTTGCATGGTTTTTGGCAAAGAGTTAAAAGGTATGACAAACCCTACGAGGGAGTTATGATACTAATAGTAACCAATAAAAGGCTCGTAATAAATCCTCTAAATTATCAGTTAAATTAGGAACGAAATGTTCTAATGTGCATGTCCTATCCTAACCCTTTACCCAACGTTTCATTAAAAGCATTACCATTGCTAATTGTAATCAAATAGTAATAAATGATCGCCATAATAATACTGTTTTAAAAGTAAAGGCTAATAGTAAGCTGAATCCTTTACTCCTTTGAGCAAACATAAATATTGAACCTTATACTGTTCCTATCTCCCTAATAACAGCAAAAGCTGTTGCCTTTTTTGTCCACATCGTTTTTATTTAACTCGATTGATTGATTAAATTAAATGATCTATAACTTCACGAGGTTTTAGACCATGATTTCAGCACTAAATTCCATAATCCTGGTTAATTAATCACATTTAAAAGTTATAACCCACAGAATACTGAATTTTGTCCAGATTTTATTGACTTGGAAAGGTGTTAATTCCATATCCACTTTGTCCTGTCAAATTATCAAAAACTTATGACGCCCTCGACTATGAATATTACAGTAAGGTAGGTCGCCCCACTGCGTCTATTATCTCATCATACACAACAGGGTTCCTTCCACACATTTACCCCGGAATGATTGGGAAATGGGTGTTGGAAATTACAATAATCCCGTTTTGGAACCTTGGGATTCTGCACAACTAAATTGAAATGCTAATTCAAACGATTAGCTGCATTCCGTGCTTAATTGTGTATTAAAATATTCATAAAAGGAGTGCCGTTAAACTTGTAAATGTAGTTAAATTTCCAGTGGACAAAGGAACACTTTGGCAGTATAAACTCCGACTCACTTTGTGTACTGGAAGCTTGAGCATAAATATTCACAGTTGAATTTAATTCTGACATCAGACTTATAATAATTTGGACATGTTTAGGCTTCGTTGGATTTTTGTGGTAAATTAACTTTGCACTTGGGATTTCTTGCCATTTGAATTCATACTTCTGCTCCAGTCAAATATTTTAAGCCTCCTCTCGTTACAATTGTTTTAAAACAGGCCTGTTAAAATGAAATCAGTTATTCTGCTCACCTTCCAACTCACCATCCTTCTCATTGTCAGCTCTAATGGGGCACTTGGATTACGAATTGGTAATATTTTATGATTTTTTAACCTTTGTACAAATTACAGTATAAATGTTGCGTCATCCCAATTATCGCATTTATCGAAATAAGTCCCTCTTGAATCTGCACATCAAATGGGGATTCGTTATTTCGAGGGGGTTGGATTTTCTGCTGGAACTCTATAATTGGCATTGGTCCCGTTTTTCATGTATGAACTCAACTGGGGAGTTATTTCGGGAGATGTTTTTTTTTAAAACACATTCAAAATCCTTTGCTATTTAAGGGGGCTGGGCTCTTGAGGAGTGGCCTGAGTGGATATATTTTGTGAAATGCTGGATTACTCTTGACGGTACATGGCAAAACTGTCAGTTTTGAATTTCTTAAAATTTCAGGCAATTCCTGTGGATCTGTTGTCTGCGAGGCCGGGACGCGATGCGTTTTGGTAGATGTTCAGTGCTTCACGACGCCCTGCGACCCCATACCCCAATGCCAGCCTATCATCGACGGTTCGTATTTCTAATCTTAACTCCCTCTCAAGAACATTGCGATTTAAAAGCAGCATAGCAATTAACCTGAAATTAAACCTCCAACAATCACCCTTGCATTCCCTCTAATATATACGTGGGAATGCATTTCGAGGTGAGCCTCTATTCCGGAACATTTTCTGATTCCACTTTTCCCTTAGATTTTTAAAGAAACCTTATAAAATGTTTCCTCATCAATTGCTGTCACAATTCCAATTTTTTTTTATATATATGAGAGCCTTATGAGTCATGACTCATGAGGCTATCTTTTTATCAATGCAGAATGCAGAAGTAGATCATGTTTTATCGTTACGAGTGAAGAGAAGTTTTTAATTACTCGATCCTTGTGTATGCGGTTTGTTATGCCATGTTTCAAAGTGTCAAAATATTATATAGATTGAATAATGACAGTTTTTTCAAAAATTAAGATGCGTGCTTTGTTTGTCATAATAGTTGCGGCAACGGGTTGCGAGAGTAAGGTCTGTGGAGAAGGAGAGGTTTGCGTGATGAATCAAGTAGCCTGCTTCCGCGCCCCTTGCCCCGCCTTGCCCCAATGCTCCCCTGTCCCTGCCCCCTCGGGCAACACTTGTGCCAACGTACGATGTGCCGGTGGACCCTGTGTCATGGAACGGGACTGTCCGACCTGCACGTCCAAACCCCGTTGCAAGCCAGCACCAGTAGAAGGTAAAGGACCACCACAAGCCGTTTATGCATAAATTAAAATAAGGACCTCCCCCTTCCCCCCCGCGGTGAGAGGTTCCGCCAGTCCCCCCTGCGCCCCAGCGCATCCCCTTTAAGGGGTAAGTTTATGCCTCCAGCGAATGTCAAAGGTCAAGGTGCTAATGAGTGAGAGGGGTTATTTATGAAGAAGTGAATGCATCATTCAGAGTAGATGTGAATAAATATGGAGAGATCATACTCGGTTAATGTTTTTAAAGAAGGGTTTTATTTTTAAAAATCTTTGGAGATGAAGTCTGAAGTGTGAGTACTCAAATAAAAGTCTCAAAAGATAAGGACTCCATGCTCCTCATCTCATGGTTCAGCTCTTCCCGAGGTTGTTCCACGTAGCCCCTCCGCATAGCCAATAAATTACGTCCCCATCCCGAGATTGTACTTCGGAACTTGAAGATTCCAATTCCAAGGGCAAAAAGAATAGCCAAAGACAAAACCAGGCCTGCACAATATGTAATAATGAAAGGACCACCACAAGCCGTTTATGCATAAATTAAAATAAGGACCTCCCCCTTCCCCCCCGCGGTGAGAGGTTCCGCCAGTCCCCCCTGCGCCCCAGCGCATCCCCTTTAAGGGGTAAGTTTATGCCTCCAGCGAATGTCAAAGGTCAAGGTGCTAATGAGTGAGAGGGGTTATTTATGAAGAAGTCAATGCATCATTCAGAGTAGATTAATTGAAGTGCTGATTTAACGGACGGCTGGGTTCACCGGAAAAAGCATTTTTGGTTTATAAAATACAAAAATGCAATTCCAAGTGAGTCCCGCCGTCCTCCCATTTTGATGATTTCTTGATTTTTTTGGTGAGAGGTGACGGGAGGAGCTAGTCTCCAAACAAAAATAACAAAAAATAAAAGGTATATACAAAATAAATCTTAAATGGTATTTACAATTCTAAAACATCAAAACGAAACAACTCAAAAAAGGTATTTACAAATATTTACAGCCTACATAATACTCAATTTTTTACATTCGACTTATGTAAATCATGAAACTCATCAAAAGATTCTGAAGGAGTTTCATAGAATGAATTTGAATCAGTCTCGTCATACCCTCCATCTGGATAAGGATTCGGAACAAATGATCGATGATTTTCTAAAGTTGCATTGCAATATTCGGAAATAATTTCGGCTGGTACCGTTTTTCGTTTTCTAATCATTTGAATCATTCTCTGCCAGCCTCCACGATCAGAGAATATTGTAATTATACAAATGATCAGAACGATATCCATAATATCTTTGAAAATCTGAACCGTGTGGTAGTTATTTGAGCAAACACATACTTTATCGCTGCATGGCTCGGATGGCTGGATCGATCTTACGAGTAAGCGTTCTTCGATTCCCAAACAGTCAATTGGTCTGCAGATCCTTTCTCCCAGTACTTCATTTTGGAACTGATGAGAGGGTTCTGACTGGCATACGTACTGAGCTGGGTCCCTCAGTTGCCAAACAAGTTTGTAAAATCCATTTCCTGTTCCATCAGTGCAGTTTCGGCAAAGTTGTTCAATAATGGTAAAATTACGAGCAAATGATGCCACAAAAACTGTGGTCATTACTATAAGAGTTAAAAGATTCATCTCGAAGCAGTAAGTCTTATGTTTAGATCTGTTCTATTTGAGTGCTTAAATAAAACTAAACTGTTTCTAGCTTGTATCTTACCTACTTATTCTAACATTTAAAAACTGAGAATAAAAAGGTTATTAAAACCTATTAGCTAATCTTGTACAACAAGTTTGACCTTCATTAGATCCAACGCGTTTAATCTTATTTATATTTTTGTAAAATTTTATGACTTCTTGATCATTTTTCTGCAGGTTGTTTCCAAACCGTAAAAGTACAGAATTAAAACTATAGCCTAAACTTCTATTAAACAACATATACAAACAAAACAAACCACAAGTAGACGACTGGTCTGGCTGTACAATCTTTGTTGATCTTATATTAATATTTAACGGAAATTTAATTCCATAAGAAATTGGATCATACGTACCATAACTATCCATGTATTCTACGCAAACAGTTTTACATCTAAGATAAATTAGATATGAAATCCAATGGCGACCTGGCATGTCAGCTTTATCTGTGTTTTGAATAATTGCTGCTGGAAGTTTATCGAATCGTAATTGGTCCATTTCATCAGCAGCGATTACGAAAACACTATTAACTTTTTTTGATTTTTTCAATTTTGAAAGACAGCATTTAAGGGTTGTTGAATCCATTTAAAAGTTTACTACAGTGTCTGTAAATACGTTTCTATGTAAATCTAATTGAAGCAAATTCTGGAATTGCGCGACGCAAATGCAATTAATAACGTCGGTAACTGGATTTCGGAATTGTAATTCCAATTTAATTTGACCTTGCTTTTTAATTTGGAATCGATTTCCACCATTTGCTGGCATCAAATCAAACACCAAAACGAATTTTCCATTGAAAAATTGATCGCGTGTTATATCGTTTCCTGTATCTAAATGTGGCAAAGCCGTGAACAAAGTATTGTAACCTAATAACCCTAACTTTTTGCTGGTATCAAAGGTTAGATTCCTATAAATACTAGAGTCTCCATCCACAGACAAAACTGCAGATTGAAGATTAAAGTGTTGAAGATTAAAACAACTATGAGTGATAGAGCCCATCAAAGCTTTTGCATTTACAAAGGTCACAACCAAGAACTCTGGAAGGTTTCCACTGAATATAGTTTCCGAAATAACCGACTGAGCATCCTTAGCGACAACGAATGTCTTGACTTCGTGCGTCCGCATAGGAAACTGAAATCGCTTCCCAGAAGATAACAATTTCTGGTGTTGGCCGACGAGAATCGGATTAACTAGATGACGTTTGCAGTAGAAAGCGACTTCATCGTACGCTATTTTGTAAGGAAATGGAACTGTCTTTGTATCAGCTCCGACCAATGCAAACTCTGGTGAGTTTCGTCGTAAGGATAGCTTGATTTCTACGTTTGGAGGAATGAATCGATTTTGTTGGAAAATACTTTCTGATATCCTTCCTAAAACCTCAAACGGAGCGCTAAGGTTAGCAAATGATTTTCTGGCAATAAAGCCTTTGTTATCAGTTCCAAATGAATCTGGGACGGTGTCGGGAGTAAATAGCTGAACGCTTAGATTTGATGCCTTTGCACCCGAGCCAAATGATAATAGATCCACAATATGGTGCCTGTAAGAATAGAATCCAGTAGATCTGGATACTTGAACGCCATTCATAAGAACTTCAACGTCACTAAATAAACTTGCAAAAAAGTTCTCAGATGGGCCAACGACGTCTGCAGAAGTCAAGCTTTCACCATCAGCTTTCAGAATTCTCACTTTTAAATACAAAAAAGAGGAATTTAAATCAATGTGATGGGTTGTGGAGGAGTTAATTGTAAACTGCAAAGGAATCATATTATCCCGGAAGTTACTAAGTGGATAGAACATCGTGTAGTCAGAGTTGAGAACGGAAACATCGCTTGGAGGAAGCGTAAATAAATCAAGTGCCGCTCGAACAGACGGAGAAGAACCCTCAAAAATTTCTGGATCCATCTTACTTATTGGACTTTTTCTTTCCTTTTGTGCTTTTTATTGCCTTTGACTTCTTTTTGGGAGCCTTGGTCTTGGTCTTACGTTTTGAACGCCTTGGGGGAGCTGGTTTTGCTGGGTCGGAAGGTAGTTTTGGACTGCGCCTCTTTTTGCCTTTGCCAGTTTGTTTTATAGCTCTCTTCTTCTTAATTCCACGTTGGACAGCAGTTAATGGAATTAAATAATCCAGTCCTTCAACAAACAAACCACTGCTCCCTGTCTTTCCCATTTTAACAAGCTTCAAACCGAGACCAACTTGGGGAGGTTTATCAAGGGAACAAACACGCTTACGACAAATCACTTTCCGCATTAGTTCCTTGGTCGAAATTGCAGAACCACAGTAGTTGGAGTTCGGTTGTGTGGTATAGGTTTAAGATCCTCGTCTACCAAATCAATTTTAATCTGAGAGAGCTTCGAAACCTTCAACGGTAGAAAGTAAACTGGAGAGAATTTAGTATGAAGCTCTGTATTTAACGATGCTGGTCTAGATACAAATCGTAAAATGGGCAGATACTTAGTGGCAAACAATTGGTCTTCAATGATATTTGTTAGAATGTAGACCTGATGTCGTTTTCCAACTTCTATATTGGGTGGTGCTACTGGAATTATATTTTTAGCACTTGACGGCAAGTCATCAGGAAGAAAAAATGATTCCGCTTTTTTTTTGAATACAAAATTTGATTTAAGACCGATAATTGAGCAAATTTGTGGCGGAAACTGAAATTTTATGTTTGGGTCCTCAATTATGACGTAGAGAATTATGTTGTCCCGGCTAGCCAATAGCTTGACTGGCAGTTCTTTTGCTTCAAAAGCCGAGCTTACTTCGTCTAATAACGAATTGAAATCATACGATTCAGGTTCCTGAATTTCAACTTTTGTTTTCGTCCAAAGTATTAGTTTAAAACTGACCGGTACATTATGTTCCAGAGCATGAAACGCGTCATTCGACATGGGTTGTTCAGATTCATACTTTCCTGGCTTAAATGAGAGTGTTTTGAATCCTAATATGGATGCAGTTACTGGATCTATTTCCAAAATTCGTTCTTTTTGACTGAGGTCTTTATACTCCATTATTGTGAAGTGATTCACTCCATCATATGAAATACTATGAACCGTAATGGGAGCTTGAATTTCTTTTAACTTGATATTAATTAGTGTCACAAAGATCCAAACGTCTGTTGCGTTGGCTTTCCGGACATACCAGTATGCTTCAGTGCGTGTAAATACTGTTATTTTATTATCTGAGGAATCGGCTTTAAAAAATGTTTTACGGGGTACCTCATGTTGGTCAGGAGATGGCAATTTTGGGATATCGTCTGTTCTGTCATACGAATCTGTGAACCAAACCTCTGAGAGTCCAACATCGACAACCTCATCATTAAATGTTATTGGGGAACAGAGACAATTAGTGAATGAGCTGGACGTGTTTTCAATTGCTGATTCCTTGCTGGGATTACTGACCAAGGTGAGATAAAATTCTCTGCCCGTACCAGAATCGCCAAATGTAAAGTCCATCCTTTCTAAACAATTGAATTTTCTAGTTATCGGCTGGTTGAGGAACACGAACAAGTTCTTCGTTGTAAAAACTAGATTGAACTGGATTGCTTTTTAAGTCCTCTAGCTTAAATGTGGGGGCTCCTGGAGTATTTCGAACTTCAGTAACACGGAACAATTCCTTTCCAAAATTCGCCTGGTAGCCCTTAGAAAACTGAAGCTTGTTTACAGATATTCTTACAATATCGCCTTTCGAGAACTTTGGCTTGATAGGTTTGGATCTTACAAGATCGTCATAAAGAAAATGCCAAACTTCAGACTCGTTCTTTGCTGAAACTTGGTTTGGTTGCATGCGAATAGATCTGTTGTAACTGTTGTTGATACTATCTGTAATCTGAGGTAAAACATCTATCCAGACATTTTTTTTACTTTCTGTAAAGTAACGCTCAAGTTTAGTTTTAATCTGTCTAATCTTGATTTCACTAATCATTGCCTTAAGTTTGCTGTAGGAATGATATAATTTGACAGAGTAGTCTCGGAATAATGCCAGCACATGTTTGTTGAACGCCTCACGTCCTTGATCAAACCAAATTGACGAAGGAATTCTTTCCGGAGACTCTTTAAATAGTTCAGAAGACTGTAGTTTTCTCTAATGGATCCTCCAGTTTGGTCGCATTTATGATGCTTGAGATCTTCAAAACACTTTCCACAATGTCTGCAGGAGTGTTTCCGTTCCTCATGAATATCATAAGATCTTAGTGTATAGAAAACCTCTTGGCAGTTAGCATACGTACATATAAACTTCCTTCCCATCGGTTGCAGTCTTGTTCTGTTCGGAGCTTTGTACACTTGGATTTTAGGCCTACGAAATGAGCTGTCGTTTCCATTCATTGTGGGACTGTTAAGTCAGCGATTTTATCTAGGCGCTTTTCAATTAAATACATTAGTCGAAGGCTTCTGAATGGAAAGTGATGGTGTCAGTGATTTGAGTCGTTGGTTTTGTGCTTAGATCTAATCCAGTGTCCATATTGTATATATCCCTTTCTTCGCCAAATCTGGGCAACACGTTCTTTGGAGATTCAACTTTAATGGCAATATTTGGCCTTGGTGGACTCGAGCATCTTGATCGTTTTATACTGTCAATCCAAGTTCTACGAAGCCCTTCTACTTCGTTCAAGTTTTGATTTATCTTCTCCTGGATTGACTGCTCTGAATCCTGTGGGCTACACTCAAAGAAGCTTTCCAAATTCCTTACATGGTTTCGGTCATCATCGGTGGTTTCAAGAATCTCGCCTTCTTCTGGGGTAATGTCGTAGTTCCTGCCCATAATTTCGTCATAAATATTTAAACGTTGAAATTCCTCCTTTTGGTCTGCAAAGCCGCGATAAAATGAAAAGTTTTGGAATCGTTCTAAATTAATCTCCGGATCAATCAGCACCAATGACTTCAGACTTCTGACTCTACTTAGAGCTGTGTAAGACATGTTCTCGAAATATTCTTTCTTATCAAGATAAATTGATAATTTGTCACAAGTGGCGCCTTGTATCTTATGGACAGTTGCGGCATACCCAACGGTAAGCGGAAACGTCTCAATCTTGAAAGACTTTCCCGAAAATCGGTCTACAAAGTACTCAATTACCGGAGCAATCGGAATTGATTGGTTTTCTACGGTCGATCCCACAATAGTATGATCAAATTTCACCATAATGACTGCTGGCATGTCTCGTCCAGGTTTCTTCCGTGTGTCGAATAAAATGCCACTTACCTCGCCCATTGCTCCGTTAACCAGACCACGTCCAATATCTAAATTCCGGTTTAGCCGTACCCTTACCGATTTTCCGATATAAAGAGGCTCGGTTTGTACTACACAGGGCTTCTTCGGTGTTTGTTTAGGTAGTATTTTCAATATTGGGATATTTAATTGAATCAATCTTCGTTTGTTGAAAGCGTTGACCATTTGGTTTCGTCCGAACACTCTAATACTGTCATGGAATTGTGCTAACTCATCTGGATCTAAATTGCATTCCATTCTTGTTCGAAGTAACCGAACATCCATTTCAGAAACGCATTTTCTACGAATGTTATACAGCAAATGTTGGAATTCCGTGTCGTTTTCCTGTCTTACGTTCTCTTTTAAGATTACAGTATTAAGAGATTTGTAAAGGTCAATACCATTTGCAATAAACTCAGAAGCAACATTAGCTCGTGAGCGGTGAAGAGATACATCACACACTGGTGCAAGCTGTGTATTATCAGAGAAAAGAACGACCGATATTCCTCCAAAATCGTCGTGGTTTCCGCGTATTTTTTGAAGTTGCACATTTATGTACTGCAGGAAACCAGCTCCACACATACTCAGTTCATCCACCAGTATTACTTCTGTGTCGATCAACCGATTGTAAACTGTGGTGGATGGTTTAGTTTCCTCATTAAGTGTCTCCCAATCCAAGTTTTTGTAAAATGGGATTGAAAACAGAGAATGCAAAGTCGTTCCTCCAACCAGATTACCTGCTACTCCTGTTGGAGCAGCAACAAAGTGTTTTCTTCCCTGCGTTTCCAGTTTA
The DNA here is from genome assembly GCA_906901685.1 of Desoria tigrina. NCBI lineage: Eukaryota > Metazoa > Arthropoda > Collembola > Entomobryomorpha > Isotomidae > Desoria > Desoria tigrina. The sequence goes on from CAJQTU010000087.1 coordinate 468,930, forward strand.
TGCTTCATTTTGGAAATAATTAAAGACTTGCCGGAGCCAGCTTGCCCTAATATTAGAAGTTTTAGCGGCTGCTTAGTTGCCTCTGCTTTGGGTTTCCTCAAAAAGTTCTCAAATATCGTCATAGCGTCATTTTGACCTGCTGTAAGTGGGTACCATTCTGTAGAGTCGTAAGTTCGACGAAACCAGCTCTTCGACTTGTGTTTTTCAACAAAATGTTGATACTCTCGTATGGAAAGGCTGTTGAATTCGCTACTGTCCATCTTCCAGTCATGGGAAGTGTCTATGCCACGTTCTCCCAAGTCAGGTTCTGCCATGATGAGTTGTGAAAGGGTTGTGAGGTGTGTCAAGTTTGAGTCTTCAACTGGGACTGAAATTCTGTTCCAAAATGTTCCCAGTTTTATACCTGCTGGAGGAAGTAAATGACAAATGAAGCGCTCAATATACATTGAACACCTGACACTGGATGTGATGTAAAGCACTTCAGTACCTATTCTCACGATCCGTGAGAAACTGTGCACCTGGCACTTGAAACGAACGTCCAGCCCTTTTATAATCCGTGAGAAAATGAACAAATGACCCTTTAAACTAACTTCCTGTCGTTTACGAAACGTGAAAAAAAGCACCTGATACTTGAAATATCTTACTGTCGTTTACAAACCGTGAGAAAATGAACACCTGACACTTGAACTAACTTACTGTCGTTCACCAACCGTGAGAAAATGAACACCTGACACTTGAACTAGCTTACTGTCGTTCACAAACCGTGAGAAAATGAACACCTGACACTTGAACTAGCTTACTGTCGTTCACAAACCGTGAGAAAATGAACACCTGACACTTGAACTAACTTGCTGTCGTTCAGCAACAATGAACACCTGCCACTTGAAACTAACGTCCTGTCATCCCGACACTGGTGAAAACTTACTAACTGACACTTATACTAACTTTCTGTGGTCCCCGAGTCGTGAAAAAAAGGACACATTACAAATGTTCCTATGATCCTTATAAGTCTACACTGTTGTACCATGGTCCATCGGGGTATATAAAAGCTAAATTAATCCTTGGCCTGGTTCAGACGAAAACAGACTCGCAATGGAGAAAGATCGAAGCCCACCAGGAACTTCTACTCCTGACTTTCTCCGGTCTGCACTCTCTTACAGTCTTTCCGATCAGGAACAACTTGTGTTTCAAGAACTGCAGGAAATTGAAGCTGGATTCGGGAAAGTTGAACCCGAATTCTCAATACGAAAATCAAGCAAAAAAAATCGACGCATCATGAAGACCTTTGATGAAATAGAGAATGAAAATCTCCCTGTCGAAAGGACTAATTCCTTTTTTGAAAACACCGATAGTGTCAAACTCGGTTATAATATCTACGTCCGAAAATACTGGGTGGCCGAAAAGAATCAGCACTTTATATTTTTTATGAAGAAGAATTTCATGGGGCAGGACTCGACCGTTGATAATACTTTTCTCTCAGTGTCGGGCTTTGAGTTGCCTCAACTGATTGAGAAAATGACCATTTTAATATGGGAAATTGAAAATACACCATTTAGAAAGCTCGTTCAGCGGTTGGCCAACTCACCTGATTCCGTGGTCGATGACCATCTCTCGCCCCGATTTTGGAGTCCACTGCATACGGAAAAACTAGACTCGGAAACACTGCACATTCGACAGTTCCGGGAGAAAAATGGCACATATTTCCTTCGGTTTTGGTCACCAAGAAAGAGCAGCCACGCGAAGTGGCTTGGACCTAGTATGAGCCTGGCTCTTGGCCTGGCGAAAGAATTTTTGGCCCTGCTTAATACCTACTTGATTGAAATTGACGAATTCGAGGAAGCTAAAATAGCCCAACAGCTGACAACAGATTGAACAAACAAAAACATTCAAATATTTTGAAAAATATGTTTAAATATTTATTAAAATATTGACAAACACCACCTTAATTTTCATTAACTTCTCATGTCATGTCGTTCTTTTTTGAGCATCCTCCTATTATTATTATTACGAGTTTGATTTTCACTGTTATTTTTATGTTCAAGTTATTACAATATATATGAAATATGTATACTATTTAGTTAACAGATTTATTTATTTTTATTTTAATCTTCATTTGTTTTATTCAGAGCTTTTTAACAGTAAGTTGACTGAAATACTATGTAGGCATTAAATCTTGCCCAACACAAACAACTACCTTTCTTACAATTCCAACGAGCGTACTGTTTTAAATTACTACATTTATATTGGTTATACCTTTACCAAAGCATAAAAAGAGAGCAGTTGAACTGAAGATGTCTTATTTATGCTCACATTTTAAAAATTATTTTAGAAATAAATTGAAATAAATTGATGAAATACAATTATGATACAATGATTACAATGATTTGCAATTTTGCTTTCGCCAAATGAGATATTTGCATTTGGCACCTTCATGCATTGGATTTAGAATATTCCAAGCAGTCAAAGCTTTATCCAGATATTCCTCGGTTTTATCCAGGTTGTTAATTAAATGCATCGATCTGCACATACTTCTTGCGGTTTTCTCTGCTCTAGTCTCTTTGTAGCCCTAGTTAGAGAATAAATTAAATTAAAACTTTAATAAAACTTAACATCTGAAATCCAAATCCCATAGGCAATAATATTTAACCATACAAAAGAATTTACATTTTCAGGGCACTTAAATGGTGGAGGAATGGCTGAAATCTCTTGCAGGCTACTCTTACGCCGCAGGGACGGATCTAATGAATTATTATTTAACTTATGTTAATGATAATTTTTTGTACTAAGTACTTAACCTCGGAAATAAAAAATGCAAAATTGTTGTAATTACCAATTCGTGATAATTGATGATGTTTATGTCCATGTCCATGAGATTCTCCATGAGGTTCGGAAGGATTGATTAATTGGGTCGAATTTTCCAACTCCTTTTGTAAATGGTCAGGTTGTGTGGGCAAAGTCCCATTAACTCCAATCATCTGTAGAGTTGACGGCTGAAACTGTCCATTTATATTTTCAGGCTGGTAGGAGTTGGGTGCTTGGACAATTAAATTCAATAAAAAAAATTAGGTATTTCGTCATTCTAATATAATAGAATATTATATAATATAGTTAATTTACGCGAGGTTGCATGTTCTTGCACTTTAGGGTTCTCCTTGCCAATAGTAGGAGCATTTTGTACAGGATCATTGTAAATGCTTGGGGGTAGAGTATGTTCATTCAATTGGAAAGACGAAGCTAGAGAACCAAAAATCTGAATTAATATGCAGTTTAACTTTTCACTAACTGCGTGGACACTGGAGTTCGAACAAGTATATAAATATTTTTATTTTTATTACCAAGTCCGTGTCCGTGATGAAGTTTCAGGCCATGGTCAAGAGACTTTCCATGAGTTGGAAGAATTGGACCTTGCAAATTGGTTGGAAATGTTCCAATGGTTGATATTGTTGATGATGAAGAAAGTCCGCTGACAGTTCGAGGCTGGTCCTTACTACGTGCCAAAGCTGTTGAATTTACTAATAATGAAAAATATGTTCTCAAAAAATTATAATTTTGAGTATAAAACTCGTTTTTAAATTCAAGCTGGAATATAAATTAGCATATTCAAAGTATTTACGTAAGTATCTATGTTCGTCATGTTTCGAGTCTTGCTGGCCAGGTGAAGGAGCGTTTGGAACCGGATTATACGCGCTGAGAGGTACAAGGTGAGGGTTTAAATGCGTTCGAGATTTCTTAGTTGTAGCAACTGGCCTGAGTTTCACAGTGTTGGTACGATGAGTGACAGAACTCGAAGTAACTATCAATTTAAAAATGACTGCACTTTAACTCTATTTTTTGTTTTAAAATGAATTAAATATATCAGTAAATGATCGAATATGCAAATGTTAATGTACCTGTTTTCATCCCGAAATGCGTTCGGGACTTCTCACTTGTAGCAACTGGTCTGAGTTCCACAGCGTGGTTACGATGAGTGACAGAACTCGAAGTAACTATCAATTTAAAAAATGTCTGCACTTTAAACTGTATTTTTTGTTATAAAATGAATTAAATATTTCAGTAAATGATCGAATATGCAAATGTTCCTGTACCTGTTTTCATCCCGAAATGCGTTCGGGATTTCTCAGTTGTAGCAACTGGTCTGAGTTCCACAGTGTTGGTACGATGAGTGACAGAGCTCGAAGTAACTATCGATTTAAAAAATGACTGCACTTTAAACTCTATTTTTTGTTTTAAAATGAATTAAATATAAAGTCTATGATAGAAATGTAAATGAACCTGTATCTGTTTTCATCTCGATTTTGGATTTGGGAACGGGGACATTCACCTCTTCAACTTTGGATTCTACCAATTTGCAGCGATGCAGGTTTCCATACGTTCGTATTGGTCTTATTGCCAATAAACTATCAGTGTGCATGCAAATAAATTTGGTTTTTGCTAAGGATGCAAAGATGCAGTTCTCATGTTCAATGCAATTTTTGCAATCATTCTCGGTTCCACAATCAAAATTCCCAGCAACAGAAACGGCCATTATTCCTAGGCCAAGAAAAAAACAAAACCTGAATCCTATCTCCATTGTAATTTTGAGGAAATGAAATGCCTTTTATCTTCTATTATTACTACTGTTAATCAGCAACAGGGGAAAAGGGAGTACTGGACGGGTGATATGACGACTCTATTTTATATTCCAATAAAATGAAATTGAATTTCAAAATTTTAAAATTAAATTAAAACGTTTTTCCTAATATAAGTATGACTGGATTGTCGACAACCTCTATCTCCGTCAATCCTCTGCAAATGACTTGGAAATCAGACGTCTAATCGTTATCAAAAGAATGAATCATCCATCAATAAATGCCTTCGAAACGAAAGAAACAATGATTTTAATTTTTTTATTTTGCTTATAAACTATAATAGCATGAACACAGATCAAAGTAGTAAATTACTCCTTATAAATTATACAGCAAAAACATACTACGAAGTAACTGTAAACAAGATCTTGAGTAAACATATATTGGAAAATGTATCCTATTTCCTATCCCAAGATATTAGAAATGTCATAGGATTAGATCACTTTTTCACACTTTACATTTTAATTTATTTAAAACTACAACTTATCCCTTATCATATCATACTTATCATATAAAATACAGTGAAACCCATTTAACATAATTTCCCAAAAACACATATTTAGTTCATCAAAGTTTCGAATTTTTCATGTACTTTTCTTGTCGTATCATACTTTAACATTAATTTAAATAAGTTTTTAAAAAGCCAAAATTTACTACAATTGTGTAAATTAAAGTAACGAGAGAATAGAATCATAAAGTTAAAATGTTAGATTATTCATACTATTGAATTGGAATACAGACAAACCTTCGTATCATACAATTCTATAACTGGATTGTTTTGGATTATGTATTAAATATTTTTTAAAAAATTTAACGTTTTTCGTCTTCATGCAAACTTTAATTGTGCTGATAATAAGTGTAAATAAAAATATTAACTAAAATCGGCTTCAATTTTTTTGAAATATATACAATTAAATCGGAATACAGCAAAACCTTCGTAAAATACATTTGAACAACGACTTTTTTGGATTTTGGGTTTAAAAATATGATACAAAATGTACTGATTTTTAACTCCATGAAAACTTTAGATCTGCTGATATGGGTAAATATAAGAAAAACTTGTTTTACTTTGATTCATCCGATGATGATGAGTCCTCACTTCTGTATTCCTCGTCCTCTGTGGCAGGAGAAGGTATCTGAAAATACCGAGGGGAAGATTTCCGGGCCGGTTTCTTTCTATTTTCCTTTTGTTCTCCGTCAGACGAGCAGCTAGATGAGTTTGGAGGTTGAAAAAATGGGAACGGGGAGTACACATTCTCAGGTCGGAGTCCCAAAAACGATCTGTTGGCTTGAACGTTGCATTTTGATGTTAGTTGGGGCACACTGTTTCGAAATTTGTCGAGACTGGAAATCTGCTGTCCGATTACTTGCCTAAGAGTCTCTGTGACTTTTCCGATATTTCCCTCCAAGTTTTTAATCTCAGTCTTGTACTTCTGCATCTTCTGGTCGTGAAGTCTTGATGAAATCTGATTTTGTTTGACGATGTTAACGTTTAGTTGCTGAAGTCGTCGGATTTTCTCCTCTTTAAATTCCAATTCAGCCGTAACTTGCTGATTCTTGCTTTGGACTTCGTCTATCTGGAGCTTTAGTTTTTTTTCGGCTATTTCAAGAATTTCGTCGAACACGCTTTTCCATTCCGAGTTGGATCGTATGTGTTGGTCTATGAGGTCCGCTAAATCCCGGAATGGATTCATTTTTTCGTTTGGCATTTTGAGACTTACTCTTCTCCCCTCGGAACAGGTACTGTGCGAGAGCTTGAGTCACTTGTATAACCGTCCAAATCAGAGTGATCTTGTTCTTCTGATCTATGAAGGGACCCCTCCTCGTTCTGGTCCCTCACAGCTATCGGGAACTCGGTATCACAAGAACAGTACTGGAGATTAGGCAGTTGAAAATAGCAGTACGAAGGACTGTAGGTCCTAGTAGCGTGGAAAAATTTTCTTACGCAGAAATAAGCTTCACCGCCAATGTTCTCGAACTTGAGGACTGGTACAAAGTCCTTTTCGGCTTTTCCAGTTTTGCCAAAAGACGGAAATAATTCTCCTTCCAATTTAAGAATGGAATTGAAATTATAAATTTTGAAAGTTGTACGGGGCTGCCTCGTACTATGAGGTAAAAGGATGGTTTTGATATTTTTGGATTTCAAATTTAGGTTCGATCGTGTTGAAGGCATTTCAGAAATGTCAAAGGTAGTTTACTTTGAAAGGTTCAGAAACGACTGATTTTTAATCCAGATTCGGGGCCGATTTTATACCCGTCCGATGTTGTCGTGGATAATATTTCCCACGAAGTTCTGTTGACAATTTATTTGTATTTGTAAACTAACAAATAAACACAACAAAAACTAATTTTGAAGTGTTATCAGGTGTTAACTGAGGACCTGGGATATTTTCGGGTCTTCCAAGGGTTTGGAACGTTGACACTCCAAAATCGTCCACTCTAACTTTTTTAAAAGATAATGTATGCAACAATTACCAACAGTCCCTAATTGTTACTTTCGAATCACTCTCGAAGTGCATAAAAAATATTTTAATATGAAGTAGTCATTCATAGTTGACGGGAATCGGTTCAAACTCCAAGTCTCAGAGTCCCGTATAAAGAGGGTTTGTGTAGCTTGCAATCTCTGTCTGTCTCAGCTTTTCTCTCTCTCTCTCTCTCGATTCTGTACAATTGTAATTGGAGTACAAAGCCCCGACTTTGCTTACTCTTCACAATTTATCAGAGATGACTTCATGAAAATATTATTGAGAGGAAGTCGTAAGATGAGATTCTATCGTTCGATAGTTTAAGACCATTTGTGCTTTATGAGATTTTTTGTCACTTGTCATCTTTACTTTTATGTGCCGATTTAATGGGTCATTGTGACTGAAGGGGTTGAGAAGCATTATTATATTTTAAAATGTGCTCTCAAAATATCGACTGTTGGAATTGCCTCGTTCATACAACAAAATGTACATTTTACATTTCAATCAATGGGACTGAGTTCTGTAGTGATGGGAAAGTGAAGGGAGAGTTCGATAGTATTCTTGGGAGTGGCGATGAAGAGTACTGCTCAAAACCTGCACCCAGCGGGTGGCTGTACTGGTTGGCATTCTCAACAGGTGAGGTCCAAAATTTATTCTTTTGTGTGTTTTCACACCTAATCCTTTCATTATTACATATTGTGCAGGCCTGGTTTTGTCTTTGGCTATTCTTTTTGCCCTTGGAATTGGAATCTTCAAGTTCCGAAGTACAATCTCGGGATGGGGACGTAATTTATTGGCTATGCGGAGGGGCTACGTGGAACAACCTCGGGAAGAGCTGAACCATGAGATGAGGAGCATGGAGTCCTTATCTTTTGAGACTTTTATTTGAGTACTCACACTTCAGACTTCATCTCCAAAGATTTTTAAAAATAAAACCCTTCTTTAAAAACATTAACCGAGTATGATCTCTCCATATTTATTCACATCTACTCTGAATGATGCATTCACTTCTTCATAAATAACCCCTCTCACTCATTAGCACCTTGACCTTTGACATTCGCTGGAGGCATAAACTTACCCCTTAAAGGGGATGCGCTGGGGCGCAGGGGGGACTGGCGGAACCTCTCACCGCGGGGGGGAAGGGGGAGGTCCTTATTTTAATTTATGCATAAACGGCTTGTGGTGGTCCTTTACCTTCTACTAGCACCAATGATATAATTTTGAATGACATTTTTTTAATCAGCAAATATTAAATTGTGAGAGTTGGAATAAAAATCTAAAGTTAATCCGGAGTTTATAAACTCTAATTTGCTCAATACTTAATATTTAATGGTGTATCTGTATCCACATTGTTTGTTCTCTGACTTTAGTCTTTAGGATGACTAAAGAAGGGATCAATATTTTGAGATTCTGTTTTTGGAATAGTATGTAACACGCATAGACGGAGGTGAGGTTAAGTTGGGGCCACATAAGTGAAGGGTACAAATTTGATATTAAAAGCCACTTTTTCAAGTGCCTCACAGGTGGGATATACGGTGATAGTTCATTATTGAAATATAAAATTACCATTCCTCTTTATTTCATTTTGCATGGCTAACGTAAATGGGGGAGTGGTTTTTTCGAGAAATACTTTTTTGCGAGACCATTTTCTCCCGTGACGATGATTTCCAGACCATTCTTTCATCAAACTGTTCACACTTAATTAAATTTTAAGACCACAGTGTCACTAGTGGAAGAACAGATTTACATGTAAACCTGAACTAGAAAAGGCACTTAAATAAAGATAAATCAATCAATCAATCACTCTGTAACTCTGTATGTAGGGTGTAAGTGGGATTTGTGATCCACTAATTGTAGGCAATTCTTGTGAATCTGCCGTCTACTAGGCTGGGTGCGTTTGACCACCGACGCTGGAACCTCTGACCCTGTCCCCCAATGCACTCCTTCATTTGAATTAATTAAGTTTAAAAGTTCGAAAATCGAAACCCGAGACAGCCAACATTTTTTCTCAGAAATGTGGTACATCGTTAGAAAGGCATGGTTAAGTGGTTTTCAACGCTGCATAATATTTGGCCTGGGGTGTGGTCAAAATGACCATTTACCAACATGTATGTGTCATGCATCATTTGAAAGTTATGATTTTAGTTTTTTTTAAATCGTTCTAATTTAAAGGGTCACTGTTGGAATACGCCCAAAATAGCTCCCCTCACCCCACAAATGATAGTGAACATAAATACATTTCAATCGTCGATTTTTACAACATTTTAATTCAGCACAGCTTAATTGAAGTCCTCATTCACAGGATAAACAACTATGAATGCCGTCACATGGATTTTGTACATTCTTAATTTAAAAAATTTGTATTGAAGTAGAATTTGAAAGGGTAGTCAAAATTTGATTAAACAAAGGAACAATTTGATAATAATATTTCTATAAACTCAGACTCCCTTTTGTTTGCCGAAATCATTAACCAAATTGAAAGTCAATTACTGCATCACATTTTTTTCATAGACTAGCAGGATTTTATATATACATTTTTGAGTTGGGCTTGATTCTGTTCTGATACGTATTGAAATTAGGGATTGTAATTTTCTGCCATTCATAATCAACTTCAGTCAGCTATTTTTATTTATTTGCAAAAGTTTTAAAAGAAAGTCGTTTCCTCATGAAATCTTTCATTTTGATAATCTTCCAACTAATTATTCTTCAGATTGGCGATGGAGCATTTGGATTACGGATTCGTAACTATTTTTAAATTTATTGATCCTGCTACAAAATAACTATGTCAAATTTGCAGCATGTACAAATCCAATTTATAGTTATCGTATTTCATATTTATCGAAATCAGTCCCTCAGTCAGGAGCCGTATACAGAGCAGGGGTTAAAAAGTTGAACCCTGAATTGAGTCAGAGCTTAAACTCGGGTTACCCGACGCTCACAAAATGCTATATATTATTGCCTAATCACAAACGGTCAAATATTTAAGATAGTTCATTACTTTAATATAAAATCATCTTTCATCCTGATTTTTCTCACTCAAAACACCAAACTGACCGGGGAGTAATTTTCTACAAATTATGGATTTTTATGTGCATTTTCCCCTTCCGACCATTATTTCCTCAACTATTTTTTCCCTACCATTCTTTCACTAATCCGTTAAATCGGTATAGTAAAATGTGGGTTTTCATTTATTTCTATATTGTAATAATTTGAGGTAATTCCTGTGGATCCGCCGTCTGCGAAGCTGGGACGCGGTGCGTATTGACAAGTGTCCAGTGCTTCACGACGCCCTGTGACCCCGTCGCCCAATGCCAGCGTTATATCGACTGTTCGTATTTCTTGGTTGCGTAGTCTTAACTCCGTTTGCAATTACATTAAAATAGTATCCCCCCCTGAAATACAAGCCCCCCTCTTTATTTGTTTTATTTTGTTTGAGTAGCAAGTCCACTAGGTGCGGATGGGGCAAAGAGTTGTAAAAAGATGAGATGCGGCGAAGGGTACGCCTGTGCCATGCATAAAGTTGATCAAGATCAAAGGCTCTGCAAAGGCGCCCCTTGCCGCCCCAGCCCGCGATGCGTCCCAGCCCCAGGTAACCACGCCCGTCGCCCCTCTCCCATCCATATTATCATTATTCATTACAATATACAATTACAATAGGGATTTATTTTTCAAGACCTCCAACTACTTAAGATTTAGGAATCTTATTTAGTGGTGACACTCTATTCCGGATTAATTTAGTAAATATTTTGTCAAACCGCTCTAAAAGAAGGTGGGGATCTAGTTTAAATGGGAGGATATATGTAGACAATCGTTGTAGACCATCTTTTGTTAGTCAGGCATATCGTTTTTATTAAGAGTGAAGGTCGTTTTTCAGTAACTTGAGCTTCATTTTCTGAATTGCACGTTGAATTTGGCATCATATAATTGGTTCCTCACTTCAATTTGAAATCACAATTTAAGAAAAATTTGTTAATATTAATTTGTAATCATTAATAGTGCGGAAGGGGTGTTACAATACGGTGTGTGGGAAAGGAGAGGTTTGCGTGATGAATCAAGTGCAGTGCATCCGCGCCCCATGCCCCGCCTTGCCCCAATGCGCCCCCGCCCCCTCGCCCATCACTTGTGCCAACGTACGATGTGCCGGAGGACCCTGCCACATGAAACGGGACTGCCCAACCTGCCCAATGAAACCCCGTTGTAAACCAACACCAGTTACCCTCGACACCTCAATCCACAATTCTAATTCTTAACAACATTTTTAGCTTAAATCTGCAATAACTTTTTCATTAGTTGGTAGATGTTGGTTCTTAGCGACTGGAATAAAAACCTACACTCTGAAATTAATTACAGTTGACAATAAACTGTTTGTTTATTTATCATAGTCATTATAACGACGTTTGTCTATTAGTCATTTTCAACAATGGAACTGCATTTGGTTATAAACTACAAATTCGAGGAAGTGCATACACATAAAAAGAAAACTATAATCGGCCTTACAAGGGACGTAAGGGAAAGAGAAATGTCAGATCCTCTTGAAATTTTTACCATGTAATAAACTACTAATGTGAACGATAAAAATATAAAACATAGCTCTGCCCTAATTCATGTTTGTTATATTAAAAAAATTGGCAAAGATAGAAAATCGATGAAATCGACATTTTCAAACGCGTGTAAGATCGATCAACCGATTTTCAAAGTTTTTGCAGTTTTTTGATGCTAAAGAGTTGTAGTTTTATGAAATATCAAGATTTGAATTTTATAAATTTTTCTAGGTTTTTCATTATTTTTTTTTTGTTTTTGTCTAATTCGTTCCATTGGTAAAAAAAATATTTTTTAAAAATATAAGTGTAAACCCGTCTACAAATGGATCCGAAGAGAAGGATTCCATAATTCACAATTGCTTTGACAAGAACGCCATAATTCAGCCCTGCATTATAATGAAGAAATAAATATTCCGACTATCCTAGCTCATTTTGTTTTTCAGAATCAGAACAGAAATGAAATAAATTCAAACTTTATAATAATCCTAATAATCGTTCTAAAATTAATTTTAAAAATGCATTCTCTGCCATTGCTGAAAGAATTGAAAGAACAATGTTAGTGTTTTCGATTGGCAAATATATATGTGATCGTTACAGGAAGTTGAGAATTTATTTAACCCTGTTTTCCGGAAGAAAACCACGGCGTTTGGAATTCTGATTAGATTGTAACTAATGATAATGAATTAAGTTGACTCATATTTCATATAAAATATTATGTGGTCTCCCATTTTAAGAACTACGTCCGGGCTTTGAGGGAAAAAGTGTTTTGGATGTGGTACGATAATTTAAGCATTAAAAATCGTATTTACATCCATATGTACAACATGCCTAATTTATAACGCATTCACTTTAAATTGATAATTGACTGAAGACAGTTCTGATCAGTTTAACTTTAACTATTTCTTTCCAGAAAAAATCTGAAATGAGGGAGTTAAATGGGCTTTATTTTCCTACAATCGGGATTCTCATCCTTCTATTTCTCACGACGAGGGGTACCCTGGGGGCCGTTTCAATCACGTCAGAGTAAGTCTCTCCTATATATTATTATGAGTGATACTCCTCCGGGTCGGTTAGGTTAGGTTATCTTAAGTTAGGTTAGGTTAGGTTATCTTAGGTTAGGTTAGGTAAGGTTAGGTTAGATTAGGTTAGGTTGGGTTAGGTTAGGTTATGTTATGTTATGTTATGTTAGGTTAGGTTAGGTTAGGTTAGGTTAGGTTAGGTTAGGTTAGGTTAGGTTAGGTTAGGTTAGGTTAGGTTAGGTTAGGTTATTATTAAAAAGGTTGGGTTGGTTAGGTTAGGTACCTTTTTAATACCTAACCCAACCGACCCGTGGAGGAGCATCACTCATATGAGTCTCTCCTACAGGTTAGGTTAGGTTATTAAAAAGGTTGGGTTGATTAGGTTAGGTTCCTTTTTAATACTTAACCTAACCGACCCGGAGGAGCATCACTCATAATAAATTAATCTTTCCTACTAAATGACTAATGAAGCTGAATAAGTTAAGGTAAAAGTCTAGATTTAAAAATGAGGATATTTGGACGGACGGACAGACAGAGAGGGAGTATATTGACATGAAGCGTTTCCAGCAACTGTTAAAAGTGGTGTCTGTTTGCTAGGATAATGAGTGTGCAGACGGAAGTGAAGAAGGTGAAGGGTTCCACGGACGCGATTCAGTTGGAACTGAAAAAAGTGAAGGAGGGGACAATGGGCTTGACCTCTGACCTCAAACGCATCACCGCTGACCTCAAAATCATCAAAACTTCACTCGCTGACATTCTCAAGGCTGTCAAGCCATCTCCTAATCAATAAATTTTTTAAATATTTCCATTTAAATTAACATCTTTAGCGGACACAACTGTTCAGATCTTTTACATAGAATTACAAGCCATAAAAATCGAATAAATATAAATTACATTATACATAACATCAAAAATCAAATAAACATACTTGCAAATAAAACCTTTAAAAAGAATATGGACAGGCTTCATTAATTTCATTTCATTTACGACACGACCCATATGTCCACGGGTACAAAATAAGCCGTTTTCGTACTGTGTGATTATATTGCTAGATGGGCAATTTATTATTGTACGAGGATAAAAACATTAAGCTGTATGTAAATTGGGTGGGTCATTTTGGCATGTAATCATCCTTTCTGCTTCTTTGAACAATTTTTAAAACATTATCGTCGGCATCGCGGCATATGTATATCACCTATGTTTCTATTCGAATTTATCATTTATTCAATTTCAATATTTATACTTTGTTTATTTGTTTGGTTCGTATCAAGGCCCTAAATCCTTAGCGACAAAGATTCATTTACAAGGTTGGATCACTTACCTTTACGAAATTCTCCTCACTTGTTGGGGATTTGCTTTAAAATTCATATCTCTAAATTCCTCTGACACAATAAATTGATGATGGTTTCAAAAACAAGAGAATTGTCTCAGGTAGTCAACAAGGTGGTCAGCCAAAAATTGGCTATTGATGACCCGTGGGGGTTTATTGAAGTGACCTATTTAAGCGTTGCTAAGGGGTGTGCCCTATTCTCCATAATAACAAATCCCGTAGAAGTGAGGAGAATTTTTTAAACGCAAGTGATCCAACCTTGTAAATGGATCTTGTCGCTAAGGATTTAGGGCCTTGGTTCGTATTATTTAGTGGGTACTTTGTTTACTAAATTATATCTAACTCTGGTTAATTAGAATTTGTTTATATTCAAATGAAAGGATAATTAAAATGGGAATTGAATTTTTAAATGGGGATTTTCATAACATCGTTATAGCCTATACGTAATAATTTAAGAGATGTATCTGCATCGATCATATAGCATATGAAATTTGAGATGATGTTTAAGTTGAAGGAGGTGGTGGGGATGTATTTGGAGAGGGGGGCTTATTCCGGGGGGTGTGGACAGGATAATAGTCAGGAATGGAGTATGAAAATGTTTTTGTAGTATTATACAGGCGAGAATGGCGAGAAATTGCCTTTCTAGAGTCTACGTCTACACAGGGTTTTCTTAAAAACCGCATTTGATCATTTTGTTAGTTTATTGTGGACATTTTTAATGTGATCGAGACATATAATAATTTTGTATATAAAAATTAATTAGCAAAAGAAAATTAATATGATCGAGCGAGACCATGAAAATTAAATCTTTCTCACTTGAGTTTGGAATTAGTGTGGTAAAATCGAATGTTTGTTGGGGCTTGAGAATAGAGTAGAGTGTTCGAGAAGATTATAATTTCTGCCTCATGTCCGTCAATTACTGTAGGCTTTTGAGCAGAAAACTAGGGCTGCTAGGTCAGGGAAAGGTTGGGTCAGAGGTCATACGGAAGGGATACCTTCACCCAGCAACTGCAACCCCCGCTCATTCATTATCATTAGCACCTTTCGCTTATTCACAACAAATCGCTGTAAGACAATTTAAGATTTTGGATTTAAGACATACATAATGGCATTGCGAATGTTCCGCTAGTGTCGATCTGACTCACAAGGGAACATTCCCAACTGTACAACTCCGACATTTTTCTAACTAGTCTCATTCGAAAGAGGAAGTAAAATAATGAAACTTTAACATTGAAACTATCGGTGACTAAAATCGTTGGGAATGTTCCCTTGTCAGATCGACATTCGAAATGCGTAGCATTGAAAACTGAGATCCCCGTCACCCGTTCTGAATTTAATTTTTTGTCTCTGGTTTGGTTAGAGGATGTCGTCTGAAGTATCAAAGGCGCAGGAATCGGTTGGAGGTGAATACAAGGAAGAGACTATTTTCAGTAAAATTATCGACAAGAAGATCCCAGCCACAATCATCTACGAGGATGACCTGTCGATGGTCTTTCACGACCTCATGCCCCAAGCACCCGTCCACTTCCTCGTCATCCCCAAGAAACGGATCGCCATGCTCAGCTCTGCACAAGAGACCGACGAGCAAGTAATAATAATTAACTTCTTCTCCTATCTAATTAATCTGCAATATTTATTATCAATTCGTTGTAATTTTTGATGTTTTAGATCCTGGGGCACTTGCTAATCGTTGCAAAACAGCAGGCGGAAAAGTTGGGCTTGGCCAAGGGCTACCGTGTTGGTTAGTTCAATTTAAGTTTTCGAAATTAATAAGTGTGGTTTGCAATAACGTGGTTTCGAAACTTTTTAGTGATAAATAACGGTCCGGAGGGATGTCAGTCGGTCTATCATCTTCATATCCATGTTTTGGGAGGAAGGCAAATGGAATGGCCACCTGGTTGAAAACATCATTTCTGAACTGTTAAATGGTCAGGTCCGTGTCCCACTTGGGCCTCGAGCTCGACCAGTCATTTTCTAGGGGCTGCTTAATTAGACTATAAACTAAAATACAAATTTAAAATGAAAATGCCTCTATTATTCATTTAATTTAAATCGGAATAAAGGAATTGTCACTCAATTCCTCCAAATGCATTATTATTTTCAAACGCTTTTCCCAAGGATGGCTATTTTCAGACCTACTTGGCATACTATGTTTTTGTAAAATTAGAACAATTTGGTCGAATTATTTGCAATTCTTTGGACACGAATTGTGTCTTTTTTTATCAATAATTCTTCTTTTGTATGGGGCACATTGATAAATCATAGAGAAAACGTGGAAAGGAATTTCAAATCTTATTGGAAAGTGTCAATGACAGTTCAATCAACAAAAACAACTTCGGAAGAACAAAACAAATGTTCCGGATTTCGGGAATAACGTTTGAATTGGGTTAAATTGTTTTAATCCGGCTGGAAGGATGAGTGTCGTTGTTAATGAAATCTACGAAAATGCCAAGTTGGCGAGGGAGCAGGCCCTGATGGGAAACTACGAGATGTCTACCGTCTACTATCAAGGGGTCGTCCAGCAAATCCATCGACTCCTCCCACAACTCGGTGACCCCACTCGCAAAATGAGGTGGCAAGAGGTAAGGCATACGCCCATTGATCCGTCACATTCAGAATTTGGAATTAATGAATGAATTGATTTTTAGGTACAGCAACAAATGGCAGTTGAATTCGATCATGTCAAAGCCGTATCTAACACACTTCAAATGTTCCGATCGGAAGGGGCAAGTGAGAGGACTTCGGGACCGATGCTTAGAATGCCCTCTTATGAAGAACCGACGAGAGACCCGAGCACATCCTGGGACCCCTGGACTCAACCCAGGGACCCCGACGTATGGCCCCCACCGCCAGATAGGCCTACTCAAGTTCAGCAGCCACCGCAACCAAAACCAGTAAACCGGAGAGGGAACGCACCAGCTGGAAAAGCGGGTGCAACTGGTCGAGGGGGTGCGGCAGGAGGGGCTAAAAACGGTGCTCAAGGGAACAGAAAGGACGGTCGGGCTGGACCGAACACTGGAGCTGGTCGAGGGAAAGGTCCTGCTGCCTCGGCTGGTTCCAATGCCAAGTCTGTAGCTAATGAGTACAACTCCATGTCCAATAAGGAGTCCAAAGATGACGGTGCCAATAAGGAAGAATCAGAAGATGAGAAGAAGTTCGAACCAGATTGTCGGGCCGACATGGACTTGGTGGAAATGTTAGAGAGGGATATTTTGCAGAAACACTTAAGTGTCCATTGGGATGACATTGCCGACCTCGCCGAGGCCAAGAGTCTACTTCAAGAAGCGGTAGTTTTGCCGATGCTTATGCCACAGTTCTTTACAGTAAGTCAGCCAGTTCGTCCATAAAAACGATGTCCAAGGTTTATAAATTAACTAACACATCCTATCTAATCTCAGGGAATTAGACGACCGTGGAAAGGCGTTCTAATGGTTGGACCTCCTGGAACTGGTTAGCGTTTGTAAACCACTTTAATATATTTCTATTTGAAATATGACATGCCTTCATTACTATTACCGACCAATAAATAAGCGGGCTTCGTCGTCTTTAGGAAAAACTCTATTAGCCAAGGCAGTAGCAACGGAATGTGGGACAACCTTCTTTAACGTCTCCTCCTCAACCTTGACCTCGAAGTACAGAGGGGAGTCAGAGAAGCTAGTTCGGCTACTTTTCGAAATGGCCCGTTTCTATGCTCCATCAACAATATTTATTGATGAGATTGATTCTCTCTGCTCTCGTCGTGGATCTGATAATGAACACGAGGCTTCTCGAAGAGTCAAGTCTGAACTGCTAGTTCAGATGGACGGAGTCAACTCCGTCGGAACTGGAGATGACCTCAAGATGGTAATGGTTCTTGCAGCTACGAATTTCCCCTGGGATATTGACGAAGCGCTTCGTCGTCGCTTAGAGAAGCGAATTTACATTCCTCTTCCTACTTGTAATTCATTTTATAACCATTTTTAATAGACGTTAGATCTCTCATACAAAAATCATTCACAGGTACTTATTAGACTAAGTTTTTTTATTCTTAGATGAAGGGAGACTAAAGCTTTTGGACATCAACTTGAAAGATGTGAAACAGGACAACGATGTAAGGCACCCAGGGATTGCACGGAAGTTGGATGGTTACTCAGGAGCTGATATCACAGGAGTTTGTCGGTATGGCACTCGATTGTATAGAAATAGTACCCATATATGTATGTATATAATTATCAACGCTTCGACTTTTTAGTGATGCGTCCATGATGGCTATGCGTCGACGAGTCATGGGATTAAAACCAGAGGAGATTAGAAGTTTACCAAAAGAGGAGTTGGATTTACCGGTAACTCAACAGGATTTCGACGAAGCGCTGAAAAAATGTAACAAGAGTGTGAGTCAAGATGATCTGAAAAAATATGAGGAATGGATGGCCGAATTTGGTTCGTCTTAATGAGATGAGTTATCAGCCTTAAAATAGAAGTGCAGCTTAAAATATCTAGAACCTTAAACAAGAACAAAAAACCTAAAAACCCGCAACCAACAGCCTTACAAGGGATTTAACCAATTAATCATAGGCTAAAAAATTAGCTCATAGTTTTTTATTAACTGAATGAAGCATACTACTCGATAACCCGCACTAAATTACTAGTCCCTAGAATAAGAGATTCAGATTTTGAGTTTCAAACATTCCGTCCATTTAACTAAATAGTATATAACTGTATAATGAACAGATCAAAGCTAAAATCTCTAAAACAATTATTATAATTTACTTGGCATGTGTATCGGCCGATTTTTAATTTAGTACCTTAATCTTTGTACTGTGTAAAAAAACCTGCATTATACTACTACTGATATTTAATTTGAATATCGTTTGTTCAGGACTTGCTAAAATAAAGTGGTATTAATGTTTATTCGTTTGTGTCGAGTCAATTAATTAGCGTAACCTCTAGTTATTGCAGAATCTCAGGCAAAATTCTGCGGGGGAAAAATCTTCTTCTACAATGGTTGCATGGTCGGGGTAGGGGAATTTTTTCGGAGATAAAACGAATGTAAACATTGCTATCGGGTATTAAGAAATATTTTTTCATCACACCTTACATGCCCACAGTTTACACGGTTTGATAAAGCTGATGTGAGCGTACGACTTTATACACGCACTCCAATCGATTTCTCGTCGTCCAAATCGTGTCTGTTTATATGGGATAGAAACCTGGACAATTCACCTCGGTCAGAGGCACCATTCACATATTGCATGATTTCTCCAACTTGTATGTATATGTATGTACCTTCCCATGTATAAATGTCATTAACATAATTTAAAAAATGTCCTCACGAGGACTTATTCCGGTAGTGTAACGTTCACTGAGCAGTATGGATGGAAAGGGAGCATGAGTGTCTCATTCTGATCGGTATTGATGGATGATCCATCCGTAAAAGGGGATTTATAATTCATTGGGGTAATTGATCGAGGCATCCGAACTTCGGAAATAAATAAAGTCCGAAAACCGAACCCAACCTGCCAAGCAGGAGGAGTTCCGATATTTCGGATTGCGTTTGGACGTATGGGATTAGTCACTCTAGTTTAAAGACCTCACCGAATAACCACCACCTCCAATTTAAGTGACAACGAAAGAGAAAGCGAACATCCCTCTGGTCTAATCGACATAATAGGACATCCACAATTTAAAAAATTATTTCTCTACTAACCAATAGTATTCGATTTTTTCCCAAACTTATCGGAAATCGTAATAATATGTAAAAACTATAACTCTAAAAATCAATACAATAAAAAACCCCAACCAATTTTGGTCTAAAAAAATTTCAATCCCAAAAAATGTTGTGACTTGTGAAAGTGAAAGTGAAAGTGTTTATTCAGTCAAGAGTCAACGTGACTATTTGAGGAGTTGAGGGCTTGAAGATCTTGGATTTCATGGGCACTGGGGCAAGTAAGTCAATGTTTTAAATGTAAATGTTCTATAAACCATTACTGCCAAGTTCGTATAGATTTAACCTTTAAGTTATATATAGTTTAGGAATCTGTAATCGGAGACCTCAACCTCGAAGTGTGTAGGGAGTAAATGTGGTTGAAGAGATGATCTCAAAAATCTCATAACAAATGAGAAACTGTCACGGTACTTAACGTTTGACTTAATGCTTCTGACTCTGACTTAAACCACTATCTTCTTTCGTTTAAACGGAAACGGGTCGTTCACACAGCCCTTTTATAGTTCCAAATAGTAGTTATTTCGGGGTGGGGCTGTATTTCGAGGGCTTATTTGGGTAGATGCCCATCTATAGTATTAGGGAATTTTAAGAGCATAATCCCTCATCGTACTAATATTATACGATTTGACAGAAGCGTTTTGATCATTTAACAAAACTCTAACGTTTTACATGAACAGTCCTTAATGACTTCTGACTTTGTCTCAGAAAAGCATGAATTTCTCTCATTTTGAAACTCGAATTTGCATAGTCTTATCCAAAGTGTTTATATCAATGCAATCTTGATTCGAAATTGAGTCCTACTGACTCACTCGCTCTCTGATTCTAATATTCTAAAAGGGAATGGGGGACATTTTTGACATTTCTCTAATAATAGTTTTGCTGTGGTTGAAGATAAATATAATTTCCTTAAATCAAGTGAGATAAGATAGTTAAGTATTTGAAGTAAAAGTTGAGTTGTAAATGTGTTTGGGAATGAAGGCGCAGTAATGGAGCGGCGGTCTGGGTTTTTGGAGGTGAATTCTGAAGAATCTGAAGAATACGAGTGCGAGATCAGTTACCCCCCTCCGCCCTTCCTGCCCCCACCCACCACGTACTGGTACTGGTACAACGCTTATGCCCACCTCATGGAAAACTCACAATTGTAAGTCAATCTAATACTATTTTGCTCATTTATCCAGCATTTTTTATGTCATGACTAGATCCCATGAAAATCATGACAGAAAACATAAATTGTCCAAAGCTACCTAACAAGGGAGGTACCCGGGACGTAACACCCAGAATCCCTTGATTTTTTTTAGTTGAACCTACTAACAATACTAACAATTAAAATTAAAGAATTAGCGGCCCTAATTGATATTTACCAGGTTAAAAAAATCCCAAACATTGAAAATGAAAATAAATTCAAGTACTATGCTTCATGTCGTGTACCAAAAAGTCAAGAAAAAAATTAGGAATCCGAAAATCATAACATCTTGCCTAGGCGATGAGGTGATTTTGAGATATCGGCCTGTTACCTCCCGGCTATTTCCCTTGTAAGATACTGAATTTCTAGGCAAAAATAAGCTCAATTACGATTTTAAACTCTTGGGATGTCCAGACAATACTATTAATATTTCTTTTATTGACCCTTCTACTTTATTTGAGAAAATGACACCAAATGCTTGAGGACTGGCACCACATCACATTGTCTTGCTCAGTTCTACAATTTAGGGGCTACAATTTGCCCCTAGTAACTAAATACATACGGATTATACTCGTGCTGTTTTTCTCCACTCTGATAATGTCAAATTTAAGAAACAAGTTGTATAAAAATCGAAAATACAAATTGCAATATATTGCACTCATGCTCCAAAAATTGGTAGCCTTGAATTGGTATAGAGCCTTGAATTCTCACTCTTTAAGTTATTACAAAATCAGTCCATTTCATAGATTGAAGTTGAGGTTTCGTTTCTGAAGGTTATATGTATAATATGCATACAACTACTGACTACATTACTATTTCACGTAATATATTTAGGGGTTGGTTTAAAGACAAAAGCTAGAGAGTAAAGGCGAGTTCATTGCGGTAATGCGTTGCCAATTCGAAAATCGCGTGTCCAACTGGCAAAAGTTATGTTGTAGAGAAAAGTTGCAGAATCTGACTTTGCCAAGTTGTTGGAAATTGGTAGGCCCTGAAATCATTAAAAAAGAAATTGTCGGGTCACCCATACACAAATTAAACCAATTTACGGGTCAGTATTTTACCCCCACTGATCCGGGGTCAGCTCATTTCAGAAATTCATAGCTGTTGTCAACCCTTGAATTATGGTAAATTATGGATGAATGACCCTTTGTAAGTACCTACAATCTCAGTAATTTTGAATTGGCCTTAGGTTGGGTTATTAGCCTTGTCCTAAGCTCAAGCAATAAACTCATCAATCCTTCCTCCCTTAATTATTTACAGTCAAAGGTGCAGAATGTAGGAACATTTTCTGTAATAATATTGTGGCCAATCGGGCTAATAAATGGAAATTCTTGTAGGTTGCACCTGAGAGAGTAATTCACAAGGAAAGTATTATCCATTCAGAACAAGGACTCCGTTTTCGGGGATTTGGGTTCGTGTTTTGTAATTCGGGGTTGCATGGGTAAAACACCGTCCTTATTAGAGGGTGAAACCCTTTAATGGTTTTACTCGGTCTGTCCGTCCGTCCGTCCGTTTGTGCTCTAACTCTCGAAGCGTTGGACGTTTTGCTACAAGCGGAGGTTAAGTTCGTTTGAGAGCCATGTAGGTCAAAGGTCAAGGGTCACATTGTTTTAAGTTTAACTCTACATATGTGATACATCGTGGGAAAGGTACTGTCACGTACTATCGAACGATGTATACGACTTTACTCTATGGTTGGGGGAACATGAGATTTTTGACTAAAACATCTGTAACCTGTAAGAAGACGACGTTAAACATTGTTTAACGTCTGTTTGTGTGGTTTCACCCTTTTACGACGTGCGTTTGCAACGGTTTATTAAACTTATGGAGAAGGTAGGTCTTATATCCCTTCATGTTATTTCCCCTCAAGATAAGACTCATGTTAAGTGATTTGTGCCCGGCCCTTGGATCCCGTTGTTTCGACTTGGGTTTGTGAACAGGAAGTGCTTTAGTATGCGATACCCGCATGACGAATTTCCGTACCGACGAAACTGTAGTCGGGTCAATACACTTTCCCTTTCACTATTTCCATAGTCTTACTTTGGAATAGTTTGGAATACTTTCCATGTTAAAATCTATACTTTAGTTTCGACGTTGGAAATGCTAAGTTTGGACAGTCATTCATCCTCCGACTCACCTCATAGTTCCTCATAATAGTCATCATATAATAGCATAATATCCCTCATATCAGACATTACTTTGTCTGCAAGGAGATACATTAGAGTTGTAACGTTGTAAGAAACGATCTTGGCCGACTGTCAAAGTCACAATTGCCACAAACTTTGTAGGACCGTGTTTTTGTTGGCCTTTGAAGTTTGGAGACTGGAGACATGGACTTCCGATACCGGCAATACTTACATACCATTCATTTGTTCCTTTAAAATACTGTGACAGTTCTTTTATCGTCACGTCTGAAAGATTTAAGGACAATAAAATTCGACATTTCATTTTTGTCGAAATCGACTCGGTTCTGCGTTAAGTTAATTTCAAAGGGTGGTGTGAGTGAACCTTCGGGTTCCAAGAAGTGAGTAAAAGTGGAGGGGATGGGCTTCTTTGGATCCATTTTAAGGGAGTTTATGAACGACCCTTACTTCCACACTTACCAGTAAGTCAACTATCGCATTGTAGCTAATTGTACTTTTAATGGGTTCGGTTATAAATCGAAATAAGTCCCCATGAGGGGGAGTTATTATGTAACCACTTAATGACTAAAACATGAGGGATGGGGACTTATTCCAGTATTTATGGATGCATTTTTATTGTAAGCATGACGGTTTGGCTGGGGGACACTTTTAGTATTGATGGGTGCATTTGTTTCCATTATATCATATGTCTATGGTCAAAAACACTACTCTGTCTTCATGACAAAAGATAACAAACAAAATGATGTCACTGATTATCAATAATATTATGCCCGTTTTTTATGTCGGTATGGATTTAATAATTGGGACTCCCAGTGGCTAGGGATTGCTAAATGAAAGTGTAGGAACTATATATGTAATATTATTAGAGGAGACATGAAAATAGGTTTGTTGGATGGACATTTTATTGGGTCAATCAATAGCTGGAGGAATAGGGAATCGAATGTGGTTTAATGTCCCATACCCCCACACAGGCATTAACCACGCGAAACCCTAATAAATTGTAAATTACCTACGTAATATCTAACTTCAATAATAGTTGGTTTAGTTTAAACTGCAATAATTATTAATAATTCTAATGATAGGCAAAGAAAACCGGCCCATCATAAGCGTCCCACCTTAAGCGTTCTATTGTTAGCGTCACTTGCATAAAGCGTCCCACCTTAAGCGTCCTATTGTTAGCGTCACTTTCATAAAGTATCCCTGTGCTATAAGTTATTAATGTAAAAAAATATATAATATTTCAGAGTAGACGCGAATAATATTTTTACTTCCTACGATTATTTTTTTGCATACATTCCTGTATTTGTTGTGATTTATTTTGAGTAATTTTTGTCCGTATCAACTTTACAAACACAAAAAATGATTAAATTGTCGTAAATAACATTCTTATTTTAATTTGCATTCGGCTATTTAATCTACTTGATCCAATTTAGAGATTCGAAATTAGGATCGTAAAAATGCTTACATAATTCTAGATTTATATTGACCAATTGAAATAGTAATTCATATAATGATGAATCGGATACTTTGCTTTATCTCAGTCATGTAATATTGGCATTTAATTATTGAATGGAGGTTATCAACCTGGCCATCCTGACTGACGTTTCTCGATTCTTATTATTAGGCAAAGCCGGTCAATAGTTCAATAGTACAAAAATAAACCGAGAATGAAGAATGACACGGAAACAGGACGTTTTTGCAATTTGCATTTCCTCATTTTCTTTTATTCATGTTTTGACTGAGAAAGTGGAAATTCGGATGATAAAACTTATATACTATTTGGGTTATCATTCAATGTATATGTATATATTCATATAACTACCGAGGGTGAGAAAAATAGAAACAGGTGCACATGATTATGTTTATATATCAGCTCAGCACGATCCCGAAATACGGGGTTTCCAAAATCCGAAAAATAAGCTCGAGTCAAACCAACACCCCGGAATAACTCCCCACCCTCATATCCAACATACGAATCTTAAACTATGGGTTATTTAGAGGTTTTTAGACAGTAACTCACCAATTGGCAGTTAGTTATTCCGGTAACTTTCCCATGTTTAACGTTTACATATGGTTTTGACTGTAAATTTATTGCTAATTCACCCTGTATGATATTTTACATATAGAGATAGCTTGTATAGTTTGAGTCAGTACTTTAAGATTGATTGGATTCCTTTCATGTTTTATCGATCATATTTCAGAGAGTAGAGAGAGGTAAGAGGAATAGCTATTGAACGGTCAACAAGCCCAAAGGAGTCCAACTCTGTATTACGGGAAAAAACGTGTATTCTATATTCTAATTTCCATGTCATTAATTCTGATTACCCGGAAGGATAACTTCCGGATTTCCGGCTCTTCCACCCTTAATCGCAACTATCTGAATAGGAAATTATACTACACAGACTTTCACAATAATGCACTTTTGAAGGCAATGTCCCCAACTTTTCCTGGATCACTTCTCAAAATTATAGACAAAACTGCGTCCAATTTAATCACTAAATGCCGATTAGTTAAACTGACTTTTTAAGAACTTTTAAACTAGTCTTTAAGCTCGCTTTCTTCGGGTAATTTTCTTCTAATTTTCTGCTAATTCTTTGCTAATTTTCTCTAAGCCAGAGAAAGTCAGTTGTTGCAGTTGAGGACACGGGATATTTGTCGAGGTTTGAATCTGTGTGACATTATGCGAATATAGTGTGGAGAGACATCCGTCCCTTGTTTGCCAAGAGACGGTGAAAGTCCCGTGTCGGATTGACCTACTTTCCCTCCCTCCGCCGTGGAGACATGGAATTCGGGTATTCCGTCCCCGGCTTATCTCCCGCTAACTTCTCCCCGAATTCTCTCAATTCCACTAAACATACATTTATAACAGTTTCGTTTACGAATCAAACGTCCTTCTTGAATGGTTTCCTAACAAATTGGTATCAGTATGTGATCATCTCCGATATACTCCTTTGTTCTCTTCAAAAGTGTCCCAGTTGCTTAACTGATCTAGTTCTAGATTACAAAAATAGTTTGGACTTGTGATAATTAAATGGCTTGTTCCATAAATCACAAAAAAATCATCTCTATACCTTTTTGCTGTAATTAAGAAGATAGTGCAGAATGGAAAAAAGTGAGCTGGAGGACAAAAATCCAGGTTTCTGTGTCAAGTGCCTCCAATCTCATTTACTTTCCTTGTCGAAGATGTCGACATTCATTCTCTCCAGAATTGGAGACAATGTCGACAGAGTTTTTTTTAAATTGTGCGATTGGTTTCTTTTATTTAAGTTGAAATAAATAAATTAACATCAACCAAATCATCTGGTTAATTAGATAACTTGTGCAAGTGGTAAATTTTTTTCATGAAACCGACATATTTTTAATAATCCGTAATTTGCAATTAATTATTACTTACTCAAATTATGAAAATCCGCCTTCCTCCACTCTTCGCCTCTTGGTAATATCCAAAATTTAATTACAATTAAAATTACCAATGATATTCTAAAGCCATTTAATTCTAGTATTTCTTACCATTTAACTTACATTCTTTTTCGTTACTTTTACAGGCACAATCAAAATACTAGGTAATTTCAGTTCTAAAAATCGTATGATTATAATAGCATTACATTAAGATAAATATTTATACATAGACTATGATATACTATTTTTATCTTCATGTTCATCCCATAATCTTATGCATCCTCTTAAAATCATTTTTTATTTACAATTAGATGGCAATTGTTGCTTCATTTTATTTTTATAGCCGTTTTTCATCCACAAATAATATTATGTACTCTGATGTACGAACCGAAACCTTGAGACAGAATCTGAAGTCTTTATATAGAGTCAGTTTGAAACGTAATCTTCATAACAAGTACAATAAAGTCTTATCATTAAGTATTTTTTAAATTATATTGTTTCTAAAACCGAAAATCGGATCAAGTTTTTTATTTACTTAATAACTTGATAACTGATAACATATATCTTTATTTTATGAAATCAATTGTCGCAATCTGGAATTATTTGTTAACTCTGACGAATGCCTATTATCTAATTATCTTATTGAATGAGTCAGTCAAAATCATTACAGGATTTAATTACCTAGAATGATTGAGAATGTCAGTTAGTAAAAGGTGTAAATAGTTGATAAATAGATAACTTGAAAATGTAGTCCAAGGCTATAAAGGGCTGTCTGAAGGGACAAGGTAAGGGGGCCAAGTGCAACATTGTCTTAACCATTGGATTATAATTATAAGTCTTGGAATAATACCCGCATCGGGTTTAGGTTGCAAAATTCGGATTCAAGGTCCTTTTGCCGGAGAAATCCCATACCCACGTATTCACCTTTAATTCCTTTGATACTGACCTAATTTAATCCTACGGGTTTCAACACATACTATACTATACAAGGCTATATTATATGTGTAGGAGAACTAGGGCAGGGACAACTTGCACAAGTTCGAGTTCGAGTCCATGAAATTTTAATCCGAAATTTCGGATTCTTAATATCAATAGGATAGGTAAAAACAAGGGCATATTTTATGTCTAGCCTTCTAACAATAAGTTTGGAAAACAAATACCGGTTGGGATTCATTAATGAAACCGTGGCTGCGTTTCCCATGAATTTGCCAAAACTTTGGAAACAATTTGCTTGTGATTTTGTGACTATGTCATGTAATGATACACGTGTACGTTAGTGTTAGTCCCATAAGACAAGACTACTAAAAATATGGATCTATATGAAAGTTATAAGTCTTGAAAAGACGGTGATTTATTGGGAATGTCTGCAAGAAAGTTTTCAATCCTCGTTTCTCACGATATCCAGTATTGATTATCACTTTTTCTTATATCTAGAGCAAATTTCATTCGGTTTCATATCCGTGTATTCAAATACGCAATTTTACGCAAGCATAAGCGTTTTATCTTCGTAAATATATGCAAAACAAGTGGGATTAATTAAAAACCACCTGCGCAAACATAAATTAATGACTAGAGAAAGTAAGGAGATTGATGAATTTAATGCAACGTTTAAAAATTTGAAGCTTGAAATTTGATGTGGAATAGTACGATCTTATAATTTCATATAATATAATTTAGGTTAGGTTGGGTTAGGTTAGGTTAGGTTGGGTTAGGTTAGGATGGGTTAGGATGGGTTAGGTTAGATTGGGTTAGGTTAGGTTAGGTTAGGTTAGGTTAGGTTAGGTTAGGTTAGGTTAGGTTAGGTTAGGTTAGGATGGGTTAGGTTAGATTGGGTTAGGTTAGGTTGGGTTAGGTTAGGTTAGGTTAGGTTAGGTTAGGTTGGGTTAGGTTGGGTTAGGTTGGGTTGGGTTAGGTTAGGTTAGGTTAGGTTAGGTTAGGTTAGGTTAGGTTAGGTTAGGTTAGGTTAGGTTAGGTTAGGATGGGTTAGGTTAGATTGGGTTAGGGTTAGGTTAGGTTGGGTTAGGTTAGGTTAGGTTAGGTTAGGTTAGGTTAGGTTGGGTTAGGTTGGGTTAGGTTGGGTTGGGTTGGGTTGGGTTAGGTTAGGTTAGGTTAGGTTAGGTTAGGTTAGGTTAGGTTAGGTTAGGTTAGGTTAGGTTAGGTTAGGTTAGGTTAGGTTAGGTTAGGTTAGGTTAGGTTAGGTTAGGTTAGGTTAGGTTAGGTTAGGTTAGGTTAGGTTAGGTTAGGTTAGGTTAGGTTAGGTTAGGTTAGGTTAGGTTAGGTTAGGTTAGGTTAGGTTAGGTTGGGTTAGGTTAGCGTTGCCCTGTCTTGCCAAGCCTAGCCTAGCCTAACCTAACCCAACCCAACCCTCTCTAAATTATCCCGAAATAAGCCCCCATTTTTCAAAAACTGATGTGCTAATCACATTGATTGGAAAATTGGATCTTAAACCCCTAGTCCAACAGCTTCGATAGTTCCTAAATAAGTCCCCCAAGCACTAAACCTAGATTTGTAAACATTATAATTCCTCAAGGGGATTTATTTAAGAGATACGAATTGGCATATGAAAGAATTGATTCATAAAATGGACTTATCTAATTTTTGACCGTAGTCCACCACCGCCTATCGAGCCCAGACAACCGTTCCATCAAATGGCTCGGATGATGGACTCCCTCATTCTGGATCCCTTTGCACAAAACCCGATAGCGATGTCGAAATTGGGTGGACTGAGCCGGTCGCAGAATCAGTTGAGTAGTGCAACGACGAGGAACAAGCCGATTGGACCCGTTCGTCCACGACCTAATCAGAACTTGAACCAACTTCGAAACGGACGAAACAATGTCAACAACAACAACAACAATATTAATAACGGAGATGACTTTGTGCCCAACATCCCGAACACGACGATGGGGCCGCCGACGGACCGAAGGCAACCCGACTGGAGGTCAGAGACACAACGCTGTGAAGATCACTGGAAGGCATCACTCCGGAAACGGGACCCCGAGCTACAGCCCACACTACCTAATATTCCTACCAGGTCAAGGTATATATTATTATGCAACCCTAGAGCCCTAAATAAATCCCCACCCCTAAATAGATCCACACCCCATAAATAGAGGCCCATTTGTCTCATATCCCTTTAATTTAACCAACTCTCGATTCTGATAATTATTTTTAGAAGATTTATCGTTTTCTGATCAGATATACTCACCTCGAAATAAATACCTCCCCACTCAGGGGGTTTTAGTTGTTAAAACAAAAACTACACGACCACAAATTAGAATCGTGGGTATTCTGTTAAGATCAAGTTTGTCTATATTTTGCTACAGGTCAAACTCTCAAAGCAACGCTCCTGGATCGGGTAACAGTAATAACGACGGTGAAAGCAGTGGGGGTTCGGGTCATTCGGGTGGCAAAGAGTCGGCAAGTGTCCATAGTTCGAGGATGTCGAAATCGGTGGACCGGATCCCGCGTCTTCCCGCGGACAAGAAGGCAGAAGGCGCGATGTCATCGAGACAGCGCGCGACGTGGCGCGTCCCAAACGACCGTCGACGCGCTTCCGAATTCTCTCGCTCAAACAACCGACTCCCAAAAGACTTCAAGTCCCCCAGGACACGATCCGACGGCGAGGTCGATGTACTGAACTACTAAACTTTGTCCGGACTACAGGTTTTTGAAGTTAGATTTTAATGACAATTGCCTACAAATATTCCTTTGTTTTTGCAAGTTGTCGGACGAAACGGACCGAGAGGACAGGCCAACGTTCCATGCCGTTGGATGGGAGTCACATTTGGTCGATATTCTGGAACGGGACGTTTTGTCGCGTAACCTCACCGTCCCTTGGAGCAGCATTGCGGGACTTCATGAAGCGAAGGCCCTTCTTCAGGAGGCAGTCGTTTTACCCCTTCTTATGCCTGACTTCTTCAGGGTATCTTTACCTTTAAAAAACATTTATTGGCAATCCGTTTTAAAATATTTCAAACATCTAATTATAATGCTTCAAGATCAAACGTTTCGAAACCTCATATCTATCGCGTCTTTGAATGATATTTCTAGGGGATTCGTCGCCCATGGAAAGGTGTCTTAATGTTTGGTCCACCGGGTAAGATACAATTTACTGTTAACTGTCATTAACTTTGATGGGTCTCTTATTGCGTTATATAAATGAGATATTGTAATTGTAATTGGCTGGTGGACTTTGTTGATCAACAGGGACTGGGAAAACGTTGTTAGCAAAAGCAGTAGCAACCGAATGCGGTACGACATTTTTCAACGTTTCCTCCTCGACTCTGACCTCAAAATATCGAGGAGAGTCCGAGAAGTTGGTTCGACTTTTATTCGAAATGGCCCGTTTCTACGCTCCGACCACAATCTTCATCGACGAGATCGACTCCCTCTGCTCAATGAGGGGCACCGATTCGGAACACGAAGCGTCGAGGAGGTTCAAGGCAGAACTCCTCATTCAAATGGACGGGTTGGGATCCAATCACGAGGAAAAACCCGTCATGGTTCTTGCTGCCACTAATCACCCTTGGGACATTGACGAGGCCTTCCGGCGACGATTCGAAAAACGGATTTATATTCCTCTCCCACATTGTAAGATACCATACGATCTATTTAGGTCATTTGCACCCTAGTTAAGAAAACAATGACTATTTAACTAATTGTAACAGGGGAAGCACGAGAGTCTCTACTTGACCTTAATCTTAAAGACGTTAAATTAGAGAATGAAATTAAAATGAAGGACGTGGCGAAAAAATTAAATGGTTACTCGGGAGCGGATATCACAAGCGTTTGTCGGTAGGTTCTTTAATGATATCTAAAAAGTAAAATCTGGCTCAATTAGAGTTTTTAAGCATTTCGAAGTTTTACATTAGAAATGGTCATTTAGGGACGCGGCAATGATGACGATGAGACGGAAGATAACTGGACTGACACCAGACGAAATTAAAAACATGAAGAAAGAAGACTTAGATTTGCCCATCACTCCCAAGGACTTCGAAGAGGCTTTGGGACGCTGCAAGCGCTCCGTCTCCGAAAACGATGTCAAGCGATACGAAAAATGGCTGAAACAATACGGGTCTCAATGAGCGTTTCGTAATTAATCATATTTTAGACTCTACCCAATTGCGAAGTGACGTACACTAATGACTTGTTAATGTATTTAGTATTTCCTATTATCGATATTGTAAGATTGTAACGCAGATCGAACAGTTCTCCAAATGTAGGGCAGACTGACTAGCGTATTAGAAATCGCTTAATTGATTCAATATTATTAAATCCGTCCAAAAAAGTAAGATAAAATTGAAATAATCGACAATCATTCCAAATCTTGTTAACGAATTAATAAAGATTAAAATGTGAACAAATAAACATAACGAAAAATTAAAATACTTTTTTCCGAACCGTTTAATTAACATTTTAAACACGTTTAACATCATTCCGTATAATATAATTACATTAACAATCCCTCTCAATACAGCTTGTGTCATTTCGAGTTCACTTTCAAACAGAGCAGAAGAACATGGTCATAAATATACTCAAGTTTTGAAATTTTTACAACAATAACGATTTCAATATTTACTTAAGGAGCATTAGGAGTTCATATTTCAACGGATTAATAGTATCACCCCCATTAAATTTTACGTATATTTATAATATAGCTCGATAATTTCTTTTCTGTTGGTGCTATTATTGTATTCATTAAGCTTTGACAAAAAATGAGCTCCTTTCTCTCTCTCTCCGTATCTTAAAAGGTACAAAGTGGGTTTGATTATTGAGTCTTCCTTTAAACAGTTAATTGCCGAGTTAATTTTGTGTTTTTTTAATACCTACATTTTTTAGGCAAAGAAGACTGGGAATTGAGATTGCAAGATAATCATTTTACAATTCTGTTTATTAGGCAAACAGATTAATGAATAGGTATTTAAATTTAATTTAATGAAATCAATCGAATGGTTTCAATAAAGACGATACAATAAAAGGATTCGGCAGTGTTAGAGATATTGAAATGTATCTCCGTCTCTTGATTTTCGAATTATTTTGCAGATAATGGAAGTGCATATCGTCGAAGTCAGTCCCCTAAGAAAAGGTTTACAAAATCGTGGCTTTAATTGACGAGTCAAATCGATTGTGCATCGTATAATTTGATTATTTAGTAATCTCAAAAGAACTCACAGGAAAGTGCGAACTTTTCAGGATGGAGGATAAATATATTGTTAAGTGATGAGCTGCGATTTGAATATTTTGAATGGACAAAAACAGGAAGATGATCCACAGGTGTGACGATATTTAGTGGTTAATTGGCCTTTTTGGCCTTATTAGCTCCTCCTTTGAGTCTCCAAGCACTGACAAGTTTTGAGGCAAAAATGACGGAAGCGGTATGGACTTGAATGGCTATCACCAGATAAGCGTACCACAGAAGAGCATATGGGTATCCCTATAAAAATCATAATATCATTTAGTTTAGCTCTGTGAAAGACAAAAGAGGAAATAAATATTGTTGTAATTGTTGTTGAGCTTTTACATGCCAGACTTGAATATTTTTGGTAGAGCGGGTGTTGATGTAGGAATAGGCTTCATTGAAGTAGTAGTAGAGAGCATATAGAACGGGGATTATCCCATTCGCAATTACCCCTCCGAGGTAAACCTGAAGGGACTGAACATTGTTTTTTCGAATTGACGAGAGTCCTACAAACGCTACGGGCAAGCTGACGCACCACCAGTACTCCCATTTTAACGGCTGCAAATCACAACAAAAGTAGTTCAAATCTCATGTCCATATCAAAACAAAAAAATAACTACAAATTACAAATTAAAAATTGCAACGTCGTGTGACGTGGCGACGTGGTTATTACCTTAGGTATTTCAAGTTCCTCGACTTCGATGACGAAGATGTCGAGTCTGTCAAGGATGTCGGGGAGGAGTTTGATGAACATGACGAGGAAGAGGACGATGTGCATGAAAATACATGCCTTCAGTCGACCCTTATTCGTTGCACTGCGTTTTCGAGTTTAAAAAAAATGAAAAAATAAAAAATAAAACTTTGAACTTGTTTTTGAGGAGAGTGGATGATTGTAATTAGGTGTTAATTGTAATTAGCGTAATGAGCGGTTACCTGAGCTGATACTGTGAGGCGACGCGCTGTCGGTGCATGAAGTCGGTACCGTCTGTCCCTTCAACCGTGGGACCACCGCGGGATGCCATCCTGCTTCAGAAACCAAAAGAATTCGGAAATCAAGAGAGAGAGCACACTCAAAGTATCCCGCAAACACGAGACCGCACTCTCACCCTGCCCCGCCACTTTACACTCCTATGATAACACTAACAACACAAACTCACAATTACAAACAAACTCATTTAATCACCTTCTGCCCTAATTAAATTAACTAATTAAATTCACTAGTTTTGGAATGAAATACGGATGAGAGGAAAACAGAAGATGAATGACTTATCCTTTAGACCAACACTCACCAAGCCCGATAACTAAAACAAGGTTATTTTTTCATATAACAGGCAAAGCAAGTTGTCAGACTTTGATCTCTTCTAGATACGTTCTAGTTTTATTCCTTATCGGACTAACTCTGAATCCCTCACTAATTTTGTCCTGAATCAATTATGCAAAGTAAGTTATTTTTGGTACTTTGACTCTGAAGAGAAACGGTCAAATTCTATCCACTGAAGTAGGCTCAATTTTTGCATACCTTTCCTAATCCTAGTTTCTGCTATCGACTATATAATCCTATTTACATGAGCTTTCATTCATATTATCATATCCATTCATTAGCACTTATTAGCTTTTGATGAAGATGCAAAAAGTGTGGTCGTAATCGTGACATGTTTCCCAGTGAATAAGACACAGAATGGATTCATTATCTTTAACTTTAAGTAACTTTAAAAAATTATCAATTGAAATCATTTCCCGTTTCAGTCATTCCTTGCCAACATTCAACATTTCATATCTCATTTTCATACAAACGCTTAAACGCATGGAAAGTTTCCTGGAGTATACATAATTACACATGTTATTAAAAAAAGCATTTTTAATAGCACACTAAATGATAAAAATGTGATTTCCCCATAATCCCCATAGATGTATATATAGAAAGTTTAACTAATATCTATGGATTTTCCAGTCCGTTTTAAAGGGCCAGTGCAGTCCCATTTGCAGTTCTTGTCAGATTTTTCAGAATTTTTGAGTGACTTTGACTTTAATACAACTAATGTGAGGGGTTCAGAAAAAAAATTCGTGACTGCTAGGTTTCAAATATGTTTCACAGCTTGACCTAGATGCCATTTGACCTAATATGGATTCAAGAGACAGAAGTATATAAAGAAACAAATTCAAGTGCAACGTGTATGAATACTGACTAAAAAGTTCATTTGGACTAGCCCGTATGCAAATGGACTGAAAACTCATGCATCATGTCCGGTAACATATTACGTAGGATATAAAATGGGACCTGATTAAAAGTACATGGGAGAGACTGATTTTTTTTCCAATACATGGAGAAGCATTGGTTGTTTTTAATGTATGAACTTCACGAGTACCATATATAACTATTAAAGCTGTTTAAGTGTCTAAAATAGAGGGCCAATTGGGAACACTACCTATTTTTATGTATTTATGAGAATAATGAAAGAACTGATTGTGAGATTGGAATGGGAAGTATGGAGAAGTACGAGATTTAATCTAAATAATAACCTTGACCTGCATGAACCTTCCAAATTGACCCTCTCTAACTAAAGAGATGAGGATAAGGAGAGTTATGATAAAATAGGTCAAGAAATCCTCCGACTCATTATAAACTACGACGACAACTCCATTCAAATGGACAAGGATAAATGCCTGGACTTTCTCAACGATTTTTAATTAATTCTGAAACACGGGCCGGTTCACAGATATAGTCTTGAAAACCCGGATACGATATCTTCTCTATCTAATCTCTTAAATCGAAATGGTCAGATAGCTTAATGTCGATTGTGGAACGGATAATTCTTGAAGAGTCTTGTAATTTGTAATATTGTAATCCAATAAAAAGATATATTATTTAATGAATTACATTTTCATAACCTGTCATTCAGCAATCACATCTATAATATTATAGTCTCTCTTCATAACTTGAATAAACCGTTGCAACGCACATCAACAAAGGGTGAAACAACACGAATAGAGACTGAAAAGGGCATTTAATGTTGTTGTACGACACATGCGAGACATTTTCTATAAGATTCTCACATTTCCCCAACCATAGAGTACAGGCATATACATCGTTCAATAACACTTGACCGTACCTATCGAACGATGTAGAACACATGTACGGTTGTATTTTGCAAAAATGTGACCTTTGACCGTGCTCCCTTGACCTTTGACCTACACGGTCCTTAAACTAACTCAGCCTCCGCTGGAAGGTCATGCAGGGTTTCGTGAAAAAAGAATTTGAAAATCTCTAACCGTTCACGAATTAGAGTGCGAACGGACGGACGGACAGACGGACAGATCAAACCCATTAAAGGGTTTCACCCTTTAATAAACCGTTGCAAACGCACATCGTAAAAGGGTGAAACCTCAATAATAACACGTCAAAAATCTTTAACGTCGTTGTCTTACACGTTAGAGACGTTTTATTGAAGAATCTCACGTTTCCCCAATCATAGAGTAAAGTCATGTACATTATTAAACGGTACGTGACAGTAGCTTTGTAAAAGTTTATCATACACGTAGGGTCGCAATTTAAAAAAAAATGTGACCTTTGACCGTAAATCCTTGACCTTTGACCTACATAGCCCTCAAACGAACTTAGCCTCCGCTTGAAGGTCATAAGTGGTTTCCCGAAAAAAGAATTTGAAAATATTCAACCGTTCGTTAGTTAGAGCACGAACGGACAGACGGACAGAATGAGTGAAACCATTAAAGGGTTTCACCCTTTAATAACAAAAGGATACATTTGCATGAATATTTCGGAATTAAAGAAACGAGTTCATTGTTTTAGATTTTAGAGTGTGAAACTGTGGGTTGAAGAGCCACCTTCATCTTTTATTCGGATTGGAATAAGAGGATCTGAGTTAGTTTTTCGTAAAGACGTCAGTTAACGCTTTCAGTCCCTTCTCAGCTAAACGACCATTTAGGAACTGAACAAAAGCAGAACAAATCCAATGAATTACTTATGAATCACGACACGACTATGAAAATGAATATCCGAGCCATAGAATTATCCAAGCTCACAACAACAATTAAGTAAATAGCTCCCTAAATAAGTCCCCACCTTCTCCAATCTTTTCAAATATTTATCTCCCTAATTCTCCCCCACAGGCCGGCACTCGGAAATTAATCCCCCTCAGCAATCAGACTGAAATATGTTTCTAACCTAATTTTTTTGGAATTGTATGAAAACTATTTTTCGGTTCTAATCAATTTTAAATTAAATACAAAAAAATGACGAAAATCAACCGAATTCACAGTATTTAAAATGTATTTAGCTCTTGGAATCCATAATGTGCAAAAATGAATCTTCACTCTGAAATACATATGCAACCTTATCCATTTTAAAACTGAGAAAATGCATTCTTTATGAACTGTTACTTAAGATGTTATCAATTATTTATGCGTTAAAAACAAATGCCAAATCCTAAATAAAACCCATAAAATGACACATAACGATGTTTTAACAATCGAACCAGCTAAGCTTTTACCGATTTATTTGTAAATCAATTATTTTTTATTTCTTAATAGGAATAACAGAAGAACAGCATTTTATGATTTTTCGTTATGATTTATGATGGTTTTA
The DNA here is from genome assembly GCA_906901685.1 of Desoria tigrina. NCBI lineage: Eukaryota > Metazoa > Arthropoda > Collembola > Entomobryomorpha > Isotomidae > Desoria > Desoria tigrina. The sequence goes on from CAJQTU010000087.1 coordinate 506,124, forward strand.
CAGTTTCTACGCTGCACCTTTTTGAAACGGTTGGCATTTCATTGATAATTTAGACTAGTTTTTCTATTTCCTTTTAGTTTCGTAACTTCCAGAAAGCAGTTTTTACAATTATTCAGTTTTAAAATTATTCAATTAAATTTAAAAATAACTGCTTGACAAAGAGGTGCTGAAATGGAAATGTGTTTAAAACTCGAAAATCCAGATAATATTTTACAGATGTATAAGAGCATCACGATTTGTGGATCATAAATCCTACACGGCTCCTTTTAAATGCATAAAGTAAGAAATGTCAAGAAGGTTTTGAAATTTAAAGTATTAGAAAACAATAGTTTTGGCATTTGAACTTGAATGTAAAGGAAGGGTTTCCTGATTGTCCTGTCGTAATTGTGTCAGTAGTGTCTTATTAATGCTATTATACTATATCTCCTTCTAATCATAACAATCCCGTGTACAAATATCATTTATAACTATAAGCCATTCTCTTATAAGAAAATAACAATATCTGAACGGAACCCATACTATGATTTTATTTTATAAACCTGAAAAGGAAACCAACAAAACAAGGATTTTTCCTCTTCCTCAAAATCCAACATCTTTTAACCATTTGCGCAATTTATATTTCTAAATTACAATAACTGCTTTGCAATCTCGACCTTAAATCTTACAACTTTAAATCCGGTTTTTTTCTTTATTGGTACGAGTCCCTATGCTTCTGCTAAGCCATCAGCCAAATTCATGCAAACAAAGTTGCATATCTAGCAATTATCTAGCTATATGATTCGAATGATTAAAATTATATCATTACAGGATGCAATGGGCGATGGGATTTAGATGTAAAACTCGAGTTTTATGAACCTTTAACTATAACTATATTTTTGGAATAAAACCGAAAGTCGGACTATATAGTTTTTCATATTATATTTTGATATCACTTGTACAAAAACTGTAGTTAATAAACATCAGAAAGCAGGGTATGTATATAAAATATCCATTAAATTCATTGCGAATTTCTTGAGATCCTTCAGAGCAGAGTGAGATCGTATCTGGTTTGATTGTATAAAACAATTATTATAGGTGAGAAAAGGTCAATAGTGGTTTTTATAAACGTTTAAAATTAGAGACACAGTTCTACACCTGCTGGATAATAATGAGCTTGGAATTACTTGAATTATAATGTGTATACCAGGTACTGTATTACTGAAATAAATCCCTTCGGAGTAGTTTAACGTTCTACGGCAGGTGCTTTTTAATTATCCGTAAATATGGTAGTTAATTTCTTTAACATGGAATAAGAAGATATACTTCTAAGGCATATACATAATAGATATGACTTTTAACGAACATCATGTTAATGTTATTAAACAGAAATATTAGTTCAAATTCTGATAAAAATAAAAGGTTTATTCTCTAAACTCCGGAACGAAAACAAATGTGTATCTGGAAACTGAATCTCATAACATGTCACTCAAAAAGGTAAAAAATAGGGTTTAGGGTTTATGTATAGAATAAATGATCTCAATGACTTGGTTTCCTCAAAAGGTTGTAATTGTCCCTAAACACTCTATTATCATCAGTCTAACCATTTGGAGAGATAATTATATTCTTCTAATTTACTTTTAATTTTTAATATCCACAACCGTAACATCTTCGTCTTCGGTGGTGTGGCATTTCTATGTGAAATATTTAGAGACATGTGCGTATTTATGAATAGTGTAATAAGTTATTTTTAGTATAAAATAAAAACAAAAGTTAAAGATATTTAGTATTTGTACTCATCTAAGAAAAGGGAATATAAAATAAAAATAGAGAAATGTTCATTATGCTAGCTAAAGCTAACTATAGCCTCTTCGCTATAGATATCTCTTTCGTAATCCATTCATTCATAATTAATATTCATGAAGCCGGTCTTGGTATAAAGACATAAATAATACTATTCTCTAATCTACAACCATATTAAACCATATTATAAGCCATTTTTAGACACTATCATTTTTTCTGTCTTTTTTCCATATCCCAACCAGTCTATATATAATTCATTATCAAGTGCATTCTCACCTCACCAAATCAATCTCGAAACATCCTCATACATCATATCGATTTACCTCAACAGTTACATTTTTCTGCTACAAACAAATTTTATTATTTGGTTCTATACCGACAAAATCGAGTGCTATTATAGACTCCAGAAATATGGTTAAAAACTCTAAGTAAATGATTTGTAATTCGGATTCTAAACAATTTATATTATAATTTTAATTCATTTATAACCATATTATTTCATACAAAAGAATAAAAACAAAAAGTTCTAGATAAATCGGCGAAACGTAAGGATTTATGCTTAAAAGCATGATTTAGGACCAAAATGTTTATGTAAGTTCCAAAAAGTTAAACAAGGCATGTGCATATAGTGTCATGTAAAGTGAAAATGATCCAATAAAAACTGGGAAATCATTGCTAAAAACGTGACTTTTAAGGTTAAACCTGAACGTAATTTGTAATAACAAATAATGTAAATGAATCTGTAAAGTAATGCAAGTCTGGTAAAAAATGAAGTTAAGGAAATAAATAGAGAAATGGAGAAGCAATTAGTGGAACTATAAAACAAATCAACCACCATCCATCCCTCTACAAAGTCAACTAAGAAATCCACAAATCCCTCGCCGTCTTCAAAGGAATCTTACCTAATCACCTAATGACATCCTCCTCTCCAATTTCCAAATAACGCAAATCTAGGAATTAATCCCCACCTTCAAATGCATACATATAATCTACATTTCCAGACATCAATTTAGAGATTTGCCATATCTCGTATATGAATGAACAGCAGATGGTAATGGAATCCCACAAGCCCTGTCCGCCGATTCCAATGGGATTTCTATATCCAATCCATCTTGAGATACCTTGACATATTGTATTTTTGTATAGGATCTCATCATTTCGCTAAATCATTAGGATATTTTTGCAGATTCGTATTTCTAAGAGGAAAAAAGTGCAAACTCGTTCCAACAGCAACAGCTCCAAGTTGAAATGTCCCTTCTCTCTGTTATTATATCAAAAGGATATGAAAAAACAAGAAAAAAGAGTTAAGGAATCCACGTCCATTATAAAATATACTTATTATGTTGGCCATCCCGAACTAACCAACTCATACTTAACGATACAACTTGGATATATATCTTTTGTTGTAATGGACAGGCCAAGTTCCTTCAAGTCCGACTTCAGTTCGTGGTGGATGTTGAAATGAGACGGGATATATAGCCAAAATGTAAAAAACTGAGAATAAAAACAGAGGATGATAAGACGCTATGTTATTTGGAATATCTGTCTGTATATAATAGGAGGATGGCATGTTCAGGTTTTGTTAAATCCATGCATATTCAGATCCAAGGTCCGGTCATATCGAACTTACTTTTCAAGCCAAGTTTCCCATCATTTCTCAAATCTATTTAATTAAGAAAAATATAAGGTAAATTAAAATGAATTGGATAACAATAACGCATGTTAGTGAGCCAATTATTAAGATGAAAAAATTGTTAAATTATGTCAAATACTACATTTCGGAGGGTTGAGTAAATATATCCAGGCTTCAGGCAGGGATTTATTTCGAGATTTACGAGGTGTTTTCTCGGATAAGATATCTACGTTTCATTGTTTGATCGACCGAGTCCTTTGAACCGAATAACGAATCCCACAGTCGAATCCAATTTGCTGAACCTAACAATTAAAAAAAATACATAATCTAACTTTCAAAACTAGATTTAGAGCCATTTTAAAGTCATTTTAACAAGCAATTTATAGACAACCCTTTCGGCGGATTTAGTAGGCTGAGTATGTGAATATGTGGAATTTGACGGTACGTCGTACGTGCTTGTCTAAAGTATATTCGTTAGATATGGATGGATTCTGATATTCTGAAGAGGACTGGATCGTCATGAACAACTCATGAGAAATGCATAGATCAGTACAGGTTGTACAGGTAGAAGACGAGGTATAATATTTAATACTCGTCGGAAGATATCTAATGATGAGGATGGTCAAGCCAAAAAAGCGAACATAGCTCTCCTTCGTAAGTATAACATAAGACAGAGTTTTGAGATGATGGGCCAATAAGAATAATAGAAGTACCACATCCAGCCATAAATATTTCCAAGATGCCATGGGCTTATTAGGTTTTTAAAGTTGGATTTGTTGGTTAGAGAGATAGGCAGGTGAGGGATCTTAAACATGTTCAATCCGATCTTCTTCTCTGAAATGCTGATGCTCTAATGGAAAGGTAAAGAAGCAAAGTGAAGTAAGATAATGTATAATGGACAAGAGTTGGAGGAATCTCTTCTATGCCTCACTCAACTTGACTTTGACTTACAAAGAAAAGACTTTTCTTAAACTTCGGCCTAACTAACCATACAAGATACAAGAGAAACGAGTATTAATATTTTTACCATCAACTATCTTCTTCTTCGGTTGTTCATGATGTTAGGTTCCTCTATCAATGTTAACATTGAGACTTGAAGACAGAAAAAATCTCAAAGATCTTGAATATATAGAAGAGAAGGAGAGGTGAAGAACATCAACATCCTACAGATCCAAAGTGCATAATGCCAACAATTTTAAAATGCTCTTGAATCTTATACATGAATACGAACCACTTGGCTCTTTTTCCTAATTTTTTTTCTCTCCTCAATCCTCATCTTCGTTTTCAGAGTCGGAGTCACTTCCATCCCTTTTTCATAGTCCGTATTATAGACCAAAGAGTCTCAAGAGTGACTTTTTATCCTCCAAGCAGTCTAAAGATCCAGTCTGTTTAACGCCCTTCTTTCCGTATCTAAAATCATGAAAAATAACAGAAACTGGTGGAATAACAGGCTCAAAAATGGCATTTTCAAACATAAAATGTCAAAAATTTAACAAAAGAGATCGTATAAGACTCGAAGCGAAATACGGTAAGCTTTTTGCAAGAAAGAAGCAGGTCTGCTAATGCAAAGTTGAATTTTACGAGTGCTAGCCAACTAGATTTTTTCATAGTTGATCTGAATCATCATCCTTCTTCATCTTCATCCACCGAAATCCACATCATCTTCATACTTCGTACACATCTCCACATTTCTACAATCTAAACAATAAGATTTGCATATGCATCTTGTTCACAAGCAAGAACTACATTTCCAATTCTCAAATTGCACTCACTTTTCATATTCATCCACATAACCAAACTCTAACTGCAAACTTTACAATAACCCGATACAGACCATTATTATCATCTTATCGCTTTTAGTCATAATAATCCCAGAAATTGTCAGCGACAGGGAGCTAAAGTATCTTTCCCATCTTCTAATCTCGCATGGGATGGGAATCTGACTTTGGAAATTCACAAACCCGAGTTCCAAAGCCAGAATACGAAGAAGGAGAGAGCTTATGACTTTTTAAATACGAAATATTATAAGCTTTCCTTCTGGTTACATACTAAAATTCTAGTCATTCCTCTCTGCATCGTCAGCAACTACCAAAAAAGGTTCAACTACTGAAAGGTTGGAAAGGAAGGGACAAAGGCTCCGGTGGTCGAACCCTTATGGCCAAAAAACCCTAACCGTTCTACGAGACCCAAACTGGCCCTTATTCCTTCTTTTCAACTCAGAAGAGACCCTTATTATCCCATATTCTTTCTGAATCCAGTCCTGTTCAACCTCAAAAGGTCTTCTTCTAAACAGAACTAAAGCCGTGTTCTATGAATACAGGAAAAAGGTTCGGATTTTAGGTTCAACCGTCGGTGGTGGTGGTAATGATAGGACCCTTTTTCCCTTTTCTGAAGAATAAGGATAGAGTCCAATCTCGTTGGGTTAGTAGAATCTTGAGTCCCGTTCTTAACCTTTTTCTAAAATTTCGGATCTGAAATACATGAGGTGATGGATTAAAGACTTCTCCGATTTCTTATCATCATCATCGTCCCGAATTACTACACGTCTGTTCTGCCTGTATAAAAGAAATGAATAGTGTCATGAATAAAACAGAACTGCATTTAACACGTTTTCAAAAATATGATTAAAATAAAATGTTGTGGCTATTTTGCATATTTTACATAATAAAAATAAAAATTCTCGAATTTTGAACCGTGGATTCAGTGAACAGATGCAGATGCTTTAGTAGGAAGGGTAAGGAAACAAAGAGATTGTAGTCTAAGTCTAAAGGCTCTAATGTCCATGCAAAATAAACTTCTTTAGGGAATCATGAATTGCTAGAAGTTCTAAAGAGCGTGGAGTGGATGGAGCTTGCGAATTCGGAGTCTTTGCTTTGAGCCGTAAGTTTTGTTCTGTAGGGCTTTGACTGGTCGCAGTGGGGGTCACTGCGAAGCGGTTGTGGAGGTCGGATAGGGTTGAGTCATTTCAACTCATTTTGGATGGAATGACTGTGACGCGTTACAACTGGGACGAGAGGTGCTCCTCCGCCACTTATTCTCAATTGCTCAGGCAGTCCCTTCTTTCCTTTGCCAGGAGACCGGCTTTTTCCCGCCAACTTCACCTCAACTTTGACACATGGACGGGAAGGGGCTGACCTTGGGCCGGTGACCTTTGGCGCAGGGCCCCTCTTGGGCCCTTGAATTGACATTTATATCCTTCATCCATATTGAATAGTTGGAGAGTAGAGAAGGGAGATGATGAGAGACAGGGCAGAATAACAAGGCAGGCAAGGCAGCAGCAGAATAGGAGAGGAGCAGCTAGCAAGCAGCAGCAGCAGCAGCGGAATAGTCCATCCATGATCCTTTAGCTAGAAAAAGAGGCAGAGGCAGCAGTTTGGGCCGAAATGCTCCCTATATTATACTCTGCCCTGTTATTCGCTCTAGCGTGGAAGTAAGTAGGATGAAGTAACCTCTCCAATCCTTCTTCCCTCTCCTCATCTTCTCAAATGAAACTCTGAAACGAATGAGAGAATACAAGGAAAGTACATTTATCGAGAACGGGACAATTTACACGTACCCAATGGCCCCTCCACCATTTAGGCAAAAATATGACATTTTGGTGGCCATGCGACACGTAACTAACTAAACAGAATGAAAAAAGCATCACATTACACATTAAATGCAAATGAAGTTTGAAGTTAGTTAATAAATTGATGGATGATGGATACTTGGATACCTGATGATTGTGATTTATGAGTGATGAGGATGTGGGCATTTCCGACTCGTTGTGCCGTTCCGTCAGTTGGTCGGAGGAGTTAAATCTGAAATTAGAAATAAAAGTAGAGTTTAGTAGAGTTAAAAGTTAAAAAATAATGTGTAAATTAAATTTCGGTCGGAGATGCAGAGATGGGAGAAAAACAGGATGTTTATGTTTATGAATTTGGCGGCTGAAGTATGTTTACTTTTGGTGGGCGAATGGTGAATGAGGGTGGGGTAGTTGTCATGCGCAGAGGCAGCCTTCACATCCCACGCTCTTCTTTGTGTCCAGTACTCTGCAGATGCGGCGGGAGGTTGGACATCTTTTTTAAATACCAGCCAGCAGCTTACATTTTTATTTCTAACTCATTTCACATTTTTATTTATTGTTTTTTATTGTTTTTTATTCAGAATTTCGGAAATTTATTCTTCTCCTTCCCGCAAACTGCAACTCCAAAGGCTAACCTTCCCTTCAACCAACCTCAATCAACAATCCAAGCGGAACCTTCAATTATTCAAGGTTTTTTGTTTATTTTTCATTGCATTTTTATGAGTATTGAGTATTATGAGTCATCTGTCATCATTTTTTGTTTTTGGTTATTTTGTATTTTGTATTTAAAAAAATTATTTGTATTTTATTTTGTATTTCTGTTTTTCTGCATCATCGGGAATTCTTATTGCTTGTATATCTATCGTGCCGTTCCTGCATGTGGCATGCAATGCCTCGGTGCTCTGACACTGTACACAGTCAACAGTGCACCGTGTACACTTGTATGCACTGCACACTGCACTGCACTGCACACTGTGCACTGCATGACAAACTGTGTGCATCATATGTGCAGTGTGTGGTGTGTGTGTGTGTCATGCCATCCATGCATATGTGCATTCATTTCACATTCATTGTGTAAATCAATTTGCAATTCAAACTTTGAACTTTAAATTCGAAATTACATATGCTTTATTAATTTATTTATGGAACAGGAAAAGATCTTCACTTCATGCAATTCTGCATCCTGTCCATGTGCCCTGGTTGTGAGTTGTGACCTGCTGCTGACCTGCCTGTGGCTTCGGTTCGGACACCTTGCTTCTTGTAGACTGCGGATGGAATGTAGGACTTGTAGGTGAAACTGAACAACTGAACATGTGACATAATTATGACAAATATCAGATTTATCTAATGAATTTGGTTTTTTTAATATCGTGAACTATGCTTTGTTTGTCCAGATTGTTCATGGGGAGAATGAAGTGAAGGGGAAGTTTCATGTTCCTGAAATAATCGGAGAAGGAGTTGAATCATGACAGAATGTAGTATTACAGCATTAGAGAGAAGTTTCTATCGTGTTGGTTAGGTCTCTCAGCAGCAGAGCAAAAGCAAGTTTTGTATGTTGAGTATTTTGGTTGACGGTGGCGGAGGGATACAGTCAGTGTTTCCCCTTATCATTCTCTATGTGCTTATCCTCTTCTACTTTTGCCTCTACATGTTCATGCCAACCAATTTCAAAGCAGAGAGTATTTTATTCCATCCTTTTTTCCTATATACAGAGACTAGAGAGAAGAGAGGGAATGACGGGAATATGGCAGAAGAACGAAGCAGTAGGGAACCAAATGGCCAAACAACTCGAGACTCTAAAGGCTGTGAGACTTTCAAAGAGTGCAAATAGAGGTGGCTTCCTCACAAATCAAAATCAGCCACCATACAACCACTGGCTCACAATATTAAAAAAACATTAAATAGGATTTCAAAATTTATTCAGCAAAGAATAAAGCGGAGGAAAGGAGACGTCAACTAACGTCAAGTGTGTTAAAAATATTGAATACAGTCCTCCCTTGTAAGGCTCGAATTACTAAATACATCATTACTTGTCTCTTCGTTGTGCATTGTAGAAAATATATATTTCTAATAGTTGTTCGTGGTGGTCTGGTGATAAAGTTCAAAATTTCTTGTGATTTTGTGATTTTTCAGAAATATTTGAGTGAATCGGACACGAGTTTGATAACATTTTCTACACTGGAAGGCTGATTATTCTGGACAAGGAAACTAAAGTACTGGATTTGTGATTTGGATTGTTTTTTGAAACATAATTTCTTGGACGATGGAGAATTTTTACAGTGCCAGTGACATGCACCTTCTTATGCGCCAATAGTAAGGTTTTAGAAGTTACTAATGCAGTTTAAGTACTTCTCCATTTTTAACGCTTACTTGGCAAATGGAATGAAATGAAATTCTTCTGGATCATTTTTGTTCAAAATCCTCCTAACCTTAGGGTTTAGGGGATGAGGTCAAAGGTTGTTCGTACTTGTATGTTCTTGAGGGTGGATTTATTTGTGCTGGTAGTGGGAGAGGTAAAAAGCAGTTGGATGGAGTGAGTTTGTGTAGAATTGTATGTATGTAGAACCAGCAGAGAAGACTCCATTTTTACGGGAGACGAAGGCACCAGAATATACAAGGAATACAGCAGAGAGAGAGAGAAGTGTAAAGCTACGAAAAAGGGAAGGAGTTTTCCATCCAGAATCGAAAAAATTAAGCTTTTTCGTTTTTTTTAAATATATATTTTGTCAGAAAATTATGCGTTGTCTTTCTCCATATTGGTCAATGGAGCCAAAACCACTGCTGTTTTTTAGGTGTGGTTGTTCTCATTGTTATCATATTGTTTCTAAATGTAATGGTGTTAGTTCAAGGTTTTCGAATTTCGAAAAGTTTTCTACGAAATGATCGTGTGGAAAGTGTCCATTCTGGATGTGTACGGTTTCTTGTGACTAGTAAATCTGAAAGAAAACAAAACGAGGAGACGGAGGCTCTGTGGCTGAGAGAAAATATAAAATATGATGGCCACGGCTCCTCAGGCGGAGACGCCAAAGTTAAATTGTGATAATTCAAATAATAGTAATAGTGGAACTAAGTCCTCCCTCGTTAATGGGGTCACAGACCACTCTCCGGGTGACTTCACAAATTCCTCCTCAGCTCCAGGACCAGAGACACACAACAATAATAGTCATAATGCTATGAAACAGCAAGACGGGTTTAATAATCGACCTTTTAATCCGTATGAACAACAGCAACAACAAAACCATCGAATGAACTCTTCGGGGCCTAACAGCCACGGAGGTCACGATAAACCTGGAATGGCTGAGAATCCACCCGAAGGTCAACAGCAGCATTACCCTCCACCACCTCCACATCAGTATCAATATCCGCCTTATAGAACGGGATATGAACAACCCCCACAGCAGCAACCAGGTCCACATCATAATAATGCACCTGATCAGCAACATCCAGGTTATCAACACCCTGGATATCCCCCTCAACCTCCGCCCATGAGGTTTCCCGGTATGTCCTCCCATATTGATGAGTTTTGTCGACGAGTTAGAAAAATAGAAAATATCGGTAGAATAAGTAGAATTAATTCAATTAATCTAGAAACTACATAAAACTAAAAGTAATTCGGAATTGGACATTGAGATCTAAATGCAACGAAAAGTCCTTGTCCTTGAAGTCTTGATTTATTTTGCATTGCAGGAAAGCCAATGCCCGGGGGACCAAGTGGAGGTCAACAGCCACAAGCACCGCCTGGTCATGGATACCCGCCTGGACAATTGCGGGCAAATTATGGGAGTTCCCCTGCCGGGGGGATGACGGGTCAAAGCATATCTCAACCCAGTGGGCCAACTCCGACGCTAAATCAGTTACTGCAATCTTCAGGTGGTGCTAACGCTGGTGCTAGTGGTTCCACTCCCCCTCATCGATATCCACCTCCTCCCACTGGATATGAACATTCGGGCTATAATGTCCCCCCTCATAGTAAGTCTGAATACACCCCTGGACCAACTGGATGGCCGCCTCCTCCAAGTAATCGGCCACCAGTCAATTCCTATGGTCATCCTCCTCCCTTTCAGCAGCAACAGCAACCTATATATCGACAGGTAAGTATTTGATATGATACATTTGATCCGGAAACGCGAAAAAATTACATTTAATTACATTTGGTGGCTCAGGGGCTGCAAAGGTCATCATCATGACTAAAACTAACTCGTTTGTATCAACAAGTGCATCATCGTTATTTTACGATGTCTTGAACGACAATTTGATGACATTTTGACAGAAGTTGACTTTGACATTTAGTTAGCTCTGAAAGGACGAGTCTCTAGAGAGACTAATAGGTTAATTAGGGGTTGAGTGTGCATAAAGGATAAAGAATGTTGAGGCAGATTCGGGTGTGAATCCTTCATGGATGTGGATGGATCTGTCCTGGTTCGCGGTGACGTACATGTGTTTTTATTCTTCCGACTTTTGCTTTGTCTCCTTGTCTCGAATGCATGTATATTCTATATAGATATGCCTACTCCTCTACTATTATATGTAAGTCACAGATTTTTTGAGATCTCTGGAAAAGTTTTTACGATCATTGAGTCATTCCGTTGTAGAGGTTGTGGTCCGTCGGGAAGATCCCTCAATTGAAATCTGTAGAGACGTAGAGAGAGCACGTGTCTCCAGAAATCCGGCTCTGAGCCTTCCCTTTTCAAAACTCAAACAGTCCCCTTCATTCATTCCAGTCTTCTTTATAAATGTCTCATCAATTACTTGGCTTTGTATTCCTTTCAGACGATTATTGACACGACCGGACAAGATTTCAATTCCCAACAAAAGTAACTCGAGTAATATGCATTTATTGGAAAAAGAAGAATAGATGGATTGGATATTGGATAGGTTAAGTAGAGGAACTTGTTTTGATGTTTCCACTCTGTTTATTTTTATGTACCTTCATGAATATCTGATTAAATTTGAAATGGGTCGAATTTCAGATTTGCATAACAAGAGAATAATGAGAGAGGAGATGCCGGTTTTTGAAGGATTTGAGGTTGAGGCATTTCAGTAGTGGCTGTCAATGTCAATAGAACAAATGTGAATGTATACCGAGTCAATAGCCCACAAGCAACGATTCAACTAATTGGACTATTGGACACACATGAGAAAATAACACAATATTGAATATGGTATAGTAGATAACCATAACAGATAACTGTAGATTATTATAGACTCCTTGATTGTTTCTGCATTAAAGTTAAAATAAAATCAAGGACACTTGGATCTCGATACTCTTGCCAATTTGACATCTGGGAAATGACAAGTGTATTATTTTTCTTGATGATTTGTTGGATGTGACAGGTTATGGTTAGGCTAGGTTGAATTCTGCTCTGTATACAAACAAAGTCTGCATATTTTAATTTAATTGCGAGAGGGGAACTTTGTTGTTGGAGTAAATGAGTTTGTTTAATAAAGTAGTGGTTTTAATTGCTGGATGCGTGATGTTTTGATATTGGGAATTGGTAATGGAATAAGTCTACCAGTGTTATGATTCCAATTACTGAATTACTACAATTTCTTAGAGAGGTTATTTTTTATATTGAGTTCCTAACTCGTTTGCTTTTCAGAGTGGAGTCACGCTATATACGCAATGCCTTTGTAAAATAGTAATATTATTTCTGAAAGGATCGAGTATATGAATGAAAAACAACACGTTGTGGCGTTTTACTGTTTTATACTCGACTGGAATGCTTAATTAATTATTCATCCTTGCAATTGCCATTATTTTATGGGTTCTGATTTATGATCGTGACATCGTGAGGCTTCTGCACTCTCTTTAAACTGACTGAATTAAAAATAAAAATTAGTGGCTCAAGTTAGTTGGTACACATCGACATCACTATCACAAGGAAATTCAAGGAATTGTAGAGTTGTACGATATGTTACAGCGATAATCATATAGGCATACAATAAATTATTACTTTAAAAGAAACAACAAGATGTTTGGGAATTCAATTAATTAAATATTAGTTAGTGGTTGACGTAAATATAAAGAGTGATTTGACAGTCCTAAAGTCATTACTACTGCTTTATCCTCGTTGACTCACCGGGTAAAACTCATTTGTGATTTCGTCCTCTTTTCCATTTTAATTTTTTGGTTGAACTTTCCTCAAGGCCAATATCATTAAGTGACGTTCTGAAACATAATTTTTAAATTTGTACATGAATGATCAATGACAAAAGGATATAAATAAATAAATAAATAATAATTATAAAAATATACATTTTCACAGATCTTGTTGGTAGAATCTCCTCCTGGGCTAATGGCATTAAAGAAGAATGATTATTAATGATGATGATGATGATGATGAGGAAATTGAATTAAATGAGGGTTGGATATGATGAGTCAGATTCATATCGATATCCTTCTTGTTCTTGCTCATATCCCATACCTCATGTTTTCTACGAGTCTGTAAAATGTAAATAAGTTTGGTATAAGTTGAGACTGGATTTATTAGAGAGATAATAGTTGAGTCAAAATGAAGAATGGAGACGATCTGTCTAGAGAAATGGAAAGGGGTTTCCCCAAAACTATTAAACTATTTTAATCATTATATTACAACTTGTCTACAGACTATAAAGTAAGTGAAGTATTTGGTATTTCTACTAAATCTACTGAAATAATTATTATATCATCCTGTTTCTATATACAGGTTTTATTTTTATATGGACTCGAACTATCATTTATTTTGGAAACACGTATCTATATATAGTTCCTACATTTAAAGGAACTCGGTCCGTATTTTGAAGTGGACGAAGAATGAACACCTTTTCCTCAACTTATAATCACACGTTATGTTTATGTATATAGGTCTATAATATCCTATCGTTTGTACGTAAATATTGTTTTCTGTATTTCGTTGGAGGTATAGCATAGGCAGCCATAATTAGAGTCTTACGAGACGGAGATCTTGACCTACTCCTTCATTTCCTTTTATTAAGACATTACGACTATCCCCACCACCACTTTCCAATGCAAGGTTTGAATTTACTTCAACTTTTAGAGTTGATGTAACAACGACGAGGGTGGATGAGTCGGATTATTATTTGGAATTAGAAATACGGATTTACTTCAACTTCTGATTTCATTCAAAAGTAAAGTCGTGTTTTTATTTAAGTTAGTTAAAGTGTTAAAACGGAGACCATCAGTCAGAGACCATTACCATTTCTATTATTAGAGCAGAGAGCAGCTATTGAATTCGTGTCGCTGATTCAGTCATTTTGCATTAAAATTATGTAGTTTTTTTTTTATTATAATGTTAAATTGTAAGATGTTTTAGTAATTGGTTGTAAATGCAAGTTCCACTACTTGAAAGCATGGACATGGAGTGTATGGAATGAAAAATGACCCTTGAACCCTATTCATAGTGACTGACTTGGATGTGTTTGTCTGTTGGGTTGACCCAGTTCTTGATCGTGTCCAGAGTTGGGATAGGAGAGGAGTTTATTCGGTCAATAAGGGTCTTTAGTCTTTGGCCAGTGCCAACAGTTCCAGTATTATTCCCATTAATGATTACCCTAATCCCTAATCATCTTGTTGCGTGTATTCCTCTATATGTGCATATCTGTATCGGAAGTGCATTTGATTTGAAAGGGCAGGGAGGGATTTTAATTGATTCTAGCCTTGATTAAAATAAAATATACATATGGATATGATGACAATCTTGAATCTCTTGAATCTAAAATCTAATATGCTTTTTGACTGCAATGCATTGGTCATTGATTGATATTATTAAATTTAGACCTCTTTACTTGCCTTGTACTAGCTACAACGACTACTAGACTGATATATTGCCTATATGACGATATGAAGATGTCCTTGTCCTTGTAGTTGTAAGTTGTCGGGTAGTAAATAAAAGGCGTTTTTATAAGTAAATACAAAAGTGTTGGTAGTTGTGGGTTGATGCGATTTGATGTGTATGGGAATAAGAATAAAATTGTGTATGTGAATTAATTAGAGTGTCGTGTGTGTCTGGGTGGCCTGAATGAATTGTAACTATTGTAAGACATGAATGGGTGACTGGAGCTGGTAAATATTCCGCTGGATTCTGTGGACGGAGAAAGTGGTGAAAGTGGCACGTGGGAATTACACGCTCTCTCCTTTTTATTCCCCACCCTCACTCACATATTTCAACTCTTTCACTCTACACAACACTCCTCATCACTGCTCACAAGAACAGCCAAACACATTTTATAATTATTATTTATTATCAAAAAAACATATTTATCTATCACCTTGATAGCGATGGCACATGAAAATAGTGTATAGGAACTAAATGGGAACGAGTCCTGTCAATCCTAAATCGTTACAGCCAACAGGCTCATTAAAATGATATCAAGTCAAAAGAAAGAATAGTCAGAAGATGGGAATGATGGGATGTACTGTTTACTGTTAGTATTAATTAAGTTAGTAATTTAGTAAGCTGTAATAGTAAGTCGGGGTCCGGACTCAACTGAATCCAAATCAAATCCCGAGAAAAGATAAAGCCATAATAAATCTCACACGTGTATTCTTTATGGAATTTGACGGGAATTATTTGTATTTGTTTGTATGCTTTTTACGTTTTTATATATGATGTAAATTGAAGATTATGAGTAGTACTGTTTGTACATGTAGTGAATTACTAGTAGTAATAGTAGTGGTGGAATGTAAAGGGTGCTGATAAATAAAACTACTATAAAAGGTTTCATTGATAAAAATTGGCCTGATAGGAAATAGGATAGTGAAAGAAATGGAATAGGATATGGACGTGTGGTAAAAGGCTATATAGGGTAGTGGCCTGAAATGTTTACACTTATTTTTATATATATATAGTAAAGTAAGTGAAGAGAGGAGATTTATTAGTCATTAGTTGGGAATTTGGGAAAGTAGTTTAGTTGGATATGGTGCTACTAATTTATATACCGAAAGTTGGGATATCCGAATTTCGGATTCGTTCTGATTTCGGCACCTTATGTAAATTGTCCTTGTCTGTTAAAGTTTCCGTAAGAAGGGACATTGAATAAAATAGAATAGGAGACGAGACAAGGGAGATTTGTAAGAATTTGTTGATAGGTTGACGAAGAAGAATATCAGATCTGCTTGTTCCCGATGAATCTCATGAACTGACATTGTGAGTGGACTAACAAGAAAAACTTGTCAGGTGTTCAACCCGATGTTTCAAAACTAGGTTGGACGCAAAATCTAAACGAGGATTTTCTATGGGAAAGGGAATCGCTGAAATACCGCTCGCGTCATGATGACCTTCCCACAGACAGATTTTACTATGTCAAAACGATTTTAGTCACCGATAGTTAATAGTTGCAATGTTAAAGTTTCATTATTTTAGCTCCTCTTTCATATTATGAAACACGTTTGAAAAAAATCGGGGTTGAACAACTGACAAGGTTCCCTCGTTGTAAGAATAAGAGGTAGTTTAGTTGGGGATACGTGATGTTAGTTATATGGTATTGGATAATTATTGGGACTTGAAGTCCTTGTTAAAGTAGTGTGTAATTCTAATTGGTGATGGTATATATGGGATGGAGAAAGTGGTGTTTTTTGGGACTGAATTCCCCTCCTAGGGAGTGAGGGAGGGAGGGTAGGAGAGGCGGGTGTTGGGGCTGGGAGTGGATCGATACTTTCACTTTCCCTCACCACTTTCCCCTTCCTCCATCCCTCCATCCTCTATCTCTAGTGCAGAATTACATGCACTTGGACCAAGGTCCCTTTCACCGACACAATACACAATCTACGGAAGAGGAACAGAGTTACAGTACTCAACCCTTCAATCACATACAAACTACAATCTACAGCCTAGATTTCTCATTAAATACCAATTCATTAATAGATTTAGGATATCAGAATAAACTGATCAATATATTTCATCTGGGATGTTCATGTTGGGGAAGTCAGACGGACTCATCTTCTCCTGACTCAGGCATCCCTTCTTGTTTTTGCAAATGACAATCATTTTAGAAGAATTGCTCATTTTATTTTACTAATTTATAACTTTCTGTTTCAATTAAATTTAAAGGAAAGATTTATTATAGATTCAGATTTCAGATGATGAGACCATGAAATTGTTTTTCCTCAATTGGTCTTCAAACAAGTTGGGAGTAGAAGAGGGGATTAGCTAATTATTCCGTGGACAATGATCCCTCAATAGATGAATAGATGATGGAGTGGAGACAGAAGGGAGGACTTGACGACTTGATTCCCCGAATTCCTCTTTTTATTTACCATTTTGGAAGGCAGCCAACAAAATGCAGTTGTTATTGTTGTATCATTATTGCTAAATGATTACATTTCTTCGACCTTCCTTCCCTCAATATATTCTTACGTACGCATTATAGCTCTTATCCTCTTTTCCCCGGGTTAGACATATTTTTATTAGTATTCATCGGATCACATGTACTTTAATGACATTATTGACGAGCTAAACGCCTATATAGACAAAGATATACATTAGGTGCCTTTTGCCTATAGACGTCTAGACGGAATAAAAAGTAAACGCACGAGACTTGATAAATTGAATGAGATGATGACGCCTTGGGCAACTCGTGAATGAATTATAGGGATTCTCTAAAGACGAGAAGATTTTCGATTGATAAGTTGATGGTAGGACAAGACGCCCGTTCTAATAGCTCATAATTATGATAAATAATGGTGCTTTGAGAATGATGAGACTTTAAGTTTAACGGCATTAATTAATGGCTGGCTGGAAATCTGGAACTGAACGATCACAGATCACACCTAACTTTTCTAAAATCCTTCAAATAAATCACAAGTAACCGATCTTACGACCTCAGACTTTTGTCAACATATAAACAAGGACACGTGTAAGATTGGTTGCATTTTTAAGCAACCATGATCCTCATTCAGAACTAATTATTTAGTAATTCTAATAATTATTCAATTGTTCGTTGTGAGGGAGAAAGGAGTCCGTTTCTGAGTTTGAACGTGCAGGATGTAGTTAGTCAGTAGTTGGTTGGGTTACTCTAGCTAGGAAAGTAAAAAATGCAGTGCCCGGGTGCACCTGGTTCGGATACAGGCTGTTCGTTATTAAATATGAACACTGGAATTGCAACAATAATTGCATGACCATATTTATATTTTACGAGTTGGCGTGAAACGAAAATAGGCACGAGTTTCCTTTCAATCACTCACCTCAACGAGCTGTTAATATTTAATTGACTTTATCTGACAAACTCTCAATCTGACTGACTGACTGGGACAAGGGATTTGAAATTTCTATAGTATACACAAGTTGCATTTTTCCATCACTGTATCTTGTATATTAAAGTTATTGTTTAAATTGCAGAGTACACCAGGAGGAGGAAGTAGAAGTGGGGGTGGTAGCGGTGGGGGTCCGCCAGGTCCACCGCAACAACACCCTGGTCAGCCCTACTACCCACAACAAGGGGGAGGGGGTATGCATCACCCCGGAGGGGGCTACCCCCCTCCGCCCTCGCAGTCACCTCACTACCCTCCGCCTCACCCTGCTCAACAAAGATATCCCAGTCCTGGGCCTGGAATGAGACCCAACGACAACCAACCGCCTTCACATTATCCTGGTCAACTCCCCTCCGTAAGTAGAACCTCAAAAATACCCTCAACATTTATTTCCAATACGATCTTAACTCTCTTACTTTTAATTGTTTCTCATTTTAAGAATAATATGTCGATAATGCTTCTTAAAGAAATGGTATGGTGGCTTTAAAGCAACTACGAAGTTTACAAAATAAATCCAGATTGAACTTTTAGACTCGCCGATGATGTTTAAATCGATTATCGCTTTCTATCGACACAATTTGACCCAAAGAAGAGTACATGCGTATCTGTATGTTTACGTAATAAATTAATTATCTTTGGTCTCGTAGCGGTGAGATAAATATAAAAGTGGTGGGTTGAATGACTCCATAGATTCATATAAAAAAGAGCAAGAACAGGATATAAATAATCATTTCCTTCAGAGCTGACTTGACCTAACTATTATAAAAGCTATTAAAAAGGATGTAAAAATAGTACAGGAGGGTTTTTTTTGTGGTTTGGTCCGCATGGTGTTATTACTACTTTATCATTATATTGTAACTACTACTCTTCAGCTGTTCTTTCTGTTAGTTAGATTATTGATATGAGATAAGAGATAATAATTTACTATGTATATGGTTTTTTTATTTCAAAGTTTCAGTATAAGTCTGACCTCTAAATGCGTAAATGGGATTTGTTGAATGGTTGGTTGGCTGGTTGTTGTTGATACTGTTCTTTTAGTGTTATGTTAATGTAAGACAGAGAGACGGAAAGTGAGATTAGGTAAAAGTAAAGCTAAAAAACTCGGTGCATTTGGTGAGATTTGTGACAGGGAGTAAACAGAGCTGACCTTCCATAACTTATTGACTCTTCTATAATGAAATGAATCCTTCGTTTTTTACAACTGGGTTCTGCGTTTATTTCGGTTGTATTTTTTTCCTTTAGTTGCTCTTATTGTACGAGTTGGAATAGTTGGAAATGTTGGAATGTAGAATATGGTTGTAATGTTCTAAACAAGCTCTGTCGGGTCGGGTTTGTTTTGGAGATGTGTTAAATATCTATGTTTTGGGGTCTTTTGTACAAAGTACTTTAGTTGCAAGTTTTGTAATTACCCCAGAGAAGAGTTCAAGTTGTTAAAAGTTCTGCCAGTATAGACCAAAGACCACCATACCATGCACCACGTAAATTGTAAATATATATTTCCGAGTAATGAGCTCTATATTAATCGTGTTGTACTGATGAGATAAGATTATATAGATCTAAAATGAATTTCCATAGGTTAAAATGAAATAAAATGATGGTTTTATTCGAGAGACGCTGGACAAAGCGTACTAATATATGATCCGTATTTCGTATGAGTTGTAGAACTTGTAGCCTTGTAGGTTAGTCCCTTCCGGGTTTCTGGCATTAAAATCAGGGATGGTAAGGTAGAGTTGACAAGTGTGTAAAGAAGCCGGTGACCGTTGCGGCCGGTTGCGGTGGTTAGGTTAGGACTTAAAAAATGGTTCATTTCATTCATAGGTTCATATGCAAGGTTATTCTGAATTCTGATTTATCCCCGCTACCCGGACAAAAGGAAGATTGGAAAGATGAATGATCGGATGTACCTTTTTCAATTTGTCTCCCTATATTTCATATATTTCCGATTTTATAAATATATTTATAGGCTGACGGAGGCTGAAGGTATTGGGGTTTGATAGGTGTCTAGTTGTCTAGTGGAGTAGATGGAATTTAGATGAATGGATTTTGTTGGTTGACCGAGATGTTCCATAAAATAAATATCCTTTACCTTCCTTACAGCAAGTCCCGTTTCCCTCAACTTGGACGGACCATCTCTACCACCACCACCACCAGGAGCAGGACCATAAAATAAAATGTATTCTTTGGTTGGGTCTCTAGAGATTGAACTGGAAATGAATTGGTGGTATGGTGGTGGTGGTGGTAGTAGAGACAGACCTTGTAGAAGAATTTGTGAAAAATCCACGTGCTCCAGTTCCTTTTTTGAAGTCTTAAAGGAAAGTGTGTAGAGAAAGTAGAGAAAGTAAAGGAAGGACTTGTAGTACTATCAACAAGGACGATGCTATAAATAAGCTCCAGAGTCGAGTGTCTACTTGATAGTATTTTACATTCAGGGTTGCATACGTTATCGATTTTTACTTGCAAAGAAAGGCTTGGAGCAGATATTATTACCCAACATCTTAGAATGCCACCAAGGCTTATTGTAAATTGAAACCTCGGCACTTGCACTGTTGCACTACCAACATCTTCATGGACTTTGTTTCCCGTTTGAGCATAACCGGAACATAGAGATTTCATTATGAATATGATGATGGGTTTAGTAGTGTAGAATGGCATAGATATTGGGAATTATCCACCTTCAATAATAATATACTAAGGGGAAAGGCCATGTGTGAATAATAATGACATCGATTTAACTGCCTTTGACGAATGGATTTATTATGCATGCAATTGCAAGTATGTATTTATAGTTTTAGAATGAAAGAGGAATGTAATGTTTTTGTGTGCTTTTTAACTCGTTTCCAACGTTGAATGGGAACTTTCTCGTCTTTCTCCCTTTCCTTTCTTGTATTTCTTTTCTAATCTTAAGTTCCAAATACTTTTAAAAAGTACATACTGATTTTTATTTAATCTCGATAATGGTCCTAATGATGTTCGGTATATTGGCAGAAGTTAGAAATGGATACAATTATAATGAAAAGTGTTGTGGTAGGTCAGTTGCATTTGCAGTTGGATTTTTTTCGAGGGGAAATAGATTCATGAGATGATGATGGTTGGTTGGTCGTGGTGAGAGATAGTAACTTTTTTTATCGTCATTATTTATTATTGCCCTTTTTCTACATCTCTACATGGACGATGACGACGAAATGGCCTTCGACACAACTTGCGTAACATTGTAGGATTTGTTTCATTCTGGAATAGAAAATAATAGATAGATCTAGTCTAAAGACGACGGGAATGCAGACACGTGTTTTGAATTCAGCTGACTTGATTAACTTAACGAATTAGTCATTCTACCTGGATACTTTGTAACATACTATTGTAACGCCTGGAATCTTATAATAGGATCTAGGATCTTCTTTTTAGTTTTTGTCATTATTAGAGACAAGGCATCAGACATGAGACAATGAGATACACTCAATAAAGAACTGTTGACTGCGTGACGTATGATTAATTTAATTGTAAAGCAGGAATAGCAGGAGCAGGATGTATGATATTATTTGTATTAAATTGTTTTTTTGTTATGATAATAGGATTCCTTATGCTCCCGATCATTTAAATTTTATGATTAAGTGATTGATCACGCTAAACGCTATTAAATTCCGGATACGGATTTACATGGAAAGAGAAAGAGAGAGCCTATATTGTATTGCACCAAAAAACTCAGAAGATATCATTTTGACTTGATCCTCAATAAAAAAATGCTATTATTCATAAACATAAATATTGGCATCATTGGGAATTAAAATATTGGCCACATTGACCATTGAGAGGAGCTAAAAAGTGTAAACACAAACAGGGGTGATGTCGATTAATTTAATGTGGTTTAAAAAAATGCAGAGACAGACGTCAATTTAATTGAGTTATCTACTATACCATATATACATATATATTAGCTTAGCTGTTGCTGTATAAATTAAATAGTAAAGTGGTGGTGGGTTGGTATTGATTAGGAATAAATTCATAAAATCCTTGTTATCTTATGTGAATTGTTGTTTAGTAATTTTGGTACTATAATTGTACGTAATAGTATGAATGGTAATAGAGATGGAATGATAATGAAACTACAAGGTCTCTATATTTTCTGAAAGAGTGAGTGAACTCTCATGATAACAACAACAAATAATTAATAATACTGTTATTGTATAATCCGAAATAGTATATATCCATGTGTAGAGTGTAGACTGCAACCTTAATTAATGAATTTTAATCGACCTTGCTGAGTTGTTGTTTTGAATGTTTTGTTACAGAATAATACGAAATGCAATAGGATACTAAATAGCTAATATGGTTCCTTCTATCTGAACTTGTTTAAGTTTTGTCTTTGTCCTTTTAGTTTTGTTTACGAACCGGTGTGCGGTAAGGTACATAAAGTTAAGGTTAGATAGGGAAAGTAAATTTTGATGAAAGAGAGACAGGTGCCATTTTTAGTCTCTGCTGGCAAAGTTTAATAATACTATAATATGATATAACAATTTGAACTTTAGAACGAATAATTGAGTTTAATGGGTTGTGAGCACGAGGCATGTGTTATGTTTCCAGGTTTTCATTTAGTCATTTTATTAATTTTATATAGGATTCATGTCTGAATGAAGGTTGAAAGACTCTGAAAGTTGCTAATGAGGCAAAGGATAGGTTATGGTTGTGATGATGAACCTGGAAAGGAAAAGTAAGAGTGAATTGTTGAGGCTTTAAAAGAGGGACGCTGCGCTCCAAGCTCTTGTGCCAGAAAATATTTTTTTCTGGTCGTGTCTTTGCTACAACGAGGAATGCCGTACGGGCTGCCTCAACCTCAACGACTAATTGGAATGTTTATCTGATTTTTATGTGTTTTGTTGTTGTCTGAATAGGGAATGGGTGCGGAGTCAAGTGGCCTTCCACCTAATATGTCGACGAGTAATTCGGAAGGAGGTCAAAAGTCAACGCCGCCACCCTCACCCTCATTGGCTCAACAGGGGATGAATCATGCACAAAATAATCCGACGTCTCCTCAACAATCACCAAGGTCGACACCTCATCCCCCATCATCATCCTCTTCCTCGTCGGCACCCAACAACAATTGTCCACCTCCGAATTCTCCGTCGCATCGACCACAAGGCTCATCTCCTTCCAATAGTTACCCTCCTCCGCCGGATGTAGGGGTATGTTATTCAAAGATAATTGCTTATCCTTACTTTTATCTACCTTTATTATCATTATGAGTGACCAAAAGTATGAGAGGACCTTTTACTGTGTGGCAACACGTGCTTATTTACATTTCAGAGATTTTATCAGTTCGAGAAGCTTTGTAGTGACAAGAATAACAAGATATATACAAAACTCGTCGCGCTGAATTTGGAAAAATACGGATCGTCATCATCAGTGACTCTTGAATGTCAAAATTACAAATGATTGTCCATCAATCAGCGAAAAATCTACGTTGATAACACGTATGGCTGATGTTGAAGAAAAAGAAAAAAATAAGTCTGTATCTTGTCAATCTGTTCTTACAGATTTGACTTAATAAGTAAGATGAAAGAAAGGGAAACTGTTTTAGGCGGGTTGGCAGTCGATTGAGCTTAGATTGGTAAATTGATATTGTGAGCCATGGATGTAATATTGTAGGGACTAGGGAGACCCCATAGGATGTTAGTGTTGTCTAATTGACAATGACCGGCTTCTGAGTTGGGTTGTACAAGTTCCTGTTAGCCGGTTTAAAGAATCACGAGGGAAGTATCACGATATTGGTAGGTGGTATGGAATCCAGGACGGCAAATAATAAGATTTGTGTCGTATATATTTCATAGAAAATGCAAGTATAAAAGATTTGAGTTTATGGCTTTATATTTTAGTGATAGTTTCTGTTTTTGATGTGGTTGGATGTTATAACTTAGTGAATTCGGAAAAGCGTTTGGCTATTAGGCGTTCGCATTAGAAAGGATGATGTGTAAGAATTGTTAATGATGGACCCAAGGGGAATTGTCGAATGGAAATGTCATGCCTGAACTGTAATAATGATGATGGGTGAAAGATAGAGAATGTTTTTTTTAATAGAAGGCCGGGTAGATGAAGAGTCGAAGGCAGTAGTAGCAGTGGAGTATATAAAAGTGGTGATGAAGTAAGGCTTAGAGGCAGACAGACTTGTCTCTGATTAGAAATTGATTGTTCAGTCCATTTCCCGAACCTTTCCCCATTCTTGTGACCTATTGATTTCGTGCAGTTTTATCGCCTTTCCCTTTACTATCTCTTAAAGTCCCTTACTTCTTGTTCTGAGAGGTCTGAGACATACCTAGATGAAATCCTATGTCTGATTGTCTGTTTAGGATCGTACCGAAAGAATTTTTAGAAAGTATTTGGGAAATCATATCATACGAGTAAAAGGGTTCCATATTTTCCAAAAATTTTAAAAACATTTCTTCAAGACGATTTCGAAGAACAGTGTTTGTGATTGACCAGAAGAATCGGGACTGTTACCGCCGCTGTTGTTATTCTTGTAGTTTTAGTCTCGAGTATTTTGATTATATAGAATCGAATGTCTGTTTGTTGGTAGTTTCAGAGACGGTTTAGTCAGAGGTGCATTAGTAACATGGGAAATGGAAGGCTGTGTGGGGAAGTTGGAAATGTTATAGAATGGAGTTTAGAGTTGGTTTTGCCAGTATATATGTGCCAGCTTTCTGGTGTGTAAGGAAAGGACACATTGAAGTGAAGCAGCGGCTTTGAGATGGCTGGTGGTAGGTTGGGATAGTTGGTGGTTGATCGACCTCTCTCGCCTCCTACGTCACATCCAACAGTCTTAGCATTGGGGATGAATATTTGTTCTGAAAATTCGGAGATTTGATGTAAAATTCGGGAAAGTGAAGAGGGAGATGGGGACTGAAATTGGGAAGATATTGGGAAAGTAGAAAGGGACTCTTAAGATTTGTAATGGAATGAAAAGTTGGTTTGAAAAGAAGGTTTGGATGGGTTGATGGAGTAGTTTGGCCTGGGTTTCGTACTCAAGTCTTCCCTTTCCATTTCCAGTACTGGTGGACCTGGTTCGGCGTTACGTGTGGGTCGATATATAACAAATCCGGTTCTTCTTACACAAGAGCCAACCAACTCCAGTTGAGGTCTCCGTTCCTAATATTCCATCCAAGCACTCTGAGCTCTTCGTCTGCCGCCCTATAAATTCCCGTATAAAACATCTACCATGATCATAATTTCTTCTGCCTTAGCATCTGCACATGGTACTGGGACTGAGGGATTCGTAGTGTGGATGAATTCGATTCTACAGAGTAAAAACTGGCTCTTAGCACGGCATTCTTGGAACTTGAAGATTCGCTTTGGGATGAGGATGATGATGATGATAAAGCCTTTCTCCTAACCTTCTTTCTTTCGTTTCTACGCTGTAGTTAGATTGGAGAGATCCTTGTTGGTAGTTAGTCCTCTACTTCTTCTACTGACATTAAGCTACTATGGTTCTAGGAAGCCGGCGGTGGTGGTCTCCTATGGCTCAGTTAGCATTATTAGGAAAGCCAAGGCTTTTTTGGACGTTTCCTACGCTGTATCCTTTGAAGTTGTAGTAGTCCTTGCATGTAGGAAGAGCTTAGGTTGGGTTTGGTAAGGTTGGATAAGTTGGTTTCGACTTGGACTTGCTTTTTGCCTGGCAGAAAGAAGGGAATAATGTAAAGTATGGAGGGAAGAAGGGACTGCTGAAGCATAAGAATATAAGGGAATACTAGTACATGAGCATATTATTTTATACGGGGATATCGGTTCGGGTAGTCTAGTCTCCCTGCCTGTCAGTTCACTACATTAGATTTACTTTAGCCACACGTCGTCCCAACTCGGGAGCCTTCTCTGCTACCAGCAACTCCCCGAATTTCGGGACGAGTTTCATGTGCTTGGCTGCTAATGCCATTGGAAATAGTTCAGGCCCTAGCCTTCTGCAGTTGGATAAGGATGAATTCTAGTATAGGGTTTTCCTGAACAAAGTTCCCTACAAAACTACTCGCTCTTCTCTCCTTCTCCTTGCTGTGTAAACGTGAGTTTGGAGTTTCTGGCAGAATTTTGCTGCGAGATAGAAGAAGCAGAAGCGGATGATATCATCATCACGATAGAATAGCGTTGTTGGTTGCGTAACATCGGAGGATTGAAAGATAGTCAGACTGCTGCTGATGCTTTTTATTTGGAAAAGAGGCTGTGGGAATTGAGGGAGGATGAAGTATGAGTTGGATGGTTGGCTTGGCATCGTATCCCATTATTCTGCCCTTCTTTTTCAAAGATGAGTTCAGTTGGGCAAAACCCTTTCAGTTCGAGTTCCAACGATATTAGAGAATATAAGAGAAGGCTGACAGGGAATGAACCCAATACTATCTGCCATGCAATCCAAACTCCAACAATCTCTCCTAATAATATCAAGTTGGAATAACACGACGGAGAGGAGTTTCGAATAATACGAAAAACAGACTCGTCCGTCTCGTCATCCTTACTGAATTCAGAGCCTCGTCCATGCTATCCACTACGGAGCTCCCATGTTAAAGTCGGGGGAATTGTGTTCAACCCTTTTCTCCAACCATTTCTTTACGCCAGTTTTTTATGAGCTCTAGGGGATGTTCTAGCTTAGCTTTCCTGTCTATACTCCATAGAGAGATATTATATTTATGATATTCATGTACTCCTATTTATGTTCAAGTTAAGTAAGATACGCACATTCGAACATTAAGAGTTTCAACTTAACTCTAAAATACTGGTTCTTATGTTGCCCGTGTACTCTGGCTATGTTTCCCCTGTGTTGAAGCAGCAGAGAGAAAGAAAGGATATGGATGGGCATTATATTATTTGTTATGTTATTCCTGCGTTCTTGTTGGTAAATGGTAAAGCCGTGTTGTGTTGGATTGGGATTTCGAGTTTTTTCAAAGAAAGACGGGATGGTAGAAGGGTTGGAATTGTTGGAAAGGGCTAGGAAGGATATGTAGATTGGACAAGTAAATGGATAGAATGTTAAGCTCGTCGATTTGGTAGACTCTTTTGCAAATCCCAAGACCCAGCACCGATGATTTTTACAATAACAAAAAGTATAGGACATAAGATTAAGATGGGTATAACATAACCGCTTTATATTGAGCCAAACCCTTTTGCAATAATAAAAAGGCAATGGAAAATAATGTTGGACTAAAGTACGGAGCCAATGTAATGCTTAGTTGATAATCCTTTGCTAGGCTGGCGTCTTAAATGTAAATGACTATATGACATTATTTATCTCGAATTTTTGACATTCGCGATTCTTTAGCAGCCTTGTATGTATAGTAAATTATAATGGCAGGGAGCCTCTCATTTACACGAATGATGATAAACAAGGGTATTTGCTGAACGGGTTAGGCCATATTATACTATTCCATCTCTATTCCTAACATGTATGCATTTTTATCAGCAAGTTGAAACTCAAAACTGTGCCTTGAAGCATTAGAAAATGCATACATTTTTGCATCCTCAATCCTCCTTTCAGCATTGGCGAATTTCTCATTTTCGATATATATGCTTGTTTTTTCTCTGTGTATATGTAATTTTTCAACGTTGTTTTTGGAGGCATTATAGCTTTTTGTAAGGGTTTTTTGGTTTTACTATCTTATTTCAAGTCCTATATTCAACGAGTCATGAAATCATGGGAAATGAAAAAAAAGAGGTGATCCTGGTGATCGTGAAAGTCGTAGACTGGATAGATAGGAAGATATAAACATGTAGGGTTGGAAAACTTCCGAAATATAGAAATATTTCTGTTTCTTTCAATTTTGAAACGGTGCCATCCATATGCTGTTGTGCTGCATTCAACTACTATTAGATTCCTGTTACTTCATCGGTTTTCGAATATAAACGGAAGTACACAATTAATTATAATAATTATTTAGAATTAGGAAGATTTAGGAAGTTATAATATCGATGTATCTGTAAATTCAAGTGTATAGCAATCCAAATGATTAATTAGTAAGATTTTGAATGGTCAGAAAGAAGAATAATCGAAATGGAGATAGGTAATTGGTTAAATGGCTTCAACGATTTGTACAGATGTAATATTCGAATGTTTGTTAGCACGCTCGGAAATATTAGGTGGACATCATAGTAGTTGTTGCAAGAGTAATATATTTTATTTATGTATACTTGGTTGGAGTATCAAAGTTTTTTGCCAAGACAAGACAGATAAATAAAGACGAGATAGGGATGCAGATGCAGTCAACTGCAAAATTCTCAATCCGTTTTTTCTGAGCTTATTCCACCAGTTGCAGTCACCGGTGTTTTTATATTTATATTTATCTCATGTACATTTGATAAGGGTATTTATACGGAGTCTAGGCAGGAAGTAACTTTAGAGAAAGAACCCTGCAAGTGAAGGGATGCTTTGAAATGATCTCTCGACTCATTGTTATGTAAGTCTGGAATTCGGTTCAAGGATTTGGTGAATTGAAAGGATAGAGTCTTTTGTTTTCTTTGGATAGCTCATAGCTCTTGTTTAAGAAAGGTTTTATATTGCTCCAAGCATTAACAGGATTTTATATGCAATTTTCTCATAAAACGGGGATAATTGCTTCATTTGATCCTAGATAATAGTGGGTCTGCTGCTTCTCCAGTGTTCCAAGGAAATTGAGAAAACAAGTCTTCAAAAACGGATTAATCAGGATAACTACTTTCACATTTGGGAATTTAAAGTGTGACAGATAGTAGTAGTTATTGCATTCCCATGAATCATTTGGTTTCGTGGAATAATATAATGCAACGAGCTATAAACGAGGGCTTCGTTTGTTTTGAATAATTACAAGCAAATCAACTCGAAATCAAGATTGACACTGGTCTAGAATTTTGTTAATAGAATTATCAGTAGAGTTTTGATAGGTGGTGATTAAAGAGTTGAAAGAGGTTTAGCCATTAGTTCTTTCCATAGTTTTTATTATATTCCATCAGTTCTTCTGTTTCTTCTGAGGATCGAGAGTATAAACACTATAAAGTACGCATTTATTAGAATTAGAGTGTTCTCTGCCGATTTGATTACCTCTGTACCGGTTCGGGTCTGATGGTGGTGGTGGTGGTAGTGGTCGAGGGTCTAATAACAATCCTTATCCTCCCTAATTCCTAAACATGCGATACTTTCATAATAATGTCAGAATAGTTTGTAAAGAAACATTGAAAGGTTTTAAGAAAAAAAACGGAATGAGTAGTTCCTTTTTATTATTGTACTATTATACATCCGATTTTTATTTCATTCAAGAATTCTACCCACATGTGATTTATGCACATGCATATCATCGTTGTTGACTTTACTGCGTTATCCATTTTATCGTGGGAATTTATCGTTTGATATCCGTCCACTTCAATGTCATCCATGCAATGCTGTTAGGATAAAATCGAGTGATTTGTTGACATAATTATTTCGTGGCCTGTTATTCCCTTATTTTTGGACTCGATTTGTGAAAGGCATATGAATATGAAGCTTAGAGCACATGTCGTGTTTTTAGCATGGGTAGCTTTGAGCTTTCACTTTCGAATTGTAGGCATTCCAAAACCTTGTATTCCAGTTCTACTATTTAGTGTTCATTCATTAAAATTTAGAACGTTGGGTTTGAAGAACTGGAGGGAATGTAATTATGAATTGGGTTGATTTGATTAGGATAAGAGTTTTGTTTTTACTCCTTGACTAGTTGAAAGTCTAGAAGTGGTGGTGGTGGTTGGGTAAATGGATAAAGTCAGGTTAGGGCGATTAGTTAGAGACTCTGACGAGATAAAGGAAGGACACATACATGGAATATACAACTATATATGAGCTTGAGATATATATGTATATATATATATATATAAGTATAGAACATGTCGGATGTCGTGATTTACGGAAGTTGAGTCGTTCATTCATAAAAATAGTGAGGAAAAAGGTTGGTGTTAAGGGATTTAGAAATAGGTCATATAGAATGAGTTTGGATTGGAATGGGTGATGATGATGATGATGATGGAGGTGGTGGTGGTTAGGTTGTTGGATAGTTACGATTTTAGATCATGTACTTTTCCGAACTCTAGTTTTGTAGTCGAAAAGAGGAAGGTCGAGTTGGTTTTGTTATAGATTTGCACTTCCTATTAAGTACTAGCCCTTTCCCCTTATGACCCTTTATATCTCTTATATGCTTATAGATTATCCCACAACCTTTGCTTTTACTACTCGGGAAAGTAAAGTTGTGTAAAAAGGTAGATGTTCCTTCCATGTCAGTGGTATTTTAATATGAAAGTAGATATAGAGAATAGAGACTACACATTTAGTAGTTGCTTTAGTTTTGGATATGAGAAAAGAGGATAAGAGAGGAGTTGACAAAAGTTTTTTTCGTTTAGAGAAAGGCAGAAAAGAAAGTTAAAGTTTCCCGTTTTGGAATTTTTCTTCTTTCTTGTTTTTGTGAGATGATGATGTAATAGGGGGACCTCAAGGTTGGAAAGTATTGGAATTTTTTAGATACCCGTCCACGCTGTTGGTCTAACGGTTGGTTAGAATTGAAATTCGCAATGCCGTCGGTGGATTTGGGATAGGTTAAGATTCCATCCCGTCACTTGGACTAGTTGGACTCTGGTTAAAAAGACAGCTAACTACATGGAAAGTTTGCATGGACATTTAGGTGCTGGAAATTACGCCGGTTTTTTGGTTTTAATGATTTGAACTTTTGAACTACAGATATAGAACTAGAATAGCAGAATTCGTAAGAATGACAGGATAGATGCTTTATTTTATTTTAGTTGGACTTGACTACCATACTACAAACAGAAACAGATCTTTAAAACCGGACTTTGGGATAAGGAAATACGCTGCCCTATGTTTGTTAGTTAGTGGCTTATCTTGAATGAGCTATGAGCTGGGACGGAGAGTCAAAGTTGTGTTATACTTGCACAGTTCTACTGTTGCTT
The DNA here is from genome assembly GCA_906901685.1 of Desoria tigrina. Lineage (NCBI taxonomy): Eukaryota > Metazoa > Arthropoda > Collembola > Entomobryomorpha > Isotomidae > Desoria > Desoria tigrina. The sequence continues at coordinate 537,273 of CAJQTU010000087.1, forward strand.
ATGCGGCGAGAGGAATCCTTGGGCTTACTGCTGCTGCCTACTGGCACTGACTAGATCCATCCTCTCCCTCTCTCTCAAAATGGTATCCAAGTATCCAACTAATATCATTACGGTCTCTCCTCAAAATCAAATTCAGTTTAAAATACGCAAAAAATGTAACAATCGTACATTTTTCATGGATTTTCATGACTTTGAATGAAGGAAAGATCAAAGATGGGAAAGATTTTGAAGGAGATTGGATCGGCGGTGGTGGCAAAGTGGTGGTCACAAAATAAAATCATGACAACTTGCAAGTTGGGAAAGGGAAGGTTATCTTACCATCTATAATGCCTTGTAGTGCGTTTGTTATGAAGACGAGATAGGGAATGGGACTTAAACTTAAGTTTGGTCCTTCGGCTAGCTTGATATTTTTTTAAGATGAGAATGAATGAATGATTAATAATAATATTGTTGTCTAGATAGGCTATGATCCTAAGAGTCAAGGCCTTATCGCCTTATTTTCTCCATTCTACACTTGTACGTTATATGTTATAGGTTATAGGTCTCAAGCTGAGGAATGCTTTTATAATTCCAGTCTTCCTGGATTTAATTGGTCAAATTGTGAGGAAATCCAGAAAAGTGGGGATGATAATGATGATTATGGTATTACTGTTGGCATTTCCATTCTATTTCCGTCCGTACGAAATCGATAGTGTTTTCGTATCTTGATGCGTGAAGGATGAGTAATTTAATCCGTCTGTCTTGTTCCACTCTATTCTGCTATGAATAAATAAATAAAGTTGTTTGAAGTAGTCAAGTAGTAGTTTAGTAAGGCATCATAAGCATTCGTAGAATTGTGAAACTATTTAAATTCTATGTTATAAGTTATAACTTATAAGATAGTTGTTCTGGATTTGGCAATGGAGATTATATTTAATGGGCTTTGTTTGGCATTGGCCATTGAACTCCAAATCCAAATATCCAACGGCACTAAATTGTAATAGACAAATATGTAGGTTTTAATTTATCCGTGTGTGTTGTTGTGTTAATGGAAATGCAAGTGTTCTGTACCCATTCTTGTAATACGTTTTCGGAAAGTTTTGCTCTGTCAATTAGTGCGAAGCATGGATTGTTATCGTTTTATTTTTATGTCTTCAATGTTTTGTCTTTGTGGATTGGTAGTTGGACGACTTCCGAGTCCGAGGCAATAGATTTGTTAAGCTTTTATTCACTTACCGACATACGTTACGAAGTGTGAGATTAAGTGGGAGTCTAGTGGATTCGCCGGCATATCCTTCATTTTTCAATCCCATTGGGTTTAGTTTCAATTTTTGTAATTGTTTTGTTTCATGCGATATCTGATTTCTTCGATAGGCGTCTTTACAGTTGGTTTGTGTGCATATAGCAGGTTCAATTTCTAATATGGAACATGCTGTTTTTTTATAAGTTCTCTGACGTTTTTAATCGATCGGGTTTTATTGGTTGAAATGCAGCTATTTGATTGAATGTTAAAAATGAAAATATTATTGTGAATAGCGTGATTATATCGAGATCGACCTATTCGGATATCCTTGTTTGTCTAGAGATTTACTGAGATTACTGACCGCAATAATTGCCATGAAATGTTTCAGTTGATAGAAAGCAAAAGTTTTTTTTTTCATTTATATGAACATGAACCGGATCCGAGATATTTGGTCTGGCTCATGATTCATAGTATTCAGAAGTTATAAATATTGGCAGAGGTTGAGTGCTTGAATTTGTAAACAAAAGCGGATATTGAATATGAATTCGTGTTAGCTATATTTTCATAGTTCCTCCGTAGGAATTTTTTTTTTTACAAATTTACACATCTGGTTTTCAAAGAGGACAATTTATTGGTAATGGCTCATGATTTTCCATTCGGAATTGGAATAATAAATTAGATCAAGGACAATAAAAATAGGAATAGGAGGAATGAATTGTAAAAATGCACGTTAATCTTATATCTAGTTCTTTTATATTTTGTAGACTCAGCCACTCAGCTGCCAAAACTTGAACTTGATCTTCTTGTGCTGCTATTGTTCATGTAAATGTACTTGTGAGGTTATCAAGGAACGTCAGCTGGTTCCGGTGATTATCTCGACTCGACTCTTTAACCAAATAAATTATATGACATATTTATTCCATTGTTTACCCTCTGGGATGACTATTTTGTGGTTGAGTTGACTCGTCGGGTCTCCATGTTCTGTAATAATAATATGTTCAAACTCTACAATCTTCTTCAAATGTCAACTCATTTCTGATGGTTTTATTACAAAAGTTACCTAAGGTTTCTGTCTGTCAATCTTGTTGTTTATGTCGATTGTTATTTGTTATAATTCTCATGGGATGTAGTATTATTCCAGTTAGACTTCGTTATCTTCCTTGTTAAAGTCAATTTCGAGTGCAAGTAATTCAATGGAAAGTAACGAGAATAACATTCTTATTTCTTACAAAATCAGTGACGGGTTTTCGCTTTAGAGTAATAATGTAATCATAACATTACTTAGGTTGGTTTAATGATGTGATGAGGGAGGATTGTTCAGCCATTCTATTTGTTTCTAACTATTAAAAGGCTACACGTGAAGATTGACAATGTGGTATATTAGTCGTTTGGGGTCACGTCAGGATCGAACTCCAAATTTCAGTTTCGAAGAGCTTTGTATGGCATGGCTTGTTTTGTTACTGTCAAGGTATTGACTGTCTTGAGGCCTGGGGCCAAAATTGGCTGATTTCCAAGAAACTTTCCATGTGGTTGAGGTAGATCATGTTATCAGATAATTAATTAAATTATCATTATTACTCAGACTCAATGGCAGTAATCATATGACCTATTGTCGATGGAAATTTGTTAAATGAAAAGTGATGTGGTAGTTGCTTTGATGGCGTGGAGTGGATTCTCGTATCCGAACCAAAGGCTTTGACTTCTGTCTGAGGCTTCAGTTTTGGAGATCGTGATCAAGGATCGCTTTTTATGTTCCGTGTTGTTGTTTACTAGATGTAATATATTTCCATGTATTTGGTATATTAATCTGTTGGGAAGAGTCTGGAAAGAGTTGAAAAGTTACGAGTGCCTTTTGTCCATTGAGGAAATTATATTGTAGATCAGTGGGGAAGGTTATGGTTAATGAGACGTGATGAGAATGTAAATGTGAATTCCCCTCTCGGTTTGGTCACTCATGAATGATTCATTGTTATATCATCGTAAATCGTAATCATAACAGGACAAAACAGACGAGGATCTAACTAATCTAAAGTCTCTGTGATGTTCTATATGCCACTGACTATATAGTTATCTTTACATATTATGTATTGAAATTAGGATTGAAACTAACCCTTGTGATTACTTTATTTTATTACAGGAAGTAACTGGATGTAATAGTAACGATAGCATTGGTGGGGGCAATCCTAATGCCGGTGGAATTCGACCCTCGCCTTCGCCCACAGGATCTGCTGGTTCTCGTTCTATGTCACCAGCTGTGGGTAAGTTCACTTATTCGGCCTTGATCTCGATAATTATCATATACCTATGTTCTATTATGATACTACTACTGGATTAATTAATAATCGCTTGAATCCGCGTATTTAGTCTGAGGTATCATTTATAGTTGGAACTGAAAGGTCGATAGTCTCGTGTCTTTGTCTAATTCAAGTCTCAACTAACTACTCCACTGTTTTTTTTTGGATAAAATGGAGTGGACAACGCTTGACTCGTTTCTTAATTCATTTATATGCTGCAGAGGAACATGGTGCCCTGGAAAGAGATATAATATATTATTATGGCGTATTATTGGGACTGATCTTCGGTGTCGCATTGTGACAAGATCGTCACGAGGATAAAGTTAATGATGCAGTGGCATAGAAGTGATTAATGAACGAAACCGAAAGTTTCTTGTTGATTTCATGATTTCACCTTCCGAATTTAGTCTCAAGTGCATCCTTGTATATTCCTTCTAGTACTTGTTCTTCACAGTTCGTTGACTTTTGAATAGGAAAAAGATTGAAAGGGATCAGAGGTTGGAGTATGAAAACAGGAGTTTGTGATGTTGTCCTTTCCTTGGAGGTATATAGTGTAGTGTGTGTCAGTCTATAGTATAAAATGGAAATGGAAAGTGTTTAGAAGGCTTAGTGAAATGGATTTTGATGGTTGGTGGGTGTCGTAGTAGTATTAGTAGTAGTAAGGTTCCCGCTTGTCGTCATTCGGTCTGGAGGTTATTATACCCATTTCCCCTTTTGCGGAATGAGGGAATCCCAAGAGATGAATGAATGAAAAGAAGAACTGGGTCATGTTTTCCACAATCTACTTCCGCTCCTTTAAGGAGCCCTTCTAGACAAATGTACACATTTTTATCAAGTCTTTGTGAATGTGAACCAGCTTTTAGAGTTTTGTGTCTTAAAATGGAATGACAATCATGATCCAAAATTCCTTGTGCCTTGCAGAATTGGGGGAAATGCAGTAGAAGTAGAGATGGATGTTGACCCGACAGATGATGCTTTCATTATCGGTGCTCATATCGACTTTGTCAACGAGTATACAAAAGCGCAAATAGCGGAAATTCACTCACTCGATTCACTTTATAGGAGTATTATTTGTGGATCATGTTTTGATCCGGTTACTGGATTAGGATGGCAGTTTGACAGTTCATTGAAAACAAAGCAGCATTTTAGCCGATTAAGCTCACGCGAATAGTCAACAGAGATAATTTGAGCATGGAACACTTTAGTGCACAATTTATCGATTGTTCAAATTGTTTTTGTATTTTTTGTGAGATGGTAGTTTGAAGAAAAAAATGGGATCAAAATAAAAAATCCGAGGATCTCGTCAGTAAAATGTTATGGTCTTGGAAGGAATGAAACATGGGTTGGGACAAATAAATAGGACTCGGTATATTTGAGGATGAGAGGAATGAATAATATGCGTGAGTAAATGGGTGAGTGTTGATTGTGGTAGGACATAAATTAGAGGGTTAATGGTTCTTTGGTGACAGCTCACTCACTGTTGGAAAGTTGGCCATGACCATCATCATCCTGATCCAATGATGTTTATAGGAATAGTGGTGGTGGTTGCAATATGTAACTGAAAAATGTGAATGATATACACACCAACCAAGTTCATTGGACTTGACCTTCATCAAGTCACATTGATTTACATCATGGACTAAGAGTTTTAAGAAATATACTGTAGTTTTTTACAGTTTTAAAAGCTGTATTGTGAATCTCCAGTATGATAAATTAATTTTTAACTTTTGGCAATCCCGAAAATCTAACAACCATACCATTTTTTAAGGAATTTTAATCTTATTTATTGTGTTTATTACAGGAAACCAAAACATTCCGATGCCTCCTAGGCCATCAAGTAGCCAATCGGAGGGTGGTAATGCCCCTCGGATGAGTCAGTCCCCAATGCCTGGAGGTCAAAGTAAGACACGAACGAGTAGCATTTTAATTAACTAATTTAGTTCGATAATTTTGTAATTTGGAAAGTAACCGAATTGTATTTGCACAGGTGGATCTTATCCCGGTCAACCGCAGTCTATGGCTCCACCGTCTCATCATGTGTACCAAAGCGGAGGGAAAATGGTTCATCCGTCAGCGGGAGGAATGGGTCCAACCGGTCCCGGTCATCCCCCGCCACCCCAGACACATTACCAACAGCAAAGCCAACAACATTGGCAGCAGCAGCAACAAGGACAACCAGGTCAACCGCAACCAGGCTATGGAGCTATAAGACCTCCTCAGCATCATGGAGCAATGATAAGTCCTTATCCTCCACCTCCTTCACAACAACCCATGCCTGCCAGCAGTTATCCACCGCCACCAAGGCATCCTATTCCAAATCATGTAGGTGGACCTCCACCGCAAAATCAGTATAGTCCGTACCCTCCACAGTATGGTGGACCACCTTCACAACAACAGCCGCAGCAAGGGTGGGCGGGTCAGAATTCAGGTGGACCTGGAACTCCTCCTAATCCCAGATCTCATTCAATTTATCTCAAGCAACACTTACAACAGAAACTAGGTTTCTCACCCCCGCCCCACGGACTGGGTGGGTATTCTATGGGGCCTCCACCAAGTTCCAATCTCCCTTCGTCTTCTCCTTCGCAGACTCCTCCACCCCATCCTCATCATCCTGGACCCCCACAGGGGCCCCATGAGTCTCAAGAAAATACTAGTTCAAGTGCTAACAGTTCTGGAAATAGTAATCCTCCAAATATCGTTTCCGTTGGACCTGATGGGGCTAATGTCGATGAAGTATCTCAGCAGTCAACATTATCCAATGCGTCAGGTGGTATGTATTCATTTACTTACCCAATAATTAGATGTTGATTCTTAACAAATATTGTCAAACGATATGCAATTATCAATCGTATTTTGTTAAGCTTCAGGCGGGGACGATGGACCATCCATGCCAAAACTAAGACCGGAGGGTTCAAGGAGTCATCAGAATTACCCAAGTCATCCAACGACTCCACAAAGTAACGCTGTCCCATCCCCCGGCGCTGCAAGTATGGGGTCTACACATGAAGAATATGAGATGAATAGCCCCGGCTGGCCTAGAACTCCTGCAAGTCCCGTAAGTTAATATTCCATGCCATTTATTAAATAATATGTCCTCAGTTTTCTCAATTATGCACATGGTTATTGTCAATGCATAATCGTTGTGCTATTAAATATATATATTTGCGAATGATTCGTGTTTTTCGGTTGAGCCTGAACATATTTTAAAATGTTACTGTTACCTATGATATACCGAAATTAATTTTGGTACAATTGATGTGAACGCGCACTGAAATGCACTTTGATGTTGTTATTATTAAAGGGCTTGAATAGTCATCCGCCACCAAATGAACACAGTAGAGGGAAAACAAAGGTAAACAACGTTGGAAAATCAATCATTTTACCGTTTTTAATGTGACGCTTGATTCTGCATGTGTTCACCTAGAAATTGTTTTATTTGAATATCGATACTTGCGAGTCGATTGTTAATCAGAAGTTGATGTTTGTGTTTACAGAAAGCGGATAGTCTGAACAAATTGTACGATATGGACGATAATCCAGAAAGAAGAATGTTTTTGGATAACCTGATACATTTTATGGAGGACCACAACAATCCAATCACTTCCTGTCCTACCATTTCGAAGAATCCACTAGATCTCTTTAAACTTTATTTTTTGGTTAAGGATCGAGGAGGATTTTTAGAGGTTCGACAAATGCCATTAATTTGATGTATCTGAAACGTTCGATTTTGTTTACTAAAGTTTTCTGTAATTTTACAGGTTACAAAGAATAAGACTTGGAAGGATATAGCTGGGAGTTTAGGAATAGGAGCATCGTCGAGTGCAGCATATACGCTTAGGAAACATTATACAAAGCACCTGCTTCCATTTGAATGCAAATTTGACCGAGGTGGAATAGATCCGCAACCGCTTATCAATCAAGTAGAGACAACAACGAAGAAGAAAGGGAAGGGAGCCATTCCAGTTCCATCTCCAGGATCTTCCAATTCTCAAGACTCTTTTCCTGGTCCAAATAATAACACGAATTCTTCAATGGATGGGTTCAACGCATCTTCCAATTACCCGAGCCCCTATGGGCCGTCGTCGGGTGGTTCAGAATATGGCCAGTCACCTCAAGTTAATTCTGGCCCTGGAGGTGGACCTCCCGGACCTGGTGGGATGCAGAGGCCACAACCTGGTGGACCTCAAAGTTCGCAACAACAGGGCCCGGGGTCGCAAGGTGCTCCACAGCATCCAGGTGAGACGGTCTTGAATGTTGTCAGATCTTACGAAGATTTTTCGGTGCGAGCTGGAAATTTTCGGTTGAAGCTAAGAGCTACCGTATGCTTACCGAAACATTTCTTGCTTGTTGTGGTGTGGCGCGTGTGATGTGTCATGAATGAGAGTGATGTATGATGATGTTATGAAGTAGTGGCCAAGTATTTACAAAATCATGTAGACTAACGCTTCTTTTCTTTCCAAACTAACACGAAGGCACATTATTACTTGACGTCCTCGTCCTGCTTTTTTGACGTTCGATGATGATACTAATCTAATTTCAAAAGCTAACTACTACTACTGCTGGGAATTCTTAATCCTTTCCAAACAAATTGACAACATTACCAGTCATATAGTCTAGAAAGATGTTTGAAAAGCATAGAACTTCTCGATTGATAGGTACTTCAACGAACGCCTGTAGCTAATAATAACATTTCTAGTAGTAGCTTGACATGTCGAACGTCCAGAAGAATTTTAACTTTGATATTTAAAATAAAAATTAGGTGAGGTGTCGATAGCCAATAGCCAAAGTTCGTCCTTAATTTAATTCAGGGAATTCGTAGGGATTTATGTTCGAAGTTCGAGTTTGTAATCTGACGGATGTACCTGATAAAAAGTATATTTTGACTTCTGGTTTTGGGAAATCTTTCTTTTTATGTTGTAGCCGTTTTTACCGTAAATGAGTGTCTGTCTGATGACTTCGTTTGTTATATATATTAGTATAACATATGAAATGAATGCAAAACAAAAGAAGAAGGGGAGGTTGTTGTATAGTTGAATTATTAGGCAGTTGATTGACTGAATTGATTGGTTGAATAGGTGATAAGACTCAGATCAGTGTGTCGAATCCTTTCGATGACATTCATCAACCTGCTAACCAATATTCACATCATTACCAACAATCTCATAACCATCAACAGCAGGGTAGGCTCAATTATTATCCTCCGTTTTCGACTCAACCTTCTGGTACGTCTCACAATCTATCTCTCTGATAAAAAAAAAACACTCAAAACCAAAAGAATTCCGTCTTTCCTCTCCTCTCCTTAAAAAACTTGTGAACAAGACCTTAATTTGCATCCGATCCCTAATTTTTCTTGCTCTATATATACCTTATTTTCAACACAGTTATTTTATTATTCTTTCTATCGCTTTCTCATATTATTAACTTCTGCTCTGAGGGGTTCATTACTGCAATTTATTACAAAAATGAAGGAAAAGGCATGATTTCTTCCTTGAAAGATGCTAATCCCCCAGTCTGAGCTTGTGATTTTAGAAGTGTATGACTAATTCAAATTTCTAATGTCTGAATGTTGTGTTGACAGGATATCAAGGCTCACCAGGGAACTACCCGCCTTATCAGTCTCCTCAAGGAGTTGGTGATCAATACTCGGGCAGACCGGCTGTACCTCCTCATGATGCCTTCGGCCATCAAGCTTACGGTGGTCCGCAGTCGGGTTATCCACCTTCCGGAAGACCTGGTTACCCCTATCCTGACGGAGCAACTCCAACACCTCCGGCCTCACAACAACAAGCTGGATATCCTCCACAACAGCAACCTGGTCTACCACCGGGGGCACAGCTACCTACTCAAGGACAGCATCCTCCAACCTCCCAAAGTTCAACTGCCGAAGACCGGTACAATATGGCTCCACCCTCATCCGCTCCTTCGGGTGCACCAGCTCCTAATAGTTATCCACAAGGACCTCAAGGAAGGAGTCCCTTCCCTGGCCCAAATAATGGAGCACAGGGTCCTCCACCTGGTCCGGGACAGACTACCTCTCATCAACCTCCTAATGGATACCCAGGCCAAGATTATTATCATTCTCAAGGGCAGACTGAACAGGTAGGAGATTGATCGATTGATTTTCATAATCGAAAATTACAAAACTTATTCAATAACAATTTTTTTGTAAATAGGGTTACACGCCGATCGGTGGACAAACTCCTGGAGGACCAGGATCCCAACCGTCGGGAGGGAAACATATGCCACCGCCTCTTCCTAATCAGATGAGGTATCCTCCAGGGAAAGAAGTGCCCCCATCTCCGTATCCGGGCTATCCTGGACCAAATCAGGGCCCTCCTTCACAGCAAAGGGTTCCTTCTTACGGTACGGATATTTTACAGTTGCATTTCGACTAAACTAGTAATAGTAATTGCTTCATAACTAAATAGTCGGTGGCATAGATATTACTTGAAGATTGTAGTTGGGGACTAACAAAATTGTGGTGGTATTGTGGGAATTAGATGGTGGGTCAGGAAGGGTTGGCTTAATGTATCCCCCGGGAGGCAGCGGTGGGGGGACGGGGCGCGAGGTTGGGAATCAAAGCAGTCGCTCGACCCCGTCTCCAAATGTTGCACCTTCGATACCGCATCCAAGCACGTCCAGCACCCTCCCTCCTCAAAAACAATGGATTCCTCCCGAAGGTAGCACTCCTTTGAAAACAAGAACGATTTAGAAGTTTTGCACTAGCTAATTGGCTATCCTTCATTCTGGCTTCCTCAATAAAATTTAGTTCGCAAATGCATGCCATTCATTCCTGTTGTTTTGTTTATAATTTATAAATACCATTTCATTCATGTTGATTAGATTTGTCGATTAATTGGAACGATGCCAATTTCCTATTAATTAATGCCTTCCTCCAATATTCAACAACTGCATGTCGGTCAGATTCCATTCGGTTCTAATGTAGTTCCTTTCTATTTTTGTATGTATTAAGGCATCACTATGTACTGCAATTTGACCACCTTTCAACAAGACTGCTTCACATTTTTGCACGAAAATAAAACTAATTGTACGGAATGAAACGATTTCCTTGATCCCTGTTTAAGTCTATGTTCTTCACATAGCATTCAAATATTTCAATACGTTATATATATTCTTACTGGTTTAAATGTATTATTTAGGTTGGCCAAGCGGTGCTGGGCATTATCCAGGACAACAACGACCATATCCTGGAGGCCCTCCGGCCGGTCCTGCTGGAGTACCACCCCCCAGTGCACCTCAGGCTACGACTCCAACTCCAGCTCAAAGTCCAGGAGCTACGTTAGCAGCACCTCCACAGGCTCCTTCGCCACAGCCTTGGGGATCATCTGGGGTTAATGTTCCTCCAAGTGGAGCTAGTAGAGGGGGACCTCCAGCGCCCAATGCTCAGGCACCAGGATCCGGTTGGCCACCACAACAAGATCAAAGATATGGACCAAGTTCAGGAAATATCCTGGCGTCACCACCTCCCAGTGGAATTCCACCGAATGGATCTGTTCAACAGCAACAACCACCATGGACCCCTCCTCCTGGAGGACGAAATGCAGGGAGGCCTCCATTTCCAGGGGGGCCTGGAAAACCTGGAGAAATGTACAAGGGCTATGGATCGTCCCCTCCAATGCAGCCACCTTCTGGAATGCCATCTCCTAGTACAAAAGGACCGATGTCATCGATGGGTCCTCAGTCATCGCCAATGTCTCCTCAAGTTCAAGGAGGATTCCAAGCTGGGCCGATGCAACCTGTACCTGGTCCTCCTGTGTCATCAGTTCAAATTAAGAAAGAAATTGTGTTTCCACCTGACAGTGTAGAAGCCGTGACTCCGATTTTGATCCGGAGGAAGAAGTTGCACAAGAATGACGTGGCTCCTATTGAGGCCTGGAGGATTATGATGTGTCTTAAATCTGGACTTCTTGCCGAAACGACTTGGGCTCTTGATGCACTCAATGTATTATTGTATGATGATCATTCCGTCTCCTATTTCTCTCTTACGTACCTCCCTGGACTTCTGGACATTCTATTAGAGCATTTGAGACGTGCTCTTATACTTGTCTTTGGACAAAGTGTCGGAATAGACCTGAATGCCGACAAATCTGATGAGTTCTATAGACCAAGCGTAAGATTTAATTTCGACAAAAATTCTTATATAGTAATTAGTATTGGCTGGATTTTAAATATGGATTATCTATATATATTTTTAGGAGAAGCTGATGAAATGGTACGAAAAGAAGGAACAGAAGGTGGAAGACGAGCCTGATATTGGAACTCCTTTATCGAAATTTCCTCGGGATGGTCACAGAACTTTAGTGCTTCAAGGCACAACAAACTACACAATGATAAGTCGACTGAAAGGGAAAAAGGTTAGAATTGTCGCCAAGGATGATGAACCATTTATAGTTCCTGGACCAAGAGACTGGGATTCGGATGAGAAATCTCGCAATGATCCTGAAATTGACCAACAGAATGGGACAATGGATGTAACCAAGCACATAGTTACCTATTTTTCCTCCGATTTAAAATCTATACCAATCGTTCGGCATTTAAACCCCGAAGATGCTATCATAGACAGTGAAACGCTGGTTAATAAATGTGCTGAGATAAAAAAGGAGGTTCGTGAAGACAATTTAGAAGAAATAGATTTAGAAATGTACAGTTGTGAAACAAAACTACCAAGCGAACCAGTTCAAAGTTCCCAAGTCCCAACTCCTCCCAAGAAACTTCAAGAGAATTGTATTAGTCAGGAAAACTCTGCCAAAGCTCCCTTGTCGGAGAAACAAAACTGCCCAACTTTATCCAATTCTTCGTCACCGGTTCCAACACCAAAAGTCAGTTTGGCGGTTCAGAAAAAAGTTAAGCGATTGGACGATGTATTAGGCAGAATTCGAAAAGACCAAGCAGACGATGACAATGCTATGAGTGAGTTGCCAGTAAAGGACGAGGTTGTAGAAACGGAGGAAAGTATGGATCAAGACGAAGCAGAAGTAATTGATTCGGAGACGACGACCTCAAACTCAGTCCTTCAGAATGGCTGTAGTGATAATGCCGTGATGATGGGAGGAGGGAGTGAGAATTCGAATCTTTCGGCAGCTAATTCAGATAATACCTGTGATAGTAAGATGTGCAAGAGTAGTGTGGTTGTGGGTGACTTGAACGTAAGGGATCCTGGTTGCACTCTTAAGCGGAAACGGATGGAGGACTACGAAGACGAGTGCTTCACTCGAGACGAGTCAAGTTTATACCTAGTGACTGAATCCCAAGACGCTTTGGCCCGCAGATGTCTGTCTATTTGTAACATTATAAGAAATTTAACGTTTGTCCCAGGGAATGATGTCGAATTCGGGAAATGTGTTCCTTTTCTTAGTCTTATCGGTAAACTAATACTTTTACATCATGATCATCCAACGAAGGGAAAGCCGTCATCGAAACGAATTAAGATGGAAGGGACAGCGGCAGGAGCTGATGATGAGGCGGATGAGGCTGAGGCAAGTAGTAGTGTGAGTCTAGAAACGGAAGCGGAGGAGGCTGGGATTGCTGAAGATGGATTATTGTCTCCAGAAGCACCAGCATCTCCGCCCTCGGTTGATATCGACGTCGACTCGTGTACAAGTTTGAACAATGAAGAAGACTGGTGGTGGGACTATGTTCATCATATGAGGGAACATGTTCTGGTGATGATTGCGAATATTTCTGGTCAGATGGACTTGAGCCAGTTTTCTGAAGAGATTTCGAGACCGATTCTCGATGGACTGTTGCACTGGGCCGTCTGTCCAGCTGCATACGGTCAAGATCCTTTCCCCACCCTCAGTCCTGCAGCCTACCTCAGTCCCCAACGACTCGCCATCGAGGCCCTTTGCAAGCTCAGTGTTATTCAAGGGAATGTGGATCTTCTATTAGCAACTCCACCTTATTCTAGGATAGAACGACTCTGTCAACTCCTCTGTCGTTCATTGTGCCGGAGTGAAGAACAGGTTATGCGGGAATTCTCATTGAATTTGCTATTCTATCTGTCGGCCGCAGACTCGGGAGTCGCTAGGACAATCGCCTTACAAAATCCATGTGTCTCGTTACTTATCTCCTTCATCGAGCAGGTATACATTCTACTAGAAAGGAGTAGATATTATTCAATTATGCATAACATTGTCCATTATTTTATTACGATGCTAAATTTGTTGTCCTTTTTTGTTTCAGGCGGAACAAAATGCGATGAACATTGCTAACAGCCATGGTTTTTCCGTACTACGGGAGAACCCGGAGGCAATGGGGACGAGCTTGGACATGTTGCGGAGGGCAGCAACAACGCTTCTGAATTTAGCCAGGCATCCAGATAATCGGGCATTATTCGTCCAACATGAACCCCGTCTCCTCCAGCTAGTGATGAGCCAAATTCTGGAGCAGAAGGTGGCAGCGATGGTGGCCCAAGTCCTCTTCCAATGTTCCACCCCCGACGGACCCAACGCTCAGAAATATTTTTACTCTTGTAACACGGAAACCTTTTACACTCCCTCCTTCAGTCGGAGCCGGAGTGCTCAGCAAACAAACATCGGCTAGTTCAAATCAAAATCCAACAGCCATTACCACTTTACTGAACATAAATTATTATTATTAATTACTGACTATATTGCTACTAATTAGTCCACCTTTAGACCGGAATTTTTTTATTGCTCTATATATAAATACCTATATATCTGTAAATATATATAAATTGTCTGTGTTTTTAGTGCGTGTATCAACAAATATTACTGAGGTATAGTGTGTCTACTAGTAAATTAAAGATTTGAAGTATTCAAGCTATTTATTGTTCCTGTTCTACCAAAGCGTAGAATAAAAAAGTACACATTTAATTTTTGATGTTGTAATAAGCAAAAGTGTGTACATTTTTCAAGAACTGGTTAATATTAACTCCTGTAAATAATTATATATTACTACAGATAGAGATTTTAGACACGGATATATGCATGTTGTTTTATAATGTGAATTTATTATGGCGTAATCTTAACTAGCTTTAATCTTGGAGAATATTTAAGGCTATTAGTTATTATTTTAGATAAAAGTCGATGCCATTAATAGGCATATGGGAATAAAAAGAGTGGAGGGTTTTGAGTGAGTTCAGTACAATTAAGAACTGTAATGCTAGACTAATGAGTATGTGAATTAATTAACTTAATTAGTAGTATAAAGGCTGTTAAAAGGCTCCCTCTCCCCCGTGAATGCATTTCTAAGTATGAAATCAATGGCTATCATCGGCATTAAGCTACACAAATATGATTCTACAATTCTAAAGTTAACTAAATGTAAATTTAGAAATGGTCTTTTAATGAAATACACTAGCCTACTATAAATAGTTAGATAACTATAATATATATTATATTATATGTATTAATAAATAAAGGTACGGTAACTAATAAATTAAGATTATAATAATAATAGGGGATCCACTATTACTTTTAGAATACCGTAATTGTTTGTACAGATAATTTTATGAATGTTCGTTTGTTATATTACTATAGAGAGACTTGTTAATGCTGTAGATTACTGTATATACACACACACTACATCTCGTAATTTACTCCTACGAACTTACTGGTATATTATATTATAATGAACAATGATCCAAGATCATTAAAATCATATTTGATGGATTATTTACCTTGTCTTTCAGCCCTTTATTTCTTAATCTCGCCATTAGGAATTCGATTTTTGGGCCGGGTAAAAGTTAGAATGGGAAACCAGTGCCAAAGGCCGTCTGTCACCAATTCCAAAACGGAATATTGCATAAGTCCTTGAAGGATGTTACCATTTTTGGTCCTCTTATTCTTAATATCCCTCTCACATTTAAGTCCTAATTCGGCAACCATTTATAATTCATCTGCATTTTCCAATCACCTAAAAGATTCCGAAGGTTTGAAATAGATAGGAGATTGATTATGAGACTTGTCTTTCATCTGACCCTAACTGATTCTGAATTCACATCCTCATCTCGATCCAAGTTATAGGTTCTTAACTCCTATTCTGGTTGACAGTTAAAGCGTCTCTTTTGAGATTTGGAATGGAGAGTGAGTGACGGGGGTCCTTATATGAGACATTAGGGTCAATAAGACCCAATGACACAGACAATGACAATCAAGGTTTATTTATATATTCCCCCATGCAAAATTACTTACCTCAGATCTCCTTTTAAGGTCATCCTTCATCCGTCTAATAGTAACAGCTTCCATATTCATTTGGGCTTTGGCTACTACTAAAATTCTAGTACGTAATGCTATTTTGTCACGTTGCTCGCACGTAGTTTTTTACAATAATCCTTCTGGAACATGATCTCATCACATAAGTTCGGTTGGTATCTCCCAACTTAAAAAATAGGTTAAAGGAAGACATTGGATATTAAAATGATGACCTAAACCATATAAGTTATTATCCAATTTTATGCCGAATCCGTATTGTTAATAGGGGACCGTCCATAAATAGCTTTTAGTGTACTAGAGTTTGGTGGTATCAGCAGACATTTCTTGCCTAAATATTCATGCACTAGAAGTAAGCCCGGTCGAAAAACCGGGGTCCGAGGAGGGGGCAAGATATAATACCCTTTGAAAAATCCTAAAAACAATATGATATGTGTTAGAATAAAGCTTATAGGATTTTTCTAGGATATTATATCTTGCCCCCTCCTCGGACCCCGGTTTTTCGACCGGGCTTACTTCTAGTTTGTTTAATATTATTTTAAGGATCGTCCATTAATTACTTAATGCAAAAAACGCGATTTTTCAGACCCGCTCCTCCCTCCCGACGCAAAACATGACCGCCTTCAAAGTTAACTCTTATGGAAGCTAACAAAATGTCCGGATCCCCCTCCCTCCCCCTCTTGCACTACCTAATTAACACAGAACTCATAGGGCCTGAGACCATAAGGAACTGTAAGGAACCACAGAACTCTGCCGTCCAAGCCTACCTACGTCTATTCTGTGCCTAATTAATGGAGGGTCCTTTACCCCCATCCATATCAGGAGGTGACCCTAACCCCCAATATTATACATCGGTCAATATCACCTGGCCGTCATATTTTTCGAACGACGTATCATACGTACATATTCTTATTTGCAATTTGGCAATTTTGATCCCCCCAATCAGAGAGTTGCCCTGCCCCCCAATATCATACATCGTTGAATAGCCCTTGGCGCGGCGACGGGAAATACAGCCAGCCGACCCGTATGGCCGTAGGCCGTGCACAGTGCAGAGCTGCATGCAGACAGGGACGAAAAGAGAGCGTGGCCTTTAGTTAGGAGCTGGAGAGAAAGAAACCATCACGGAGACGAAAAGAGAGCATGGCTTTAGTGGTGGAGCCGTGGAGCGTTGAGTTTCGGAGAGAAAGAAACCCACCGAACAGTTTACTCACTTCTTTGAGAGGGATGGAAGGAAGCATATATATGAGTGATGGCCTCATTTATATGGGAAGGAAGGTAATATAAACCCTTCCACCCCTCTCATTCATTGAATATGGAAGAGTCCACTGTGAGCGATCAGTCAAAACATTGGGATATTATTATATGAGATTTGCTCTTTGTTGAATGCTTTAATCATGAAATAGATAAGCATTATTCTTATCAAACCCTATAAACATTTGTATTGCGGTGGAAAGTATTCTTTAAATCCTCCAAACTAAATGGTTACAAAATTGCGAATTGTACTGATAAGAGATAGAAATACGCTGAATTTGATTATAAAATAGGAGTTATTTCGGGAAGCTTGTAGAACTTGTATATGGTGTAGGGCCGTTGGGGTAGGGGAATCTATTTCGGGATTTACGGTAATTCTGAGTCATTTCCTGAATGGATAATCGTTGGCGTCGTTTCTGAAAAGTACTATTATTTCTTTGATCATAAATCATAAATAACTTATTAATATATAGTCCTTAATATTATGAGGATGAGGAAGATGAGGTCATCCTTCCACATCGTGTATCAAAACCACGAAATGGGCAATCTTCGCTTAATTGTCTGCATAATTTGAATGGAGAAGATTGAACCCAATCTGAAAAGGGTAAATCCTCAAATTCTTTACCGAGACTTGTCTTTACAACAAAAAATCCATACCTATATTTTAAGAGGTGATATAAAATTTGAAATAATTATACCAAATCCAAAGAAATAGAAGCCAAGTGAGTGAGTGGAAAAATAGAACAAAAATAGGGAAACATAATCCGAAAATCCAGGATACTGTTTATGAGTACCTGTTTTGTATCTTGTATCTCTGATTTTGATGGAAGGAATGACTACTTATCTGAACCTATGAATTCACTAGTTCATATCCCAGTTTTAGCACAAATAATTAATCGGTGGTAGAAGGTACTTATAGTCATGACATTTTAAATGGTATGAACAGTCCTTGAGCTTTCTCTGATGAAGTAATGATAATTTGGAGAAATGTACAGCCTGGTCGGAGGGGGTACCTAATTTGGAAGTTAAAAGTGTTGAAGATGATGAGAGGAATAGGTGAGATCATCACACCAAAACGGCGACTAAAGACGCCTTTTCTTATCCTCACTTTTATTCATTCTTGAGCAGCAAAAATGCTGGACTTGGGATAAACTTCGTCATTCCATTCCCAATTGTTCTCCAATATTCCTTCCGACTTCCGATGTTCAATTAAATTAAATAAGTCCTCAGGGGAACTTATTTTTTTAACACCCCGTGAGGAGTTCAGGATTTGATCCTTACCTTGTAATTTAATAGTAAGTAGAAAATAACTAGCCCGAAATGGATGCATCAGTCTGAAAAAATATGCTGAATAACCTATATAGTTACCTTCCTTTCCAAAAACGGAGGGCATCTAAAACTCAGGCTTCTCGGCAATTTAACTAAAGTGTGCCCTATCTTCGAATATTAAAATAAAATATTATATGTAAAATTATCTTTAAATAAAAAAAATAGTATATGTATAATTTAAATACATCTCACATTCAGACATTTTCTGACCTTTTTGGTTCTCTAAAACCATTAAAGCTCTACCCCGAAATAATGGCCCATCCATATAAGCATTTAAGCTTTGAAAAAAATATGAGAGAACTATGCTACACGGGATTGTAAATGCAGAGTTACGGTATTTTGAAATTGATGGAGTTGGAATGAGATGTAACCTTCTTGGGAACTCGATATATAATCTCCTTCCTAAATCGCTGACAACATTTAGCTTGGACTCTCCAAGCCATTTTTGTAGCTAGTCTAACTTTGTCATTTCTCATCTCTTCAAAAAGGCAAATGACGAAGGACTATTATTCAACAAACATTTATTTACAAAATATCTTTGCAGATTTAGAAGATAAACAATTCATGGACAGAGACAAGAGACAAGCCATCTTTGTAAATCACAACAAAATAGAGCTCGTTATCTTTCGTAATAAATGCCATACATTTTAACATTTGAAACGATAGGAATATTATTCCTATTCTTATTCCAATCAATCTAATTCCTTTGTAATAAACAATCGACTGTTTAAAGACCTTCAGATTTCGGAGCAGAACTAAGGCCTTCCAGACAATGTGACAACAATTTTAAGGACACTCTAATATTCCAAACGTATTTTAACATTTATTAATACTGTTACATGAATGGCTCTTGACGAGCATATTGAAGAATTAAATTCCAGATTCGATGATCCTAATGCTGTTGTGTAGTTTAATCCTGAACTGATCTTCAAAGTCCGAATCGAAGATATTTATCTGCAAATCAATTTTAGAATTTAAAATATTCTAATCATCCCAAGCCAAGTTTAGCCATGCATTCAAGTCGAAATAACATGTAGAAGTTTACATTGGTTTCAGGTCAAGTCTAAATTCTGTATAGTTAGTATTTAGTATACACTACTACCATTACATATATTCAGGTCAATTTTTTAAATCTAGACATATTATATACCATTTTGTGGCAAATTTGATGTAGAATCCGAATCTGCAATAAAAAGTGATGTGTCAACGAGCCGTTTTTGAGATAAACCCCGAAAACCGGGTAAAAATCGGATTTTTTCGGATTTTCTTTATTTTTAGGTCTTTCATTATTCTATATGTGGGTAAAATGATGCAAATTGTTGTTAACAATTTAAATATGAGTTTATATCACTAACTAGATTGTCATATCTCAGAAGCGTTCGTGAGATATGTGCCAAAAACTAACCCAAAAAACGGGATCAGTTTTGTACGAGTTTTTCTCAATTTAAGGTATTTTACATGTTGATTGTTGCAACATTCGATTGTTGTTCAATTTAATTAATTTTTGCCCCCTACGCTGGACAGTATAGCATTTGACACCCCACTTTCCTGCCCCCGGCAGGGGCCCCGCCGGCAGGCGCAAAAATCTCAAGAAAACAGTTGATCCAGGTTAAGAAGGTAGTTAGGGGTAGGATACCGAGTTATGCGAGGTAGGTAGGCGTTGGATACCGAGCTATGCGAGGTAGGTAGGTGTAGGATACCGAGTTATGCGAGGTAAATAGGGGTAGGTAAGGGTAGGATACCGAGCTATGCGAGGTAGGTAGGGGTAGGATACCGAGCTATGCGAGGTAGTTGGGGGTAGGATACCGAGCTATGCGAGGTAGTTAGGGGTTGGATACCGAGCTATGCGAGGTAGTTAGGGGTAGGATACCGAGCTATGCGAGGTAGGTAGGGGTAGGATACCGAGCTATGCGAGGTAGGTAGGGGTAGGATACCGAGCTATGCGAGGTAGGTAGGGGTAGGATACCGAGCTATGCGAGGTAGGTAGGGGTAGGATACCGAGCTATGCGAGGTAGATAGGGGTAGGATAGCGAGCTATGCGAGGTAGTTAGAGGTAGGATACCGAGCTATGCGAGATAGGTAGGGGTAGGATACCGAGCTATTCGAGGTTAGTAGGGGTAGGTATCTGAACGTATGAATCGGATTGTATCGTTGCTGGGCCTCCGGCAAAACTAAAGGGCGCCTGCCCAACTTTTCGTGGCCTCCTCACCAGTCTTGTTTCTTAAACCTGCATCATAATAGGTATATTATATCATCATTCTAATGAAACATCCATATTCTGAATATCCTATTACGAGGGTATAATTGGGTGGATATATCTAAAGGAACTAGAAAACATGCTCATGTTTAAACAGCTTAAAAGCTTAAAAGCATTCTGGCTAATTTAATGGAAGGTTGGGCTTGTGCAGAAACATTCTAAATCACCGACTCATCATCATAATAAATAAATATCATCACCCACAAAAGGACTGTCCGTAAATATCAGAAATATTCAACTAATAATAATAATAAGCCTCCTCGGACTAATATAATATCTTCAACTATAGATTTTGGAATTTAAAATAATAACTACGCGTATGGATGGGGATTTATTTCAGTAAGCCTCCATAACGAGTCCCTCTGACTCTGAATAAGAATAAAAAACTGCATGTAATTTAGGTTTAGTCAGAATAAGCGCCCACGTGGGGAGTTATTTCGTTGAGGTTCGGTAAGTCCGGACCGATGTTTGTGAACAAGGCTGGTTATAGTTGGAATCTAATTACAATTTACAATAGTAAAAGCTGTCCTGATATGGGCAGGAACCCCCAACAATTCCATCCTATGAGTCCTATATCACAATCTCACTTCAGTGCTTCAAATCAACCGTTTATTGCAGAAATTTAGGATTCTATTACTATAAGTCCATCCATTCTTTGAAGCCGAATAAGTTTATATATGCAAGCCAATAGTCACCACAATAATTCCCCATAGCCCAACGTTGGTATTGTAGTCGATAGGGAAGGGAGTCTTATCGTTGAGTCAGTTGACAGTGAACTATCGAGGAATTCTGTTCAACCTTAACATTTGCACAAAATTTGCAGCAAAATAATTGATAGCATTCCTAATTATTCCTAAACACTGATAAGATAATATAGAATCATACCTATCCTTCATTTCTACTCCCGACTTGCCACCAACACACATCATCCCCATTTCTTCACTTTCCAATACCAATTATTATATTAAAATTTAATTAAAAATTCTCGAAATAAATTGACTAAAATTTTGAAACATGGCATCCACAAGAGCAACAAAGTCTGGATTCGCTGCTGAGGCTCAAGCTAAGGTATCCACATTTATAATTTATAATTAGTTAGCATTTTTATTACTGAAGAATATACACCTAAACAGCATCAATCTTTTAGAATCATATCCCATATATTGTTTCCATTTTAAAATACAACAAAATCGCTATTCTATTTTGAGTTTTAGTTTTAAAACCTTAAAACTGTAGTTTACAAGTAGTTTTCCGTTTCAGAACAGGCAATTAAGCACAATTATAATAATATCGCATTACTTTTTTTGTCTTAATGAGTTGACGAGTAAGCATTCGGGATTAAAAATTATCTTCCCGTAATTCTTATAAAACTTAAGGGGAGTTCTATAGGGAAACTTTACGAGTTCATCTGAAGTGTATTCGTAATTAAGATTTTTAAGGATTAATATTAAGTACTGATTTAAGAGTTAAGCTTAAGACCCCCTCAGGGATTTTCATATTCTCACTTCAAATCCATGTGGATCTATATCTTTGTTTGTTAGATTGGGGACTGGGGAATTATTCCGGGGGATTTGTTCCGTTGTTAACGATTAGTAATAATCTTGACATTTCATACAGTTTTGCGTTTTTTTAGTTTATAGTTGAGTGGGCGTGCCGGTTTTTTGTGCCGTTGTTCCTCCTCGAATTAAACGATTAAAATAGCTGAGGGCTATTAACCCTTATTCCTTATATCCCCAATTCAGCTAAATATGATAATGAGATGAGGAGTCATAAAAGTGTGTCGGCAAAACTGTTGATGCAATTTCGTGTGTCAGATCGGGATCTTTTAGAATGTCCAACTCGAGACGTTTGACCTCTCGGAGCAGATGCAATTACATTTTTCCTATGTACAAGCCAACACCTTCAAAAGACGATCCTTAAAAAACGTTAACTTAAAAGTTTAGAGACAGGTTTTGAACGAAGTAACCCTTCATTTGTTGGATTAAAAACATCCCATTTCCTTACCTAAAGAACGGAAAATATAAACTTTGGCACGCGTTTCACAAAGAAATTCTAAAAGAATAAGAATATTTTAAGTCGTGGCAGGTAGGTTATGGATTTATAAGGTAGGTTATGGATTTATAAAACATTACAGTACATGTGACTTTAAATTACGATCTTTGGGATTACATGTCATGTAGATTGAAATGGTTAGATCATTTCATACGTTAATCCCCAGAGTAAATCTACCTACGAAAGCTTTGTTTTTTTGGTTTAGCTTTTTTTTAAGATGTATTTTGTTTATTCCAATTCCAAGTATTGTAAGAGATGGGGATGTATTTCGGGGTGGGGATAAATTTCCAGGTTTTAGCTAGGAATTGTAATTTTGAGTCGAGATTTCTATCGAGATTTGCTAATTTGTCGGATCAGTATCATTTAGGGTTCAGAGTTAAAATAAAATAATATTATTTACAAGAATTCCAAGAAAGCATGACTCGGAATTTATTAGCACGCGTTTATTTTTATGCATCAATAATTCATGGAGCCTCGTAAATTCCTAGTACTCTTAAATTGGACATTTTTTTTTATTTTTTTAAATTTACCATCAAACTTTCAAAGTTTGAGCTTATAATTTTGATAATTTACTGTTCTAGCAATTGCAAAATTTGTATTCCTATTTTGTTTGAAAATAAAAACGAGTCGATAGCTAATACCGGATTAGGATAATGTCTTATTGGATTAAACGAGTATATAATACATAGAGGATGAGGTATTTTATTGAAAAAAAAACCATAAAAAACAAGAACGAGTCAGAAGGATGAGATCATTTCTAAATTTGTTTAAAGTTAGGTAAAAGGCGTTTGCAGATGAAAATTACCGTAAATACTGAAATAACTCCCCCCATTCTTCCAATCATAAACCATGCTATTCCCCAATATTAAATTACACGGAAATAAGTCCCCAGGGGGGATTTATTTCCGTTTTTACTATGAACAACTATATTGGCCCTTCAACCTATAAACGGCCCCAATCCAAACTACTCAATAATTAATATTGGGTTGTTAAAGTGAGTTAGAAACAGAAAGTACTGGAATATCTGCAGAAGTTCTAATATTAATATATTGCTTCCATCCGCTCATAATCATAATTAAGCAGACAAAGATATTATGGTCTCCCTTCAAAAATATTTAATGAATTTTATTATCCCATTATATTTCCAAATCCACAATATTAGCTATGGTTAAATAAACCCGAACCTATTTAGAAAATGGAATGAGAGAGGAGGCAGATGTTTGACATTGAAAAACTGACATAATCTCTAATAATATTAATAAAAAGTCCATAAAAAGTAGAGCAGTTGGCATTATCCTCGTACTCGTTAGAAATGGCAAAAACGGCATTGCCTTATCTATTACTAAATTTACTTTACTGTTGCAAAGAGTTTGCTAAATAAGGGCTTAATTTCTCTCAATTTGATTGATAGGCTACTAGGAGTTTAGGAGCATTGTAAAATACTTCACTATAAAATATTATCTTTAAAATAAATTAATGACAGTTTGGGATAAAATCTATATAAGGACTAAAGCCTATTTTATTGTCCCATGGGACTGTATTTTAGTATTCGCAGATTTAAATGAATACACTTTCATTCCGATGCGTTACGCGGATGTTAAAATAATAAATTACTCCTTAAAACAATTCAATTTACTAAAATTGTTTTTGTTTTAAACGAATTTCGGAAGGGAAGCTGAGGAATAATAAAATATGACTCATGTTTCGAAACTGTAAGCAAATATATTTAGGATAGGGGAATGGCTGTAGGCTGAATGTGAACGGAAGTAGTTTGTTCCTAATTATCTATAATTTTATTATGATTGTAAATGGGTTGGTAGAATATAGTTAGTGGTTAGTATTTGAGTAATGAATTAAGGATATGGCTTGGCCATGACTTGTACTGTTTGACAGGAAAGACAGAAGGTTAATATCATATCAAAGTGAGTGCAAATAGCTTCTTATCTCTTTGCAGAAATACAAGTCCCACATCTGTCACTTTATTTACGCCATTCTTTAGGGAACAAAATTGTCCCGGAATAACTCCCCACCTCGAAATAGAACCCCAACTGAAATGCAAACAGAATGAGGGTTTGAAAAATATTAATGAATTCAGAGAAATTCGGTAGAAACGCAATGCTTGCAAATTCATACTCCACGAATACTAATATCCTAGAGTTATTGATAAGGTCCTAGATTCCGACACTTGCATTTACCACTAAATTCCTCTCCTGGTTGGTTCCATGCTTTTCTTATTCAGAAAGTATAAAGGAACGTTAAATCATCAGAATAATCTCCGACACTTTAATGATTCGTTTTTACAAAAAAAAACTGCATACTCTCCAAAGAAGGGATCATGTTCAATCCATAAAAACTATTTTTTATTGCATGGTCATTAAACCTTAAGCATGCAATTTGCATATCTTTAGACACGTTAATAGGAAGCGAGTATATGAACCCCCACCTCTATTCCAACGCCAAGCGCATTGAGATTGAGGTACAGGAGAATGCATCTAATGAGAACCTCAAGTCGCAAACATCCAGTTTCAAAATACCTATAGTATTATGCTAATCAAGAGATAAATTACGATTAGGCGAAAGAGAATAGTTAAGGTGGGGGCTTATTTAGGGATTTAGGGTTTCGTTGGCCTAAATATGCTATAGACCAACTCATGCTATGCATTTTTATGCACCCTCCTGCAAATATTATTTTAATTTACCTCAACAAGTCTCACCAAGTCATGATCTGACGATGAGGATTATGCAATTTCGGTGTAATCCTTTTAAACCTTTGTTTTGATAACACTTTATTGTTAGTCTCTCAAATTTCAATAAAAAGTTGAAAAAAATGACATGATAAGTTTTTGACATGATATGCATATATTTTTACACAATGGTTTAATTGTAACGTTATCAATGTCAATTATGCCAGAGTAAAGCTGTGTATGACTTCAAAATAAAAACCGATATTGGATCTTGCTGAGTAAATATGGAGATTCGAATTCTAAAGTTTCTTGGTTTCTGAAATAGATAATGAGCAAATATTCTGAGCAACATGCACAGGAAGTATTGGAATGGATTTCGCAGATTACAAACGATCCCATCAACACTTCCGGAGAGATGGATAACTTCTACGACATCCTCAAAGACGGCACTCTTCTCTGCAAGTAAGTCTAAACCAGTTTCAAATACAGTAATTGTCCCCCACGGGCCTTTGTTAAACCCTCAAATCGCATAAATTGAAGAATGATCGAATCGAAATCAAATTACAGTAAATATGTAAATAACTCTCTAATTTCGTGATGTAATTAAAATTCCAGGTTGGCGAATGAAATGAAACCGGGTTCCGTGAAGAAGGTGAACACAAGCACCATGGCCTTCAAATGCATGGAGAACATTAATAACTTCTTAACCGTTGCTACTGAACTCGGAGTTCCATCCCCCGAACAGTTCCAAACCGTAAGGATAAACCTTTCACCTACCAAGCCTACCATTTCATATTTTCAATAATAGGTCATATTTTGAGTCTTAAATTTTAATTGCAATGAGCAGGTTGACCTTTGGGAACGGCAAAACCTGAACTCCGTCGTAATTTGCCTGCAATCGTTGGGAAGGAAGGCCTCTAACTTTGGCAAGCCCTCGATTGGGCCCAAGGAATCCGCCAAGAATGTGAGGAACTTTACGGATGAGCAACTGAAGGCAAGCGACGGGATGATAAGCCTTCAGTATGGATCCAACAAGGGAGCAACTCAATCCGGTATCAATTTCGGAAATACTCGGCACATGTAAACACATCTATTTACATCAAAGAAAATCATCATTTATTCACATTTTGACCATTTTACCATGACCAAATTCAAATTCAAAAGTCTTACATCATCGGAAAATTTATAACCAGGTACATTATGTATGTTTTGAAGTACATTTTGTGTACTAAATATCGTATGAATAAATTGTGGTGACTTTATTAAGTGTTGAAAACACTTTATGCGAACGACAAGTCCGTCCGTCCGTCCGTCCGTCCGTCCGTCCGTCCGTCCGTCCGTCTGTCCGAGCGATAACTGGAGAACGGCTTGACCTACGGTCACCAAATTTTGTACACTTGTTCCTTGGCTCAAGAGTGAGGCTAAGTTCGAACTTGGGTCAAATCGGTCACACCCCCTTCCCCCCATCAATTAAACCCCAAAACAAACCATTAAATCAAACAGAATAGTGATATGTAGGAGTCCAACGCCAGGATATAGCTCTTACTCATTTATTTTAAAACTGAGGCTTACGTAGTTTACATTACACTCTATGTCTATCATCTATACATGATAATACCCTGAACCTATATTTCAGAGTGCGAAACCTGGGATTTTTGGGGAAATTGAGATATGGGGTTTAAACGATTCCCATGAGTAATAGAACATCTTTGACGGATACGGGACCACTCCTACTGACACCAGGGTGCAAAACCCGGGCTTTTGGGGGACATTAAGATTCGGTTTAATTATGGTGACGTTTTCAACACTTGGTTACACCCGTTACATCGGTTTATTTATACTTACAAATGACATCTATAAGAACGATTGTCTACCTCTGATATTGTCCGACTTAGGGACAA
This sequence comes from Desoria tigrina, assembly GCA_906901685.1. Taxonomy (NCBI): domain Eukaryota; kingdom Metazoa; phylum Arthropoda; class Collembola; order Entomobryomorpha; family Isotomidae; genus Desoria; species Desoria tigrina. The sequence goes on from CAJQTU010000087.1 coordinate 564,457, forward strand.
ATGCATTATCTGGTCTACCTGGCCACTTCAGTTTCAACACGTTTAAACTATGATTTCAAGCTCATTCGTATTAATAAATATCCTTAAAACTACGCATCCATTTATCATTTCATCTGTCCACTTCAGAGTTCCCAATAATTATGGCCTTCTGGCGTATTGGTATTATAGTTATGATATGATTCATTTAACACCCCGGAGCCCGGACTAGACTAATTAAAAAAATCGTACTTTTTTGTATAGGCAATTACATAAATGACATACGTATTTATTTTTTATTTTAAGCATTGCGCTTTGCATTATCACTTTTGATGCAGGCAGTAGTAGACTCTTGGTAGTAGAGGCTTGGTAATTAAATAATGATTACAAATACGTGATACTTTTAAGTTTGACAATTCCGTGTGGTCCTATTTTGTTATTTTCACACGGAATATTGATAAACTACAGGATAATTTAGTGGTCGTTAAAGCCAAACTGTCTTTAACTCAATACATATCACACGCATAACATAACATACGTAAACACGATTATATTTTAAATAGTCCCCGAAGTTAAAAAAGTCTTTGGTCTACATAGCTTTAACTAATCGGTTTTGGAATCCACTTCATCACCAGCCCCTGGCATATTACTTGGATTCAGATGCTCCTGAGCCAAATCCCTATTCTTTCGTTTGATTCGAGCATAAGGACCAATATCTGGATCTGTAACGAAATCATACAATACTTGCACCCAGGAATCGTGATGAGGGAGAGCATCGTAGTAATCCCTTGCGATCTCCCGTACCTAAAAAAAATAAAAAAGAAGGAGTAAAGAATGGGTGTCTTTTTAAATTTCACCAACTTTAATATCTAAAACGCTTACTTTGGGAAGATTGCATCCAGGAACAGCAGGGAAGTCATGGTGTTCATTATGATAACCGACATTCCAAGTGACACAATTCAGTAGCCCATAATAAGAGTAGGTCTCATAGCCCTTCCGGAACATGTAATGTTCTGAAATGAAGTGACCAGCTACAGGGTGAGCTCCCATCGCCAGAAGAGAACCACCAATAAGGTACACAAACGACTTGACTCCGAAGAAGTAATACACAGCAAGATTAAAAGACAGCTGGATGATCACGTTAATTATCTCCATTTGGTTTGGTTGTTTTGGGTAAGTGACAAGGGGTCGAAGGGCGTAAAATAATGGCTGTAAAATGACCCAACAAAACTTTCCGAATGTATTGCAGAACAGCTTCGCTTCGATAGCGGTTGGAATGTCAGTGTCAAATACTTCGTCACCTTGATACTATATAATTACAATGTAAAAACAAAGCTTTTAGTACAGAGTAAAAATGTACGACTCCTTTTAAACTGTTTTAAACATTTGTAAATACACAAATACAGTAGCATAAAACGAAATCTTACGCGATGATGTTCCAAGTGATATTTCCTAAAAGAAATAGAAAAGGGAATCGCAATGGGAAGATTCGCCCAGAATCCCAACAGTCGATTTGCAAGTGGTCTTGAATGCCCGAATGCTAAGTTGTGGGCTATTTCATGAATCGCTGCAACACCCGGAACATTCATTAGCTAAACTGCTTATTATGTTCGTATAAATATTGTGATATTAAATTATTGAAATAGAACATTGTTAGTCACCTAGCATAAGGGCATGATTGATAACACCCCCAAAACAATATCCGAGTAGAAGAATGTATGTCCAAGGCATTTCAGAGACGAAAGCAACCATTCCAAATTGAATAAGGACGAGCAAGGTAACCTTCCACTTCATATTTGTATCATGACCAAATAGCTCCTTGATCTCTGGATGTTTTTCTATTAACAAGAAATAGAAATTTGAAATCAAGTCGATATTCAAGAAAGTCAAGACTTGTTTAATTGTGAATTGAATATATCTGAACCGTTTTTTTTAAGTTTAAATAAAAATAAGGATGGGTACTTAATATTTCCTTCCTTCGGGTTGCATGGGGCTCTTCATTTTCCGTCCATTCAAAATCTGTTCTTGACACGTGGGCCCCCATCCTTAGAATTTAGAGTCCACAGTCGCACCACGCCACGTCAACTGTCTCAAGGCCAGGCGCGCAGTTATTTCTTCTCTGAAGTTAGTTATATAGTATGAATCGGTACTGTACTACGGTGAGGTTGGAATCTTGGAATTGGAAGTGATGGATGAATGAATTGTGTAATTTACTGACTTGACTACTGACTGTAAACATTAACAAATAAATGATGCAACAAGTACAAAGTATTAAAATTTAACTTTATAAATGAATGAGCTTGGAACTTACAAATTGATTTACTCCGTAAACTCCGTTTCACATTTTCCTTTCCCAGTCAGTGCCAGTCAGTGAAGAAACTCCAGATTTGATTTTTTTGTTTTTGATTGACTTGGCAAATCCAATTTGCAATTCCAAATCCCAAATTCTTGCGCTTCTTTCGTTAACTCTTGCTCTTACTTCATTCTTCTTGGATATTTTCCAATAAATGAAAAACCGGCCGGACGTCCTCTTTCTTGCCTCTGTGCTCTGGTTCTTTGCGTTTGCTGTGGCCTGTCAAATAAAAATGTGTTAGTCAATGAATGTGAATGATTGTCATTTTTGTATTTAAGATGAGGACGTGACGTTGTGACGTACCGTTGGATTCAGACTTCAGATCAGAGTCAGAGACTTCCTTTTGCCTTTCTCTTCTCGTCGGGAAGTTGTTGAAGAAGAACTGACTCACACTCACCTGTCACACGCACAACAGGGCACACACAGGCCGGGTAAAGTAGGTGTGAAAAGTCATAGAGAAAAGTGGCGCCAATTTCAAACTTTCACTTTCTCGGGCCAAAAGGGAAAGTCCTCAATCCATATGCTCAACTTCATCCACACTTTCTCCGCTTCATTTAAACGTTGAACCCTTTACGGACGATAAGTGGATAAGTCCTTATCATATATAATCCCAATCCCCCTCCCTCCACCCCCCCATAGCTAACAGCCTGATTCAGATCAATTCAACCTCATCCCAATCAAGATAAGATATAAGATGGTAGACGAAGTAACTCGGAAAACACTGAGTGGAATTCCTCTCCTCAAGACCAGGGCTGGGCCCAAGGATGACCCCAAACTGTGGATACAGCGCCTCAAAGAAGAGTACCAGGCACTCATCAAGGTAGTCTCCATCATCAATCATACATAACATGTGTCATGTACTTTCATCTTCATCAAATCTTCAATCTCGTTGTATTCTCGGTAACTCGGTATTCAATATTTCTTTTCCATTCATAGTATGTAGAGACAAACAAGGCAGCTGGGAACGACTGGTTTCGTCTCGAATCCAATAAAGAAGGAACAAGATGGTTCGGAAAATGTTGGCACATCCAAGACATGCTTAAATTTGAATTCGACATCGAGTTCGACGTATGTCATTTGTATTCTTACTCATCTCATGGTCCATCATGAGTTTCAATAAAATTACTCCGCAGTCCATGTGCCATGAATGTTTTCAGTAGTGGTTCAAACAACTGTTTTTATAGATTCCAGTAACATATCCGGTAACTGCTCCCGAACTCGCCCTTCCTGAACTTGATGGAAAAACAGCAAAGATGTATCGAGGTGGCAAGATTTGTCTGACGGATCATTTCAAGCCTTTGTGGGCTAAGAACGTTCCCAAGTTTGGAATAGCACATGCCATGGCACTTGGGGTTAGAAAATCCCTTAATTTGAAAAACAAATAACAACAATGAATGATTAAGCAATATTAATATATAATGAAATAGATAATAATGATACAAACATCTTTAAAAAATGTTAAGCATAATAATATTCAAATTACAGTTGGGGCCTTGGTTAGCGGTTGAGATTCCTGAGATGATTGAGCGAGGAGTTATCGTTTATCAAGATAAAGATAAATCGTGATCCATTTCCAAAATAGATAACTTTTATCTATTCGTTACTACTTGCCTTTTTATATTCCCCCAAAACTACCTAAACTAAATGGGTAAAACGATTCAATCATTATATTTACTAAATCCCTCAATTGAATCAACATACACTGCGAGAGTTTATCTGCTAATAAATATATTACCAAAAATATGCAAATGTTATTTCAAATATTATACGAATACGGAATACGTTTTGAAATCGGAACTTCTTGAAACTGTTTAATAATTCAATGTTCAACGAAACAACAGCTTTTCATCTATTACAAATTACGAATTCTATGTTAAATTGGCAATAAAGGTAAAGCTACGGAAAGTCCTGGATTCGAAATAGGAAAACCTTGGTTCTGTTTAGTCTTGAAGTTTTGGGCGATGAAGCTATGACTTTCTTCGGAGAATAGGAGACCCAGGGTTAACTGCAAACACATAGCTACAGCTATTACATTGACTCTAGCCTCTGGGTAGTCACACTCACCCCCAGATCATATAGGTATCATATCATACATGTGAAAGGTTTCAAAAGTCAGTTGTTTCAACAAGAATGTAACTTACGTGACTTTCAAAGAGGAAGCGTTTCAAATTAATCTTTAGTCTAGGGTTGACAATATCCAAATCAAACGGGTCAATCACAGCCTGCAGCTTTTTTACAGTTGGTTCCATGACTTCTGAAAGCTTTGGATTGAACCATTGGCAAAACTTTAAATCGAAAATGAACTGGACGGCAACTTGTGATGGAATATCAGGCTCTACCGAATCCTCTGTTTTGGAACTCATTAGTTTTTCATAAAAGGACTGAATTTTCAGACCAACAGTTTGCCTGAAATGGTCTCGTACTGCTTTTGGAATTGACTGAGGACCAGCTTTAGCTAACTCCATGCAAATTCCGAACAAGAGGCTGTGTAGAAAATGTGATAACTGAATCGGAACTCGAACTGACGACTTCACACTTTCTTCTGCTTCAGGATTGAAGTCTTCTGCTACCTACAAATGAATACCATATATTAATTAAAACCGCCACAAGGTTTGATTATAAATCCCTAGTATATTTTGTCCTTTCAATTTGCACTAACGGGCATAAATGACATCATGCTGAAGGAATTTAAGTTTGGCGTTTTTAGTTCCATATCCGTAGAAAACTTGTCCGCAACACTTTCCGTCCAATCCGACCAGCACTTTTCACAAACGGATGTAATAATTTGTCTTAGTTTGATTCCGTTCTACAAACAATATTCTTGAAGAGTTAGGTATGCAATTAGTCTGTCGATGGAGTATGATTTGATTGCAATTTGATTTATAAATATGAAAATATTTTAAGTCTCGTTACGCTTTTATCCACTAGTTTCCAAAGTGTTGGACAGAGTTCGATTAAGGCTGAGCAAAACCTTCCCAAAAACAAGGTTTTGGAACTCCTTCTTTCCACAAACAACTGAAAAATGTCCACAATCCCACTGGAAATGAATTCTTTCAACGGAAAATCTCCTAGGAATTGAAAATCCTTCAGAAATTCCTGAAGAATACTTTCCAATTCTTCACAAATATCCGCAACGTTGGGGGATAGACATTTCAATTTCAAATCAACATCTAAACAAGGACTCGATTTTTCTTTTATTGCAGGAGCTTTCCAAACAAAGGATACGAGATCAAATTGTTCATCTAATCTGTATACAAACGTCAATGCATGAATTTTGAATTTGGATCTTAGATTAAGATTAGCAAAATTACTGAAATTAGTAAAGAATATTTTCTCCATGAGCAATACCTTTGGAATCTTGGGAAAGCATCTTGCTCAAGGAACACGAGGATTCTATCAGTCCTCATTGTCGATACACCTTCAGTCTTCTCTCGAAAGACGGGATAAAAGACTTCCGTCCACAAAGATTTTGAAGTTCCAAGAACAACCCTCATTAAATCGTCACTATGATCTTTGAGCATCTCCATCGTTTTGAATCGATACTCGTTCATCTCTTGGAACGTTTTTTGATCATTCATAAACATTCCAGATTTGAATGATTTGTCAAGAATAAGTTTGAGCGGCTCAACATAAGATTTGAGTACAACTTCTGCCAAAACAGCTACTCTTGGAGTTTCTTCAATAGTGATATTTTCTTGATTAAAGTCTTGGATAGATTTAGGAAGAAACTTTAGTCCAAAGCAATCCCCCGTCAGCTTCGGTTTTTTCATTAATTTTGCAGCGTTGTTATAAACTTGTGGATCTATTTTAAATTAAGAAACACGTTATTTGTCTGTAACATAAAATAGATTTCTATTTCTATAGATGATTAATTTTGGTTAATTACTAGTTAACTGCCCACTTATTTTTTTCAAATAATCTCTTCAATCTATACGTGGCCTTACCAATATATATTGAATAAATTGCCTTTGCCGTAGTAGATACGTATAGGACAAAATCAGGATCTTTTTCGATTAAACTCTGTTCTAGTCGGTTGATTCTGCGGTTTAAAAAATCCGATAGTATGTCTTGGCAGCTGGATTCGGTCAGGATTTGCTTAGTAATTATACATTCGGCCAGACTCTACAAAATTGACGATTTAAAAATTCATAGCATCAGTGTAAGTGTAACATACAAATTAAATGTATTTTTAATTGATAGTTTTATACATACACATGTACATAAATTTAAAATTTTACCTCACTAGTACTATCAAAATTATTGAAGCAATCGTCACAAGCTGCCAAAATGGAACTTTTGATGTTTTTTTCAACTCTAACATCATACTGTCCAGCATTTATAAGAACGGCCCATCGATAAGGCTTTGAAGTTTGACAAAGCTTCTTCTCGTAGAAAATGGACAAATGAACGGCTGGAGTTATATTTGTTTTATCCAATAGAACCTGAACTTGTCGAGGTACTTCAAGGGACAATTTTAGTTCTGCTGCGATTTCCAACTCGGCTGAACTTAGTTGCCTAAAAAATGTACGGTAAAGAAAAAAATATAGAACAGGAATTGGAGTTAAAATACCCGATTGTCTGGCGCTGATGACAATATTGGCAAATTCATCCGATTTATGAAGTAATTTTAGTATTTAATTGTGTATTGGTGAGCTTACTTATCGGTGGCTTGCGATGGTAGGATAAGCCTAACTGAATTGAGTTGAGTAGGAAGTGTATTTAACTTGTCCCGAAGGGCAGTGAGCTTGTGGAAGACGGACACGGAACTACGCCTCATGTTTCCTATCGTGTCAGCCGCATCGATTAGGTCACGGTACCGTTCCCTGAGCAAATTAAAATAAATTGCAAAATTAAAAATAAATTATTTAGATGGAGTTGTTGGTTAGAGTACGTACAGGTTGTACAGTGCATGTACAGCTCGGAGTTCAGACTTTCAGACATCAGACATCTTAAAGGTCAAAGTGAGGATCGTGTAAGAGGGCCACATGCATATGTGCCCTGCCTGTCACCTGTTCTCTGGCTGTGCCTGCCTGCCTATGCCTATGACGGTACTGACGGTCAACGGTAGACTGTGGAATTTGTGTGCTGTGCTCAGTTCTGAAACCTATAGTTCGGCTTCCGAACTATAACGTTAAAATTTCCGAACGTTGAGTGCCCAACTCGCACTCGAACGTTCCCATTTCTGAGGAGTGCCGAACTCGCACTCGAACTTTCCCATCTCCGAACGTTAAGTGCCGAACTCGAACTGAAACGTTCCTTGTCTGCTAAACATACTCTCATGTGGCACAAGAGAGTGTGTTTAGCAGACAAAAACGTTCCCATTTCTGAACGCCAAACGTTGAGTGCCGAACTTAACGTTCCAAACTCCGAACGTTAATTTCACGTTCGGGCTTCGAACTCGATCCCGAACGTTGCTCTAGACCTCTCTCAACGTTCGAGTTCGGTAAGTTCCAAGCAAGCCAACACTGTGCACTGGCTGTGCTTAGTGTGCTTGATTGTTTTTCGTTCACGTTGAGTTGGAGTCATGCTCTCATGTGAGTATGTCACAGGCATGTTCAACGTTTAACGAAATCTCTTTCTCTCTGAATCTATCTGTGATCTGAACCTTGAAACCTAGTCTGTCTTCATAACTTGAATAACAAAACGATTTGAAACCACGCGAGAACACAGTACCGAGTTTGAGAATTAAACGCGAGAACTCAGTACAGTACCGAGTTCGAGAATTAAACGCGAGAACACAGTACCGAGTTTGAAACCTTGATTGAACCTGAACCTCTGCTTGCATTGGTTGTTGGTTCTGCAGCATTTGAGATTGGGGCTTAATGCTTTTTTTGCTTTGCACAGCAAGACACAAGAGCTGAGAAATAGTAAATAAAACAAGACTGGTGGGGAGGCCACGTAAAGTTGGGCAGGGGCCATTTAGTTTTGCCGGAGGCCCAGCAACGATACAATTTGATTCATAAGTTCAGATATCTACCCCTACCTACCTCGAATAGCTCGGTATCCTACCTAGCATTGCTCGGTATCATCACCCTACCTACCTCGCATAGCTCGTTATCCTACCCCTACCTACTTTGCATAGATCGGTATTCTACCCCTACCCTACCTCGCATAGCTCGTTATCCTACCGCTACCTACCTCGCATAGCTCGGTATCCTACCCCTAACTACCTCGCATAGCTCGGTGTCCTACCCCTACCTACCTCGCATAGCTCGTTATCCTACCCCTACCTACCTTGCATAGATCAGTATTCTACCCCTACCCTACCTCGCATAGCTCGTTACCCTACCGCTACCTACCTCGCATAGCTCGGTATCCTACCCCTACCTACCTCGCATAGCTCGGTATCCTACCCCTAACTACCTCGCATAGCTCGGTATCCTACCCCTAACTACCTCGCATAGCTCGGTATCCTACCCCTAACTACCTTGCATAGCTCGGTGTCCTACCCCTACCTACCTCGCATAGCTCGGTATCCAACCCCTAACTACCTCGCATAGCTCGGTATCCTATCCCTACCTACCTTCTTAACATGGATCAACGGTTTTCTTGAGATTTTGGCGCCTGCCGGCGAGGCCCCTGCCGGGGGCAGGAAAGTGGGGGAGGGTGGGGGGGTAATTGCATCTAGCATGGGGGGAGAAAATTAATAAAATTGAACAACAATCGAATGTTACAACAATCAACATGTAAAATACCTTAAATTCAGAAAAACTTGTACAGAACTGATTTTTAACAAATTTTTGGGTTAGTTTTTGGCACATATCTCGCGAACGCTTCTGAGATATGACAATCTAGTTAGTGATATGAACTCATCTTTAAATTGTTAACAACAATTTGCATAATTTTTTCCACACATAGAATCATAAAGGACCTTAAAATAAAGAAAATCCGAAAAAATCCGATTTTTACCCGGTTTTCGGGGTTTATCTCAAAAAGGCTTCTTTGATACGGCACTTTTTATTGCAGATTCGGATTCTACGTCAAATTTGCCACAAAATGGTGTATAATATGTCTAGATTTAAAAAATTGACCTGAATATATGTAATGGTAGTAGTGTATACTAACAAGACTGGTGGGGAGGCCACGTAAAGTTGGGCAGGGGCCATTTAGTTTTGCCGGAGGCCCAGCTACGATACAATTTGATTCATAAGTTCAGATACCTACCCCTACCTACCTCGAATAGCTCGCTATCCTACCCCTACCTACCTCGCATAGCTCGGTATCCTACCTAGCATTGCTCGGTATCATCACCCTACCTACCTCGCATAGCTCGTTATCCTACCCCTACCTACCTTGCATAGATCGGTATTCTACCCCTACCCTACCTCGCATAGCTCGTTATCCTACCGCTACCTACCTCGCATAGCTCGGTATCCTACCCCTAACTACCTCGCATAGCTCGGTGTCCTACCCCTACCTACCTCGCATAGCTCGTTATCCTACCCCTACCTACCTTGCATAGATCAGTATTCTACCCCTACCCTACCTCGCATAGCTCGTTACCCTACCGCTACCTACCTCGCATAGCTCGGTATCCTACCCCTAACTACCTCGCATAGCTCGGTATCCTACCCCTAACTACCTCGCATAGCTCGGTATCCTACCCCTAACTACCTCGCATAGCTCGGTATCCTACCCCTAACTACCTCGCATAGCTCGGTGTCCTACCCCTACCTACCTCGCATAGCTCGGTATCCAACCCCTAACTACCTCGCATAGCTCGGTATCCTATCCCTACCTACCTTCTTAACATGGATCAACGGTTTTCTTGAGATTTTGGCGCCTGCCGGCGAGGCCCCTGCCGGGGGCAGGAAAGTGGGGGAGGGGGGGGGGGGGGGGAATTGCATCCAGCATAGGGGGAGAAAATTAATAAAATTGAACAACAATCGAATGTTACAACAATCAACATGTAAAATACCTTAAATTCAGAAAAACTTGTACAGAACTGATTTTTAACAAATTTTTGGGTTAGTTTTTGGCACATATCTCGCGAACGCTTCTGAGATATGACAATCTAGTTAGTGATATGAACTCATCTTTAAATTGTTAACAACAATTTGCATAATTTTTTCCACACATAGAATCATAAAGGACCTTAAAATAAAGAAAATCCGAAAAAATCCGATTTTTACCCGGTTTTCGGGGTTTATCTCAAAAAGGCTTCTTTGATACGGCACTTTTTATTGCAGATTCGGATTCTACGTCAAATTTGCCACAAAATAAATGGTGTATAATATGTCTAGATTTAAAAAATTGACCTGAATATATGTAATGGTAGTAGTGTATACTAATAAAAAAGTGTTATAATTTACCCAACGAGGATCCGAAGTTCCTCCCGTTTCTTTTCAATTTCGAGGTTGACTCGTCTCGATATTTCCTTGGTCTCTTGGACCCTCTCGGACTCCAGCACCTCCCGCACATTCAGATGAAGGAAGGAGGGCCTGGAGCCACCCCCCACCACACCCGGCACACCCACTCCACCCGACATCCACAATCAACGCACAATTCAAATTTGCAATTATGAATTAATCAAACGAACAGATGACAGAGAAAAGACAGAAACATTGTGTGTTGTGAAATGCGGCTCGACTCTGTTGTTGTTGTGACTTGTCATGTGTTTGAATTGAGGGGATTTCGTCAGCTGGTTAGGTATTTGTGGAAGGCGGGAGAGTTGGAACTGTCACAATTCTCTTGAGCCACTTCACACTTGAATACAAGCACTTTTTGATCCACTCACTCTATATCCACTCTATACCATCCCATTTCCCATCCAATTCACAATTCCGAACTCCAAACTCAAGTCACAACCCCGAATTCCTTGAGCTAGGCTAATTCCAAATTCCCTTTCTTTCATCTCTCATCCTTCAGCTCAGCCGCTCACCCTTTGCCCTTCACGGCCTTCACAAATCAATTAACTTCAGCAATCGCAGCAGAGGCAGGCAGGTCAGTAAAGAAGGCCAATAGTGCAGTGAACAGGACAACAGGAACAGGGCACAGGGCACCAGGGAGAGGGAGGGTAAGTCAATTATTTTTCATTTCTCATTTTAAATTCAAAAAATGTCAAATGTGCAATGAATTACAAATTAATTAAATTCCTGGTGAATGATAGGTCAAGCGTCAAGCGTAGACAGTGGAGTCAAGTCAGGCAGGTCAGAGGTCAGCGCAGAGAGTGTGGAGTGGAGTGAGCAGTCTGTCTTCGTCTTTCTTTGGTCTTGCTTGCTGTCTTATGCACTCACTGAGTAAGTGTGCCGTGATTGAAAAGTTCGGAAGGCCAAACAAAGGCTGCTGAAAGGATACTACACACTAACTTCTTTGACGTTGGTGAGCAGTGAGGGCGACTGGCAACTGGTGACTGGGGAATGGGATACGCCGCTGGACCACCCCTTCCCATCCACCCTTGACCGTCGAAATCAATTCATGTGTCATGTCAAACCGTTTCCCTTCCTTGCACCCTTCTCGCACTCTCAACTCGTCTCTTCAATTGAAGGATAAATCAGATCCACGAAACTCAAAACTGTAGTCCATAGTCAATAATCAATAGTTAGGAATTACGTCAATGAACAAGGCACAAACAAGGTACTCCCTTTACTCCTTTCTATTTACTCCAATCCTCCTGCAATTCAGTAATTTGTAATAAAAAATAATTGCGTTGTTTGTGTTTTTAGATTTTGAAGGAATTGAGTTTGAAATCATGAAGACGCTTTGATCATCTTTGATCTTACAATTAATCAGAAGCGGCAAGTAAACTAAACTGATTGATTCCAGATTCCAATACTGACATCCATTGTTCCTTGCGTCCTCAGCCTTGCTCGTTTTCTTTCATTTTAAACTCTAACACCACAGTCCAACGGTTTCGCCCCTACAGTTTGTGACAACTGCAGACGGGAAGACTGATTGTGGTGTTGTTGAGGCAGAAGATAGTAGATGAAAAGTGAAGATACTTGTCCTTATTCATTATTTCACAATAGGGTCAAAAACGACCCTTACATCAGCTTTATCTTTTAAAATGTCAAAAATTGGTAGCCACGGATTGGGTGAAGAAGATTGCAGAATAACATAGGATACTAAATCCTGTTTAGTAAACTAACTACCTAACTAATCTCCCAGCTTTAACGGACGGTAGAGAGCCAACCCCAAGTAAACTACTACTGTAAAAAATAGCTGCAGGGTTTGACTAGACTCGAAGATTTCAAATCGGCTGAACAGAGAAGGGAGTAGGTACATGTTCTTTGTATTGAGTTAAAAAATGAGAACTAAAGAAAAGACATTCCCTAAATTATCAATTCACAATTGTCTTTCTCTGTTACAACTAAAAAACAAACTCTTTTTCTGCTCTAATCTTATCCAGGAAGTCTGAGGAAGTGGTTAAATTCCCAAAAAACAAAGGGTGGTCGTCCGTCCCAGTTCCCAGTCCCAGCCCAGCAGACCAACTTTCAAAATAAATAACGATGTCGGTCTCACATCCCCCACCATTCTACGGACATTCCATATCTATGAATGGAGGAACAGTAGATTCTATTCCAAATGACAAATCCGGCACAATGCATTCCAACAAGGACTACAACAAATGTTGTGCGTCTGAACGAGAAGGACTCTCATCTTCGGATGACAAAGAGCTTCGAGTCATTAAAATCGAGTCTCCATCCAGTCCTGGTAATAATAGTTTATACAAGGGTCCATTGGACGGGGAATTCCTGAATCAGAACCGGAACTTCGGAACTGAAGGGCCGTCAGAGGAACCAAGTCTTCCTAGAAAGTGGGAATATTTTCCTGGAAATAACCGATTTTTCTGTGATGGACGTGTCATGACATCACCGAGCATCCGGTTTTGCGTTCTTAGTTTTGGACTCATCCTTATGACTTTCGTGCTCTTTGCTATTTTTGAGTAAGAATTAGATCTTGCTTAACAAAATAACGAATGAATTAAGAAGTAGCAAATAATTAAAATATTAATGTGTCTTTATTTGTTTAGTGCACCTTTCCTGGCAGAGAGATTGACAATCGCCATACCCATCATTGGGTCCATCCTGTTTTTAAGTGTGGTCGTAAATATGGCAAAGACGAGTTTCAGTGATCCCGGTATTCTGCCCCGAGCATCTCAACAAGAATGGGAACACGTGGAAAGGTCGTATATGACAAATGAACAAAGTCGGCCACCCCCACGGACCAAAGATATTGAAGTTAATGGACAAATTGTCAAGTCCAAGTTCTGTTTCACCTGTAAAATGTTTCGACCTCCGCGAGCTTCTCATTGTGGCGTTTGTGATAACTGCGTTGGTGAGCTGATTCATATTATTTTGGTCAGTTTCTTTTAACATTAACAATGAATATCAGGTTAAAAATGTTAAAATATATTTCAGATCGGTTTGATCATCACTGTCCATTTCTTGGAAACTGTATCGGAAAACGAAATTACCGTAGCTTCTATGCGTTCATTGTATCGCTTAGTTTTCTAGCTGTATTCGTCCTATCATGTTCTATTGCTCATCTTGCTCTCAGTAAGTCCTATCATTCTGACGATTCTGACATTATAATATCGACGTCCATTGTTGTTGCTTACCGAAATTTCTAATTTCGCAAATGTTGATTCGTTCTATTATAGTTTCTAAAGAAAGAGGGAATTTTTTGGAAGCATTGAAAGTGTCTCCAACAAGTGCTGTTGTGGTAGTAGTAAGTTTCTTTGGAATGTGGACCGTTCTTGGTTTGTCTGGTTTCCATACATATCTTATAGCGGTTGAGCAAACTACAAATGAGGATGTAAGTTACAAGCGTTGCCTTTTTTAATTTAATTTTTTGTTAATAGGTGATTGATTGTAACTCTGTTTATTTACACTTATTTGATAGATTAAAGGCCTATTTGGTAGAGCAAGTGTAAAGAATCCGTTTTCAAGGGGGAACTTCTGCCAAAATTGCTGCTTCGTTTTATGTGGACCTGCCCAGCCGAGTTTAATTGGTGAGCCAACAGTTTCATTATTTTATTACGGACCTTTTACCTTAGAACGATAGAAACGACATTTACCCATAATATATTATATGCTTTGCTTTTCACATTCGAGTAAAGCAAACATGCGAATGTGAATGTACAGCTGTACAATAATATTTTTATTTAGATTCTCGAGGATATGCTACAGCCGACTTTGTGTCATCCTTACCAAAAAAGATTGAATCAAATGGTATGAGCCAGCCTTCTAAATGCCAAAACCTCAACCTTCAATCCTCAATCAAAACGGGTCCACACGTAAGATCTGGTGCTCGCCTTGAGCCTAATTTTTTGTTCTTGAAAAGTGTTGGCAATATATGACTAATGACTAATGACTGATTTGCTTGTGCAGTGCGTGGACGGAGGAAACAATCAACATCAACAAGGGATGTCCAAGATCCACCAACAACAACCCTTAATGTATCAATCTCAGCTCCAACAACATAACCAGCAGCCAGTTCAACTAGCTTCGCCCACCAGCCCAAGTTCTTTGAATGATGGTGGCAGTAGTTCGCATCCGCATTCACCCTCAACAGTGATTTCACATTCGCCAGTCAGAGAAAGCAATGACATGGAGTTTACCAGCTCTGATGGACTGAACCGGTCTCTCGGGGAGGCGACTTCGGGTAAGCCCAACTCGATTGCAACAACCGACCGAACCGGATACGTGCTTAGAAGATCTGCTCACTCTCATAATCGTGATAGGCCTTATTCACAAGGAGATTTCTTAGAACGTAGAAGTAGCTCGGTTATTCCCAGGGACAGTAATATTAATACCGACGAATCCTCGAACCAAAGGAAATCTCAAAGTGTAACGAACTTCCGAAACATTTCGGTCCCTCATCATCGAGGGTCGTGGATGGGGAAGTCCACTACGAAATCCAACTCGTATTTGGTCATGAGTCAAACAGAGCAAAGGAATAGTTCAGGAGTTATTCTCAATCGGAGAAGTGAAGGAAGTGGTAGTGTCCGAGTTGTAGGGATGAATGTGGGTGGTAGTGACCTACAAGGCTATAGGTTCGGTAGGGGCCCTTATGGAAAAGCTGTCATGAATAACAATTTTTTAAATGGCAGTGACGTAAATAAGCTTGAATCGACAACGTCTATTTCCGGTGGTACTAATTGTCAAAAGCCAAAGAAGTTTAGAACCCTTTCTAGTATAAAGATTGAAGATGTTGTTTAAAATTGACCAAGGCAAATTGTTTGTAAGGAATCTAGAAGGAATACTGTTTCGTGGTCTTATTTAAAACTGAGATTTTCCGTCAATTAGAAATTATTTACAGGGTTACGTTAGACATTTCTTATTCGTCTTTGTGTTTGAATGAAACAGTTATAATACTCAATCAGTTGGTGTACATAGATACTATAGATAGGGATTCTGATGATTCTGTCTGATCTGAAGAATAAGGTTTGTGGTATTTAGAATGGGTTATCCCTTTCGAATTATATATAGATATATCGTGATCAGTTCCTGTAATCATCAATTAATTCACAAACATTTCTTTGCTTATCTGGCATAGGACATGAAATATTTTCTATGAACAGACAGATCCAAAAACGGTTCTGGGTTATATTTTTAGTATCTCTGTTAGTTTAGTTTTGTGATGTTGCTTTTTATTCTCTTCCCGTACAAACTATTGCCATTTTACGATGTTTTTAAATATATCTTACACTGCATACTCATTGGGAGAATATTTTACGGCATGGTAAGTTTAATAACACTTAACACTTCATTCCTTCGTCTTGTAGTGTAGTAGTGCATGGCATATAATAATATCGTGTACATTGTAATGTAAATATTTAATATTTAAACTTCAAGTATTTCCTTCGATCCTAATCACGATTTAATTTGTTTTTCAATCCAATTCAGACTCCATGAGAAACCTGTACAGTTCAATCGAAGAAGATCCAAGTATAAGTCCTGGCCGTGTTGTGCCCATTGTACCAGTTCCAAAATCAAGGACGACATATCTAAATTCCACATTTCAGAATGGAAATTCACTGTCGCCGAGTTATAGTCCGAATCGACAATCTGTGAATGGTTTCTTCAGTGACGATTTCGACGACCCGACTATATTACACCCCCACCGTGGTCCATCGGCTTCTCTGGCTTGTTTAGACTATGATGAGCCGGATTATCCTGTTATTGGAACTAGCAGTAGCAGCAATAGTAATATAGTTAGTGTTAGTGGACGACAGAGCAAAAAAGGTAAATCTGGTTCCGTATCGAAGGGGACTAATAACTCGTCCTCTGCGTTATCATTATCGTCCACTACATCTTCGAATACCAGGGAAAAGTCAAGTAATAGATGCGATAATAGTATCAGTATGGACGAAAATACATGTCAACCACATCTAAAAGGCTCTGCAAGATTAAAAAATAATTCTTCTAATGCCAAAAAGATGGGCAACCACACCATGATCAATTCGCCACTTCATTTGGATACTATTACGTAGATATGGATTGGCTAAATTCGAAATCTAGAAAACCGTCCATCGCACATCGGGCTTTTTTATATGAAAATATAGGGTAGCCTTTAGATGGCTTGGATTTGTGATGTCCTTTTAAATTTCGATCCAATATTTTTTGTTCAAATATTGCATGGAGTAGTAAAATGTAAACTATAATTAATTCAAGTCAATCATGATTCCCAAGTCTATCAAATCAACGCCGTTTAATGCAGACTTACCCTTATTTGTCGCTTCGCATATATATTAATAATAATTAATAATGTACGCAATTCGTATCCGTGATTTTCGCCGTAATGATGTTTAGATATCCGTTCGTGTAAAGGATTCATTGACAATGTTTAATTTAAGAAAGGTGTTGTACTCATTACCGTACTCGTTATTCGGTAAATTGTCATCAGTGTGTTCAGCGAGCCATGGATTCATTCGCTTCGTAGATTTTCTATATTTATAATTTATCTAATGTAAATATTAATATAGATTCTGTATCGCTGACCAAAATCGTTCATTTTGACATGTAAAACTAATTATCGATGCGACGCTACTGCGAAGATGTATATAATATATAACGTATCCTGGGTGTAGAGTAACTTCATACCGATGCGTAAATATCTTACACGTTTCAACGCTAAAACGCTAATGTTTGTTTTTCAATGCCAGATCCGCATAGATATTTTGATTTCTGAATATTTTTTGAATTGGAATGTGTAAGTGTAGCAGTAAAAATCAGAGTATGTATTTTTTGAAGAGCCGTTCAAGCCTTTGTACCATTTACTATTTACTAATTAAGTTCCAACAACCCTCGGTTTCATAATGTCGGAAGATACAGGTATCTACTTCATTAAAATTGATAATTAAGTGATTTTAAGACTGTTACTTCTGAGCTTCTGAATGCTATACTTTCATTTCTCATTCCTTTTAAAAGTCTGTGTCGTGTGGATTTTGGATATTTAATGTTTGTACGTATTTTATTTTATACAGCACTTTCACGATTGTTAGTTAGTTCTCCTGTGCATTTTTTGTCTCCTTATTATCTGGCCAATGGTCGACATCGACTTGGTATTACTTTTACTATTAATCCTCTGTTTTCTGTGCGACTGGTTATCAAAAAATAAGGAAGCAAGTTATAAATCTTCTGAGATTGAAACCACCGAGATCGTCCGGTTGTGATCAGAAATCAAATACTATACAATACAAGAACCTCGTGAAGAGATAATGCTAGAGAATGTTAATGTTCACAAATACTTGATCTTGATATTGTATATTTAATTTATCTTTAATATTGGTATTGATATTCTATTATGTACTAAATCCGTGGGCCTGAAGTAAGAATGTATCACAAGATTGCAGTATAATTGCACTCAATTTCAAATAAGACAACAATAAATATATTACGTTGCCAATTTAAATTTCTAACAATAAGTATAAATAGAGAACATAATTAACATTTGCTAACTAGAATTGAAACTTTGGTCACAACATAATTAACACGTAAAAGTACTCCAGCATAGTTACACACTACATTGTAGTTTGAGATCGTTTATCAGATTGGGCTACCACGACGTGGACGTAATAGACCTTGGACCAGGAGGACATTAAAATTAGATAAAAACGAATATAACCACTTAATCACAGATTAAATGGAATTTACAATATTAGTTTGATTCGTGATATTGATATGTCAATTCTAAATGATTTCATATATCTTTGTCGACGGGCAATTATTGGAACAGTTTAGCAATGTATATGCATACCATGCAACGATAAAATATTCATGAATATGTTATATATCTGTGTACTCTAATGGAACCGTATTTCGATTATAAATTGAGATATGGCAGAATATTATACGCAGTGCACAAGTGGCCTGATGTGAAAGTTGAAAGTCTTCTGAAGAAGTTCTTATTTAGTTAATTGGTTAGGAATTAAACTTCTTCAGTGGATGATGCGACTAGGAGGGCTTGATATTCTTCCTTCCCTAAATTAACTATAACTCCTCCATTGCCTTCCCCTTCACTTTCTTCGCTGAGATCGAATGAGTCTCGTCGGTTGACATTGATATACCTGTGAGAAAATTATACAATAATGCCTGAAATTCAGGGAATAATAATATACCTAATTAATATCAGCGGTAAGGTGTATAGGGTGCAGATTGCAAATTATTTAAAAGAAGCCTTGTTTAGCTGTATTTTGTATTGAGCGAAAATGGTTTATTTGCAACTAAATCAATTCTACAACTTCGTCCAAAAGCAGGAAATAAATCTCTTGTCATCACACTATGTACGGTTTGGATTAGTTAGGTTGAATTCGTTCGTACCTATATCCTTCCCCGTCACCAAAGGCAGTCAACTTCCCATTTTTTCTGTGACGAGATACTAATAAGGACATGATGCCAAGGAGTATCGTTATCCCAAACACCAAACCAGCACCTGTGTTTTGTTGTAAATTAAATTAACACAATCTTTGACGGCTTCACATTCATATTTAATTTTAACAAGTCATTTTTACCAACTGCCCATCCAACAGGACTTCGACCAGCCCCGAACCCCTTTGCACTGAGGAGGCTTTTGACATTTTCAAAAGTTCCATTATTTGGAGGAGGACTGATTCCAACGACTTTGCACATCAGAGGGAAGAGATCCACATTTTGAAAAGGGTGAGCCATGAACCCTGATTTAAATAACGGGCCATGAGATAAGAAGAACGGGTGCATCGGTATTAGGCGATTGTCGTAGCCGTGTACCCCATAAACTCTATCAGGACTCGCTGTGATGATTGAAAATAATACAAATTCGTCTTAGTCCATGGGTTAAATGCATGTAAAATGTCAAACATATTGCATTGTAAGTTTGTAAAAGGTACAAACTTACGAGTCAAATTAAACTTTGTATTGTACATTCCAATATTAGTCTTGAAATCATCAAAAACGAATCCCAAGTCGGCAACAAGGAGAATCGGCATGATCCGTCGATTATCTGCATAATGCCAGGAATTGACCAATTCCTCCTTCTTGTAAACAGTGAAGTTATTCCCAACCGACGCATCTTTAAATGCTTTGTACACTTGATCTAGTTTTCCTGAAAACAATTATTCATTACAATTTACAATGTGAGGAATATTTTAACGAATGAAGAGAAGGGTGTATAATTACCGGTATTTTTTATATAATATTTCAAACAACCGTCGTTGTAATATTTGTAATACCTGGCTTCGGCAAAATCTGCAGAACAGGAGTCGAGCCATACTGATCATAAAGGTCCCTACTAATCACGTTGGATAAGTCAATCATGTCCTGCTGACGGACTTCTTGGAAGCCATGATCGCTCAGAAAGATTAAGTTGACCTTATCAAAAATATCTAAGGCCTTGAGCTTCTCAATTAAATATCCCGTTGTATTATCCATCTTTTGAATATATTGGGTCACAAGCTCGGATTCAGGGCCGAATGCATGTGCGTATTCGTCTGGCTCTTCAAAATACATGAAGACAATGTTGACAGGCTCTTTCTCATCCGTTATCCAGCTAACAATTGTGTCAACTCTCCATTCAAAGGCAATACTTTCGTTCCATGGCGTGTAACGAAAAGGCAGTGTCATTTTCTGTCCGAAGGCAAAGTTGGACCCAGGCTGAAACGATTTTTTTTAAATTTACACACCACCGTTGAAATCAAATCAAATCAAAATATATTAGATAAATGTAATCCTTTGGCCTTACCCACATCATTACTCCACTTCGTCGACCGTCACCAGCCAGTTCATTTAGAGTCTGAATAAGATAATGATAATAAGAACAAACAATGAAATGATTTCAAATGATTCAAAAGTCACAGTAACTGGTTATTAATTTGAGTAACTATAACTCACCCAAAGGGGTAGGGTTTTGTTATCGAAATTCCAAAACTCGTCCATGCCGGCGTTGAGGGTCTTATTGTACACTGGATCAAAGAAATTGTTATCCACGACTCCATGGCTTTCCGCGTGAAGGCTTTAGAAATGTAAAAATACAATATTTAGTAATTAATTAATAAGTACAAAGTAAATTAAAGTAAAGTAAGGAGTACAGAGTAGGTGTGACAGAAACTAGTGAAAGGTTAAGCTTTTGAAAGGAACATACCCAGTGGCAATAGACATATGGTTAGGAAATGTTTTGGTAACGAACTGGTTTCGCATGAAGGGTACAGAGGAGCCCTTGAGCTTTAAGGCATCCAGGTTGGGCGTGTCGGTTCGATCGAAGTAGTTGAATCTAAATCCATCGAAGGAAATGATGACAAGGACAGGGAATTTGGACAGGTTCACCTCATCATGGACCCTATTTCCACCCCCACTGTTTTCCACAGGATCCTCTTGCCCACAGATCAAGTCTACTATAACTAAACTTAAGAGTACGAGTCCTAAGTAACCTACCCTCATAATCTCTAAACCTAAAGACTATCAACAATTCACAATTCAATCAATACAAATTAATATATTTCAGAGCCAGAGAGATATTCAATATTGAATATTCAATATTACAATTACAGATCACAGATCAGATCAGATCACCAACAATTTTGAATTTGAATTGTAAGAAGATTGAAGACTATCAATGATCAAAGATTGAAGATCCAAGATCACAGATTTCAGATTGATTTTAAAAGCAAAAAAAAGTGCAAGCCCCCAGGCACCAGGGCCAGGGCCCAGGAACTCTAAAATTCCAGTAATATTATTCCGAAAAAAACTTGTCGGTGATAGGTCATAGCCGTCATAGGTTGTAGGGTTTGGGTTTCAGGTGTGAGAGTTCGAGTTTGTTTGAGAGTTTTGACAGCAGTTTTGTGGTTTTGGCATTTTGTGTTTTTGTGTTTTGGCTTTCAACTTTTGAATTTGTGATAATTGTTGTGTGAATTGTGTGTGATTGCCTGCCAAATTAGGAGCATCTGCTCATGGATTGCAAAAATAAAGTGACTAGGACTAGAGCGTAAATTCTGAATTCATGGCAAAATTAGCAGAATTCAAAACTAACAATTCCAAAGTTGACAGACTGGCAGAGTTGCTAAAATTCGAATAAAGAAATTCCCTCCGTTTCAAGTCATTGAGAGAGAGTCTTATTCTGCCCCATCAACCTTACAATTACAGCTAGAGACAATTTAAACACGGTTAAATAACGCTAATGATGGAGAAGGGTTAATTACAACAATGGATTTTATTACTACATTTAATGTTTGTTATGATTGTAAGTATTAGAAACTGTTAATTTTTGAAATCTACTGTTTTGGAGTTGAGCATTTAGCATTTTGGATTGGAGGAGTAGTTGAAGGGCCTGGAGCGTGGGAACATTCCGGAGCTGGGGTTGCCCCAAGCCATGTACCGGCTTCCGAACCGCTTTCCCAAGTAGGGCGGCCATTCACATGACCTCTGACCCTTCCCCTCTGACCCCGACTTACAACGGGGCTCCTCATTGCAACCGCACTCAATGTCACAAGACTCCTTCCTCTGGTCTTCATTGTACCGACGCCAGTCTCGGTTCACGCCGTACTGACTTCCCGAACTGACAACAAAGAAACACAGCCGTTAAAGAGACCATGAACTCAACCACATGTAATACATTACACTGTTAAGTAATGTATATTAAATACTCACTTATCCTGCTCGGGAAGGTTCCAAACGCAAGGAACGGTGGGTCCGATGAGGGCCCTAGCCCCATGACACTTGAATTCCCAGTCCTCGGGTCCAGGATGAAGGCGACATCCGATGTTCTTGGGAGTGACCAATTGGTCCACAAAGCCCTTCCACTCCTTCTGTACGACGGGGTTTCGAAACCAAGGCTGTTCCTCGTATTGTCGGATGAGGGCCGTATTGTAGTTTTTAGAATAGTAGCCCTTACCCTCCCCCTCAATATCGCCCACGCCCTCAAACTCGCCCTCCTCCTCAATTTCGCCCCCACCACAACCCCCTTTTCTACTACCCTCCGCCCCACATTTGCCCATCGTGGATTGGCAAGAGCCCCTGCCCTTGCATCGCGATGTCCCCCAACTTGTGCCCCCCACCGCAAGGCCCCGCAGTCCCGGAGCGTACAGCTTTAGGGCGTCATCAACGCGGGTCAGGCTCACTCCTCCTCCTCGACAGTCCTTGCAACCCGGCATTTCAGGCAGGCTAGGAATATATATGCACACAGCTAATCGGTTATGAAATAATTCTGATCTGGTTCTTGGTTTGACAAAAATAGTGAACTAGAATTCGGATATTTGGGATATGAAATGAATATTTTATTTTTCCTCCATCAGATTGAGAACATTTTGTATAATATCAATTAATTTAATCGTAGATCGTAGTCAAGGGAAGAATAATTATTACTATACAGGGTGTCCCACAGGGACCACACCCACTTGATCGATGTAAATATCCGAAGTTTGAGGTCGATCTGAGCACTTTTGTTTTTTTTCTAACCTAACCTAACCTACCGTGTCAAATATATTTTAGACGCCCATTAAATTTTCATAATTTTACATGCTCTTTCGAATGAGACTAGTTTAAAAAATATCGGGGTGGTACAGTTGGGAATGTTCCCTTGTCAATAGCGCTCATTGGAGCGGAGAAGGGGGATGCATTTGTGGAGGCCGTAGTCAATCTTGGAGCACTTTGTACCACTTCGACAAGTGAGGAGGGGGAGGTTTTTGTCGTAAGGGACGAGTCCAATCTCACCGCAGAAGGAATACTCCATTAATCGGCAGTCCTTCCCATCTCGCACCATCCCGTGATTTTCCCCGCACTCGCACCTCCCTTTCCCATTGCAAACCAAGTACTTGCGCCGATCACAGAACGGGAAGCCGGAATTGTAGATCCACCTCAACTTGCTGTACGTTTGCCGGATCCCGTCCGGCGACTTCTCATAATGCCCTTTCTCGAACCTCGGAAGGTGCGGAAATAAGTGAGTCAGTAACCGCTCGTTCTGACCCTCGCATTTCGACTCCAAGGACAGGTTCCGGTGTTCCATGATTTCCTCCAGCATTTCTTTCATTTCCTGGAAATGATCTTCGACGGGGGGAAGTTTCCCACTCGTCGAATTCCCCTCGTTTTGATCGAGGATCGAAGTCCCGTTTCCGTAACGGCCGTTTCTACCGGTTAAGAAGAGTTGGCAGTCGTCGGGGCTCATGTCGAGAGGACATTCTGATATTGACTCGTGTTCGTCGTGGCCGCTGTCCAGACTACCGTTTACGGAGCACGTGTCCCCCGAAAACCCGCTTTTGCAGGCACAGGCGAATTTGAAGTTGTAGAGGGCTGGTTGACAGTCGCTGTTATTCCGACAGGTTGGGATCCAGGAGGCGGAGGGGACTTCGTTGCACTCTTCTGCAACGTTCAGTCGGCAAATCTTATCCTCGTAGACGGACCCTTTCTGACAGCGACATTTCTCCGAGGATTTGTGACACTGGAACCCCAGGAATGCGTTACAGAGCTCTGAATTGTCAACAATTGTTTCAGACCTTTTTGTTATTATTGATTTCTTAATGAATTTGGATTCTAATTCATGAACATAGATCATGGGCTTGAAACTTGAAACTCACCCGTAACACCTGTCCTTAGAAGATACTGTGACCACTTGGCCGCTTTCGAATACTGATGAAGGGTCTTGCTCCCAGCCACATTTTCGTCGCTGCTGCCAACATCCCGAAAAAAGCGTACAATCCTGTTCAGCATGACCCCAACGGTGTGGTCACAAGGATCATTGTACTTCAAGGTCATGGCCTGTTCCACTTTATACGCATAATAGTTGAGTTTGTAAAAGACCCTGTTGATATCTGCGTCCTTCTGATAACCGACAACTTTGGCGGGACTGAGGACGGAACCAAAGACGGACTTTGGGTCCGCGCACATTTCCCCTGACTTTCCGTTCTTGCAGGAACACTTTCCGGGGATTTCCTCGGAACCGCACCTCGCGTTCTTGATGCATTGGGGCAGGAACTGTTTCCCGAACACTTCCTCGACCTTCCACATTTTCGAGCCCTGTGGATAATAGTCGAGCCCGTACACGTAGTTTTCGCCACAAGAGTCCATGTTCTTCACCCTGCAGAGCCCATTCTCTTCAGCCATGTTCTCCCAGCATTCACATTTCCGACTAATTTCGCTGCAGTTGTAATACTTGTCAATATTACAAAACTGAGTTGAGGATTTCGACAGGATTTTTTCCAGGTTTGCCACCCGGAGTTTGTAATCCGATTTGTCTGATTCCGAAGGATTAAGGAGGACAGCTTGGACTCCAGGGTCGCATTTATCACCCAGGCTTAAATGAAGTTTAAAAATTATACGTAGGACATGGTGAAAGTTTTAGAAAATATTCTTTCTAATGTCTTGATTCTCTCTAATCCTTACCTTAAGGTAAATCGTGAGTCGATTTCAGAGATCATACCGGGTGGGGGCTGGGGGTCACCGGTGGGGGCAGCGGAATCGCAGGAAGCCCCAGGCTCACACCAACACTGCTTGAGGAAGAAGAGGGGTTTAGAACTGCAAGTAGCCCCCTTGACGCAGTCGGGTGAATAGGGGGCGGAGAACTGCTTGCGGTCCTTGAGAGGGTCGAATTGGAATACGGCGTCGTAGTCGGTCCCGCAGCCTTGTCCCACTTTCAGACGACAGCGCTCATTTTGCCAGGACAGACCCGCCTTGCAGTTGCAGGTTTTGGTGGAGTGGTCGCACCGGAAGTGGGACAAGTAGTTGCACACCGGCTGCCCGTCCTCCAGCACCGACTTCTGCCATTTCCTCACTTCCGTCGCGGGTGGATCCACCCAACCCGACTTTTCCTTGGCCAAGGGAGGGTTGTCCAGCACCGCTTGCTTCTCACCCGAACAGGGGTCACCAAAGTTGAGGCGGGCGGATCGGCGGATGTAAATGTCCAGGATCACCATCTCCTCCTTGTCGTTGTCCGATTCCATTTTTAGGTACAGCTCTTCCGCTTCCTTCTCCCGTTCCTCTGCCAATTTTGTTACAGTTTTTAAATGAATATCTTATGCATTTCTGTACCCTATCTGGAGAACCGTTCAGAAAATGTTCCACACATGGCAAGGCTCACTGCATAACATATTACCCCTTCTGGGGGGGGGCTAGTATTATTATGGCAAGAATTAAAAGGGAACCTGGTTCGAAAATCTGCCTCAAGTTCATAATTTTGACCAAGTCTTGTTTAATTTCTTCTGGATAGAGGAAGTACTCTTGCTGATCCTCGGTTTTGTTGGGAACCCAGAAACTGCGTCCTTGAAGGTCCGTGTCCCCAAATCCCCTCCCGAGTGGATTCTCGTAATTCATGGGTTTGCAGCTGGATCCCCAAAATCCAGCTCTGCATTTGCAGATCTTGGTGGCGGCCCCAAAACTGGTCACACATTCCGCCTGTCCAATGCAGCTCACGTTTCCGCTCTCCCCTTCCACCACGAGCACACCCAGTTTCAGCAACCGCTCCTGACTGAAGGCACACGGTTTGCCGATATTCACCTGCCGTGTTCAACCTCAGGTTTATTTAAATAGATCTTTGCAAACGGCTGACACCAAGGGGTGCAACCAAGGGAAATTTAAGTTGTAAGTAAAACGATAATAAATTACCTGGCAAGTCCCATTTCGGCCGACCCCCATGGAACTGTGTGGACATGCACAAGTTCGGTGCTTTTCGTCGCAAGTCAGGATTTTCTGGAAGTCACAGAAAACTTTGGATTTGGCGAAGAAATGTCGAATTTTGTGCCTCAGCTCTTCCTTGACACTCCGACGGTAAGCCTTGTCCTTCTCCTGATCTGCAATGATCTCGTGGGCGAGGTCGAGGAAATTGTCGAGGTCGGCTGAGGGTATCAGGTCACAGGGTTCACCGAATGAGGCAAACCCGTACTCCTTCCTTGATTGTTACATACAATACTGTATTTAATGGTCAAAATAGTATAGCCACAGTTCTCTAAATAAATAGATATCCCTTGCAAAATAAATGCTCTCATGATCCCTTCGAAAAAATAGACCCCGGAATAAAACCCCACCCAAAAACGTTGTCCGATTTGATGTATTTAGAGAACTAGGGTTAACGGTGCATTTAATCGTATGGTCATACCGTTGGAGTTGAAGGTAGAGTTTCTCATAGAACTTATTTACTTTCTCCAGGTTTTGGTCCGTCGGGATTTTACCCGATTTGCTTAATTCACACGAGTCAAGGATTGTTAAGAAATACAAAGTTACTGTTAACATTACAAGTGGTGACAGTTTTGTGGGCAGAAGCATGGTTCTTATTTCTCTGTAAATGGGGATGTATTATCGGGGTGAGAATCTATTACAGAGTTCAGTATTCCATGATGTCCAACAATTAAAAGCTACTGTCAAACCATGCAATTCCGTTTATACCATTGCAATTGCAGTCGTTTAAAGGTACTTTAATTAAAATCGAAAGGTTTTGGATGGGAGTCAATTTCAAGATTTACGGTAATATATACTGCAAAAAAATCGTTACAAATTAAATCGCGGTTTTTGTATGACGACATGCAATACTGGCTGCATATGCAAATAAAATTCCACGACTTTTAACTCTTTTCTGGACATTAAATTAATTAGAATAAGGCAACTGTGATCATAATTCATTTTCTCGGTCCTTCGTAGCTGTTTGACTGGAATTGGTAGTTGGTGCCAAGAATTTGTATAATATTTACAATTTAGTCAAATCTAAACATCCTGCCTTCCTAAGTTTATTTTTAGCTATTAATCCGTCATTTAAAACTGACCTCCAGAGTGTCAAGGTCGACGTCATGACTTTAATGTACAAGCTTTTAAAACACCTGGTCCCGTTGTCATTTAAAAGCAATTCGTCACTGCCAATTAAAATCACTTTAATTGCAGTTGGGTTCAGGTTAGGTTGGGTAACTCAATTCCAATTAAAATTGAGACTGAAATAATTGAGCTGATGAATTTCAGTTCAGAGAACTGGTTCTGTTCCTCATTCTCGGAAATAAGTCTGTATATGCGGCTAATACTTCTGTCATTAAACCCATTAATTATTATTATATGAAATTGTTAAACATACCTAATTATGTTTTTAGTTTTGATAGTATATATTATTTATGAACATTTTATATGCATAATTGACAGTCATAAGGCAAGACAAGACCTCCTGAATGGCTTACCTCATTGGGGTAAGTACAGGCTATTTAAGAGTTGTATCTTAACATTAAAAAAAGATAAATAACGGATGGGGATTTATTCCGAGGGGGACTTATTTCAGGAGATCAGTCCCCGTGTAACAATACATATCTACGTAAATCAACGTAGAATATGTTAGTAAATACTTGTCACATCATTCTCATATTTTTTGCAAATCGCGATAAACAGGTTTGTCATCTTCAACTTCGTCTTGAAGGTAAATAGATTGAAATTAATTATTTTTGTCGTCATACATTATAAAATGCAAAAGAATCTGGAAAAATCTGGTTCATTAACTCAAATCATAATAGAGGGCTTCTTATTGTACATTCTCCAAGGGTAAAGGGGCACAAGGGGGTTAATTGATTTAAAGCTTAACTTAATTTACATCTTGAGATCATACTGTTTTATGTCGGTTCTGAAAACTCAACTTCTGAGATGATTTTGTTTCAAATTAATGAAATGTAATGAACGACCCTCACGAATCCAAATCCGCCGTTACAAGTTACAATAACCTAACCTAACTACGTTACAAGAGCAAAAACAAGCCACAGGGATTAATCACACCTAAAATTAGTTGTCCTCTGGTCCTCTCAGCAAACAATAATTTTTAAACAAAGAGGAGATGTGGATTTAATCTGAAACTATCCTTTACTTTGTCATTTAATTCCGTGGAACTCTTTTGCATAAATAGTTTATATAAGTAGCACATCTGTGCAAACAAAATTATCCTCCTCAGAACACCACCGCCAATTAAAGTAACCATTATTACGAAGGCAATTAACTCTAATTATAAAAGGATACCTGAGCATCCCTCATCTGAACTAGTAACAAAGTACCGTTCGAGAAATACATTTACGCAATCATATTTATAATCCAAAAATGTAAGTTAAAATATAAAATACAAAATACGTCACACGTTGTAAGCTCTGGGGAATTCGTTTCATTAGTTCTTCAATTATCAATCTATTTTAGCACTTTAAACATGAAATATTGAACTCGAAGCATCGAGAACTCATTTTTTTTACCGTTAATCAGTGATGAGCCTTAAAATTGTCCAGTTTAAGTCAAAAGTTTTTCATTGAGCCGTCTTTTTTGACTAAACGATATGTATTTATGTGTGGGGCAGAGTTAGGTTGGGACATTAATTAAAAGAAATAGAATATTTTGATTTTCTGATTTTCAGAGAATGAAGTTGACAGGGCTGGTGTGGTTAATGGTGTCGGTTTGGGTGATGACGCTGGTCCTTGTGGGTGGGGACGCGGCGCGCGGTCTCTCCCTTTCCAATGGAGAGGGTGTATCCGGGAGCGAGGAGGTTAATTTTGAGAAAGTGGTCCGACTGCGACGGAGTCCACAAATCGGAACCCAGGGAACCCAGTCCTGCAATCGGTGCTCAAGGTGCAGAAGCGGCTACTGCAGTAGCAGTGGTGGTTGTTGTTAACCAAATTAAATACTTTTCAATATATTCAATGTACATAATGACATTTTAAATTCAACATACATTAAATTATATCAAGCATTACAAAAAAGTTCCGTTGAACCGTCTTAGATTCTTTTATTAAGGCAAAACTTTTGTAGTGCATAACGATTGGAATTTGCGAATGGCGACAATAAATAGTTTTATTTCATACATGATCCTGCCGACGCTATTCTAGTCTAAACCATTGATATTGATTTTCGAAACATTTTCGAAAAATAAATAATGGAGTAACAAAATAAAAAATGTACGAATCCGGAAATAAAAATTATTGATATATTTTTTCTGATAAAGCATATCCAAGTTCTTATAAAAAATTAAATTAAATGATCATCCAACGTATTTAATATTTATAAAACATTTGAAGTGAAGTCGGATGCACAAGTACAGGTCCCATTCCCTCCCTCTCCGTCTAAAAACAGATGCATTTATTCTCGAGCTCAATTAACTATAAAAAATGTAAATAAAAAATAGATTTCGAACCTCGAACTATAAAATGTTTGACAGTGGTCTGAAAGTGGGTGGAATTAGCCCAGGGAGCGTGACATTGAATTCCAACTGCTTCCTTTGGCATTTTCATCTTTAAATGTGCAACCACATTCAGTTCGTCTATTCTTCTAGCTCGTTCCTTTGATGGTGAACTTTGGTAATGATGCCCGTATTCTACAATTAAAAAGAATAAGTTATTTCCCATTGTTTTGTGGTTCCAATATGTCCTAAAAATTACCCTCTAAAAATGTGACTGTTCCGTTTTGGAATTGGATGGCGAACTTCAATGAATCTGCGAATAAGAACGCCACAGCCTCGCAGAAGAACTCTGACTCTCGATCTCCAGAAATTATGTTCGGAACTGGGTCTAATCGCACCAAATTCACTTCCGCTACATTTTGCCAATTCGAATCTACAAAAACACATTGATACATTCATTACATTCGTAAATTCTTAGTAAAAGATCTCAAAAACAGTTAAAATGATTGGGATCTATTCCGGGGGTTTACAAATTTTTTCAAGGAAAATGCCAGTTTTTTTATAAAATCTTATAAAACAGCTCTTATGTCTTTCATAGAATTTTGTAGTCCATCCATTCTATTCCTCTTGGATTGAAAACATTACTATTTTAAATCGTGTTTTTAGAGTGCTACCAGACAGCAGAGACGAATTTTGGAGAGGGTGTATTTTTGTGACTCTTTAAAAGGGTGGGGATTTATTTCAGGAGAAGTCGAATGAAATAAAAAAATAGGTTAAATATTTATTTCCCATAATTGCAATAAGAGTATGGGACATGTAAATAGGGTGTTACATTTTCTGAAATCGAGTGCGGTGAAAATAGTCCATTGCTTGGCGAGTCCTGAGAGTGAGCACTGGACGAGAGCGTTTAACGAGTTATAAGGGAGACTGGCGCAGGATGCACCCGAATTCCGCTCTTGAACCCAACAGCGTGTCTGATAGTTCGACGAGAACTGCTTCTGACGCTTGAAATTGCAAGCCGAAGCGTTCCTCAAACAATGCTTCATGAACTCACAATCGCTTGGGTTTCTGCATCGAACGGTTGACACCGATTTAGTAGGGTCCTCCGACAAGCAGTTCACTTCACTTTCAAAGTTGTCGAGGTACAGTTCAGGACCATCTAATTAGACATTACACAAGTAAGAATAGATAGAGCATTATATTTATAGCTAAAGTACAGTTCACCTCACCAATTAATTCAATGTCCCAAGTCCAAATAATGCGACCATTTGCCCCCTTACAGGTTACCGTTCCGTTTTGCGCCGTTTGACCCATGACCTCGGCCCATATTTCTCTATCCTTTTTTAGCAAGTAATTCAGTTTCATTTCCGTCACCAATTCCACGCTTTCCTCAGACGACGAACACTTCAGTTCAATTGTATCAGATGCAAATCCTTTGACGTTTTTCATCTTTGGGAAGCAATCGTCCCCTAAACACATTTTTTAATTTTTATTGCGAAAAATATACATTTAATAGAAATTAATTTTCAAAATCCAACCTTCCGTTTCCATTTTTGTGACGATGGATTGGAAAATGAGTGTATCATTTCCAGACGAGCAGATTAGCTTTCCATGGATCGGGGCTTTTAATTTAAACCCGACTACGGGGTCATAGTCAGCATCTTCTACAACTAACTCCGTTCCCTTTTCATTTAAAACCAGTTTAAGATTCTTTTCAAAATATGTTTAATTAAGTAGTTAGGTTTTTCTGCAACCGTAACTCACATTGGCAAATACGCTTGACAACTTGACAGGAATAGTGGGATCAGTTGTGGGACATGGGATCACCAACTCGTCCGTCAGTATATGTTCAGAGTCGGAGGATGGTCCCAGTAAATTTCTTCCCCCTAATACAATTATCGGAATACTTTAATAAATTTCCAGGGAAGTTATTTTTCGAAATTTTATGATACTAGTTTCAAATAGAAAGGTTAAAGTTAAAGGTAATAAAAAGTGGAGTTGACATTACAGGTGTTTCTATTGGTTGGGAATGTCGTGTCAGGTCTCTACTCGGTGGTAGTCCATGCTGACCACTCCCAACTAGGAAACACCCCCTCCCTTATCATTCTCCCCCTCATCTCAAATGTCAATTAACCCTGCAGATGAAGTCGACCAAGATCGTCCGTAACCACAAAGATCTCAGTTACCTCACATCTGCAGAGGTCGATTTCCACACTAGAGATGGTGGACTTTGAATAAACTAAAGATGTAAAAGATGTAAATACCTGGAACGAATACTTGGATTGATGAGTTGATAGCTGGAGCTATAATGTTTTGACAGGAAATGGATGAACTGCTGTAGCAATCATCGTCGGGATTAAAGAATAAAATCATTCGGATTTCGAACACGAAGGAAGTACTGTTCACCCAAGATCGTTTGGGGGCTTGAATCTTGACGAATTCTGGGGGAAACTGTCCATTTACAAACGCATTTTGTTTTGTGAGTGTGGGGACTTATTTAGGAGTTAAATCCTATAAAATACATAAACTATTTGAATTGGCTAGAAACTTACGATTCGTCCCGTGATAGTCCATTGTATTGGATAAGGGGCTTTGCAACTGATCTCTAATTCCCACAAATCCGACTTATTTGTCGCCAGTAACCCAGTCCCGTTTCCAATGTATTTCCAACTGCTCAGGCCCCCATATCCGATACTCAACTTGGGCTGAGGAGTTCCAGGGTCAGAGGTTACAAGGGTCAGGGTCCAGCTTAAGACTACCGACACAATTAAATAGCGTCCCTTCCACATTTTAAACGCCCAATTATTGTGGATTCCTATCTATTTCTAGTTTTGCGATTTATAATTTTATCCACAAAAGTTAGCAAATGTTTCCAGAGACTGAATAATCCTGTCCAGTCAGAGCTGACTATTGTTGTGGAGTGTCGGAAATGGAAAAGTACAGATTTACACGGACGGAATGCTTGCGAAAATAGGAGAGAAGATGAAAGAATGGGGAGGAAGTTGTCGGGTTATTTATGGCCCTTCGTTCCGCCTATTTACAACTAATTATCATCAACAAATTGTTTAGAGATCTATTCGTAAATCCTAAAATTCGTAACATGTTAACCACGGTTGATGGACATGGAGGTTTTGTTTTCAAGACCCCCGGAATAATTCCCCAGGTACATGTCAACCCCACTTGAAATGCGAAATATAAATACATTTCCACCTAAATAACTCCCCAGCCCCTTGGTGGATTTAAAAAAAATAAGGCTCAAAGCTCAATGGAGAAATCATTCCTCAAATTAGCTGTAATGATATGAACAGACCGTGGATTTTTTTTTGCAAAAGAAATAATTAGAATATTCGCTATGTACGGGCTCACGTTAGGTTGTTATCGTGTCTTATGTGCAACCGAATAGCTTATTTTTAATGCATCTAAAAGTAGGATTTGGCATGTTTCAGCAGAAGAAGAGTCATAAACCCGTCTATTGATGTCATCCTAATTCCAAGTAACTTCAGAATCAACAATTTTTACATGGAACTATTGAGTAGAGAACATGCGAATTTTGACTTAAAATTAGTTAAAAGTAATTCCTTCCCAAACCATTTATGAATCACATTGGTTTGCGAGATGAACATCAATTAGCTGAACGATCAATCATTGAATCACAATCTAATATAAATGCAATCCATCTCCTTTCCTGGATATACTTTCAGAACTTCGTACAAAAAACTGACCTTAGAATAATTCCTGGAAACTACTGTTCCAATACAAGTTGAAAACATTTATATGAATTCCAAGAATTAAATAAAACTACTCAAATCCAAACTCTTTTTTGACTATTTCTCGTCTAAATTACCATGATTGAGCAAACAAACAGAACGAGTTTTAATTTTTTAAGCTTTTACGTGCGATTAATAATAATTTTAAGAATATTTTTGAGGCATATGATTCAGAATGCTCATATAATTTATTCGATTAATATCCATTTACATAATTATATTTAATCATAATTACACTTGGATTGTTCAGATGAAATGGAAGGTAGTCTTACCACTTTTTCTTAAAGAGAATAAATACGTTCTTTTCAAGTCCTGACTTCACGAATCCTGACATTATAATATATGTATTACCGACACCGTGTAATAAAGTAGAAGGTTCATTCCTGTCTGTAGCTGGCTAGATGTAATCAGTACTTGATTTAGTTCCTGATAAACCATAAGAATTATTTGAAATCAAGGAAAGATTAAAAAATAAGTGGAAATGAAGGGATTTAAAGTAATAGTAATATTTGCACTAATTTTGGAAATGACGAAGGGACAGAAGGGTTTTAAGGAACCTTGTTCCCTCTTCAAAGGACCCGATGGAAAAACGGTGGATCCCTGTGACCAGTCCAAATATCTCCTTTGTAATAACGGCCTTTGTGACTGTCAGGACCCCACCCACCAACTATACTCATTTAAGCTCATACCAGGCCCCACTTCTAGCCCCACCCCCGGTATAAGTGTCCCGCCCTCTACTACCTTCAGTACTACTGCCCCCACTAGCCCCACTCCCGATACAAGCAACCCAGTCCCTAGTTCCTTCGGTACCCCATCCACCCCTAACCCCACCACCGGAATAAGTGTCCCACCTCCCAGTAGTTCTAGCACTACAACCCCAACAACGACAATAGGCTCTAGCCTCACCCCCGCCCCTGCCCCCAGCGAGGGTCCCTATCACTCATATATGGGTCCCTCAATCTCGATCCGGTCTCGACGTTCCCCCAAGAAGGGTGGCTCGAGCATCGCGAAGGCTGTTTCTAAGGGAGTGAGTAAAAGCAGTGGGGCTCACAAGTTCGGTTCCTCCAATTCAAAGGGAGGGCACAAGTATGTGACATCTCAAAAATCCAAATCCAAGTCCTCTTCTTCGGAGACCACGACGGATGCACCACCGCAATTCATTAAGATATATTCCTGTTATCAAAGAGTACAGAGCCCCTGTTTACTCCAGCCCCAGCCCTCTACCCCCGCGGACGCTAATATGACCTTTGACCCTCTTAACCCCCAACCCTCTATCCCTCATATTCAGAATACTACAAATCAGAGCAGCACACTTGTCGACAGCTCCACCAAACCGACCCCATCAATTATTGACCCTGTCAATGCAAACTCATCGACGACAGTGCAAGTGTCTCAAACCTCTCCTATTCCCAATGTTACCGTGAAACCAGTAATGAGTTTAACTCCAACTGCAGTAATATTTCTAATAATTAGTTACGATTTTTACCGAAGATTTTAGAAACAGACTAATAACTAATTTTATTGCATGTAGAACCCTTCAACGATTTCCGAAACCACATTAGTGGGACAAAAAGTGAAGATGGTAACCGGGGAATGTGTTCGAAATGCCGTCTGCATGCCAAGGAGCTCAGGGTCACCTGGAAACGGATCAACTGAGCCGGGGTCACCTGGAATTGAGTCAACTGACCCTCGGGTTGGAATCTGTTCTTGTAAAATCGGATTTAGGGCCACGAACACGGATTTCCTCTTCCCTAATCCCACGGGATCACCATTACTAACTAATCTCTCTTCTTATGTCCAAACAGTTAAGCATCAATTTCCATTCACAAGCGGTTGTATTCCAAATTAATTTAATTTCAAATAAATACAAAATATGCATTAAAATAAAACCGTATTACCGTAAATACTGAAATAAAGTCTTTAACCGCA